>QANU01021212.1:308232-320436 GCA_003254905.1 Nissolia schottii
ATATATATATAATTTTTTTTTGTTAACTTAGCCATTAATTATTTGTAACCCGGTTAACACGCTGATGGCACCCCTCATTTCCACCCTTCACCTTCATCCTTGGAAAGCGACCTTTTGTACTGATGAAGATTTCTCTATGGACCCTCTACTTTTTAAAAAATAATTGAGACCCGAAGAGTTCTTTCTTTTTCGAAAGAGTATATAACATTTTCTTTCTCTAGAAAAAGGATCACAAGAAAAAGAAAACAATTAAGATTAAATCTGACATGTAAGATTTAGTATTAATTATAACATCTATGGATGTATCTATTATTAGACAGTTATATATACTAGATAAATACTTCTAGTCTTTAAATTGAATGAACTTAACCTCCCAAAAAGCTAGTTCAACAAGAAAAATTGTCTTTATTATTAATGTGAGATTATCTAGATTTTATAGATTATTCAGATAATTTCTATAAATAACGTAAGATTAATTTTTTTTCAATATTTCCACGGAAATGAAAAAGCATAAACCCAAATCCGGGCAAGCAAGCACAAAAACACACACATCACTGATGATTAAAATCTCTTTTGTTCGAGAAAATCCAGTCAGACAAACACTAAATATATAACACGAACTCACCCAATAGGTGGTAATGGATTTATAGGGTGAAGGAGATGTTATGTATATTAACGTGAGAAAAGTGAGTTGTATTGACCATATTTTGTATGGTAACGTTTAATTTATGTCTTAGTGTCTTGGAATAGAAAAGAAGAAAATTTGGGACGTGGCTCATTATTATAATGAGAATATATTGCCGAGAAATGTGGTTGGATGTGGTTAGTAGTTATATGTAGGTATGTGTTAGGTGGGGGCGGGCCGGGGGTTGAGTGGGATGTGAATATGATAGTTGTATCGTATGGCTTAATTAGGGGACCATGCAACAATCAAACCATGCATTGTTGTTGTTGGATTGAGATTGTTCAGACACACACGAGAGAAAGACTTGCATTGCATTGTTGGTTTCACATGATCCTATGGATAATTAAATTTTCAAAGCCTACTGCATGTGGTGAGTCAAGTTTAACAAGTTCCGAACTGTCTTTCTCACGCAATTATTAATGTTTGATCCATATAAATATTATCAATAAAGTCGATGATGAGATTTATGTGTACTTATGAGAGATTTTCGTTCTTAATTTGAGAGATATTAAGGAATCGTTTGATATCTTTTGTTGAGAATAAATCTGGATATTATTATATTTATCTTAAACTGATGTAGCTATTAGGATATTTATCTATTTTATCTATCTGTTAAGGTTATCTTTATGTTATTTTTAGCTTATAAATAGGCATATCATCTTTGTACTTTATAAACACATTCTGAATCTCTTGTCTAGTGTGCCCTAATTTCCTTCATCCACGATGTTTAACATGGTATCAAAGCCATGGTGAAACACCCTAGCTAGCTAATCCACGCTTAAGTCGCAAACCTGCCGACTAGGTTGTTATCTCTTTTGGTTGGGATAATACTTAGTTCTGCTTATAAGTTTAAAAATACAGTTACCCAGAAATATGGACCAAATTTCAACTTTTCTTTATACGTATCATAGTATAAAATATGAGCTTGGTTCTCGACAGAACATACATTGTGAGTGGTAACGTAGCATACTTAACTAATATTAATTAGGTATATTCAACATTCATAGCATCTAATGTTAATGAAATTCAATTGTTTGCACTTCTTGTTTTATGGGAAAGTCTCACCAACTTCCTTTCTTATCTTCAGAAACTGTTTATCGTGAGCCTCTTGAACTGATTTACTCAGATATCAGGGGACCTGCCCTTGTAGCCTCATCATCTGGTGCACGTTACTATATTAGCTTTATTGATGCATTTTCCAAATACACATGGATTTACCTACTTTATCAAAAATCCCAGACCTTAGATGCCTTGCTAAAATTCAAAACCGTTATTGAGCATCAATGATGCAGAAAAATTTAAGCCTTTCAAGCTGATAATGCCAAAGAATACTTAACTTTCACCAAATACCTCACCAGCCAAGACATTATTCATAGATTGTCTTGTCCCTACACTCACCAATAAAACAGGAGTGCAGAGAGAAAACATCGCCACATAGTAAAAAATTGGATTAACCTTACTTGCCAATACATCCTTACCAATCACACTTTGGGGGGAAGCCTTCACCTTGCCACCTATCTCATTAACCTTCTCCTCACCCCTATTGTCCAACACATTTCACGACAGTTACCATAAACTTGACTTTAAGTCTGAATTGTGTAGTTTCAATGGCTACTATGAGAAATAGAAGGGGTATGAGTGTCTAGCAAAATCAGGCAAAATTTACACCTCTAGACATGTAATTTTTTATGAACTTTAATTCCCATATCTGCATCATTTCTCTCACAGTTCCTCTATATCAATTCCTAAGTATGAGAATAGGTCCATTCATGTTACCGACACGTCTCTTAGAAACATTTTTCATAAAAACATGCATTTTAACTTCAATTAAAAACTAATAAAAAAAATTTCTTTTATGAAAAAACATAAACACTTTACAATAAATACAAGTGTATATGTAAAATACGCGACTGGTCTGAATATCCTGTCTATGTACAATTGGAACATTTTAGACAGTAACTCAATTACAAATTTAAAATAAAGTCTAACAAATCATATGGATAGCTTCACCTCAAGATGACTACTAATAGGCGGATTCCTGACGACCCTGCATCTAACCATGATCTCCACGCATTGTTGCTCTACATATTAACCTGCAACTGGATGAGGAGGTTGAGGGGTGAAAACTCTGGGGAGCACCTCAGTGAAAAAGCGATCTCCCACAGGCCATAGCATCTGCAGGACGTTTCGTAACATGGACATGTATAATGCAATACATATAATGCCATGCATACCAAAAATATCATAATAATAGTAATTAAGCTTTCATGAAAACATTAAAACAATATCATAGGAAGATATCTAGACAGATGAATCCTAAGTATTAATACAGTCTAGCTTATAACACACTACCCAAGTACCTGGGCCACGATAACTGGGATATGCTACATGAGTCTATAGATTCCTGATAGTTAGTTTAACGCACTACCCAAGCACCTAGGTCTCGATACCTAATGATAATCATACTCTATCCGAATCTATAGATTCTTTATAGTTATTCTTGATCCTGACTACCATGGTACCAAGGGTCAACATAGGTTGTCGCTGACTTACAGTTCTATCCTAAATATAACTTCCTTAAAACATTCTTAAAACAACGTGAACATGATAATTAAAAACTAAAATAATTACTAACTTATAACTAAAATAACTAACATTTGAAATCCATGAACATACACATGCAACATGATAATCTTTATTAAAACAATGATCCCATGGATTTTCTAAAATAACTTTCATGATTTGCTAAATCATTCCATAAACTATTTCGTAAATAATTTCATAAACAATTTCGAAATGTTCATAAATATAATTTTCATAAATAAAACATTTCTCAAATCGTTTCATAAATCCTTACTTTTTATAAATGCTTAAAATTTGCATGAACATAGAATAATGGCTAAAATAAGCTATGAGCAGCAATTCACTCACCTGAAGTTGCTGAAGACTAATTGTTGTCCTTCGTGAGCTCGGTAGGAATTCGAAAGATACCACTAACTGACTCGGAACGCTCTAACAGCTTGACGCTAACACCCCATGTGGAAGCACTGTTTTCCCACTAACAAAAATAAAACTAGAGCTTGAAAGAATGTTCGCGCTCAAAGCACAACATCTAGAGCTCGCTAAGTGAATTAGCAAGTAAAAACACTCAGGGAAGACTTTTATTTATAGGGAAAAACTTACTTGCTACCCAAGTCACTTCCTCTGTGTTTGTCGCAAGGTGTTGGGAACGTTGCAGCACCCAACTTCGTTGTGCCGCTGTAGCACACTAGGAGCGTTGTAGCGGCTCACTGTTTCTTTATTTCCTCTCCTTTCCACGGATCACCACATTCCCAAATGATATCACTCCTGCTCCTATCTGTGCTACATCTACTAACCATGTTTTTCAGGATAGTCACACTACAGTTAGTATACCAACTACACCTACTGCTAATTGCAGCATAGATTCAATCCTCCTTCACATGACACGCAACAAGCACCAACAGTCCTCAATCCGCATCCCATGAGTGGCTAGCAGCAATGTGAGAGGAACGTGCAGCGTTAATGAAAAATAATACATGGACTCTGGTTGCTAGATTTACATTTTGTAAGGGAGATGGTTGCTGAAATGAAAATTGCAGTCAACCACATTCCCTCCCAAGAGTAATCGACAAATATTTTGACTAAAGTTGAGAACCAAACTTAAGAGTTGAGCCTTGCTCCCCACTAAGTTTGAGGGGGGAATAACTATAGCATACTAGCTTAGTTATTAGGTGATGAGTTGTCATAACCGACTCCTATTAGGATTAGTTGTAACTAATGTCCAATTAATCCCATATCTTGCTCTACCGTTTGAACTTATTGATATGCTCCCGCAGCATTTTTTGTTTTTCAGCGGTCCAAACAAACGATTAGTATTGATGAGATTAATTTTAAAAGAGCTTGAATTTTATATTTCTTTTTTTTTTTAATATATATAGATGAAAGTATATATTTCTATTCTTACATTTAAATTATCTATCACTATTAATAAATTAATAAAGAGGATCAAAAAAGTAACTTTTGGTATCCAACTTTATATATCATTTTTACCATTTTAATTTATAACTATCTACATGTATAATTATAAAAAAAAAATTTAAAAATTATCCACTTTTGAAAAAGAAAAAAAATACTCACTACAAAAAATCTCTTTTTTTAATTTTTTAATTATTTTAAAATTATTAACAATTTTAGACAATTCCTTTATCTATTATTAAAAGAAACAATTCATTTATTTTTTTTTTCTTTTTTCGTGTTAATATCTATGTTCAATACTGACAAACACACTAATATTTAATAAATTATATAAAAGGTTTAATCTTTATGTTTATCATAATTTTTTGTTAGTTTATGCCTAACAAAAAAGGATATGATATAATTCATCAATTCAAATTTAAATCAATGAAAGTAGTTATCTCTTATATTCACCACCTCAAATGTTCTTTATAAAAAGCACATAATTGATCGATTGAAAGTTATCTCATACTTTCCTTGTGTGTGTGTGTGTGTTTTTTTTTTACTTCTGAAAAAAATTCACTTTTTAAATTGGTGTGTGTTAGTATGCAGATTGCAACTTTTTATATTTGTCTCGTGATCTTACCTAACAACATGTAAGTTTTAAATCTTAATTCTTTTTTAGCGTTCTCCAAACGCCAAAGCTGGGGTTTAACCAATTTTTTGAGATCCCCTTGTTCTGTGTGTAGTTTTCTGTAGTTCCTGCGTTCTATATTCTGCAATTCTTTTTAAGATCTATGTTTAGGTCATCTTTCCTGTCATATAATCCGATGATTTGTTTTAGTGATGTCGAGGAGAGAAAGAGGAAATTGATTTCCTGAAGTCGCAAAATATTTTTGTTACATAGAAGAGGCTCGAACCCAAAACCTCTAAAGAGACGCAGATCGTAATTGAAGACATAACACGACTTTCTCATACTGAAACCATCAGGCCTGATGATTTATCTTTACATGCATTCATTAAGAGCTCTTTACATTACCTGTTTAAGAATTATCCCTTCCAAAATTTGGTAATCGTGAGGGTTGACCTGTCTTCAAAGCCCTATACTATCCTAGCTATGGGAACCATCTTCTGATATCAAAATTTCACATCACTTGATTATAAGTTGATTTTAATCATTCATTAAAATTAAATTTCTTTTGGACTTGTGCGTGTGTAATTTTCCCCCTTACTCTTGATGCTTTACATATATAAAGCATATGCAGAGCAATGACAAGCAATATTGCAAATTGTGACATGGATTATGAATATGAAAGAATGGTTGAGTTGAGCGTGATCAATACCACCGAGTTTCAGAGGATAATTTTGAGTCAATTATTGTATTGTAATCCAGATTATTGTTCAGATGAAAGTAAAAATCCGTTGCTAATCCGGTGTCAGGATCTTGGTGGCAATATAGTTGTAGAAGCTGTTCAAAGTTAGTGGATCAGAAAGCGGAAACAAAAACGTTCACCAATTCTTAGGGTTTTCCAGGTAACCTTGAACATCGTGTTCTGCAGCATGTACATGGCAATTATATGGAATATATAATTCGTATGCATTGTCTTCTGACTCTTCTGATCTTTTAGTCAAATGGTAAATATTTAGTATGGTTTTTAAATTTCTGCTGCCAGTATCTGTTGTATCCTTCTATTCATTCTTGACTGTCAGCTATGTGTGCTTATTTTTCAGTTGTTAACCATTTAAGATTAATTAGCCCAATATGACTTATGGCAGTAAAACTTCTTCATTCATCTCCTGGACCCAATTCCAATACTGCTCACTTTAGAAGGACCAAGATTAGCAAAGTCACAAATATAACAGCCGCACCATCCCACTGATAAAGTCACGCATCTCTTCCATTTTATCTCATCCTTCAGCCTTGGTTCTTGTTGCTCCAAACTACTAGAATTGAAATCAACTAACTATTCCGTTGAGTTTAATTCCATCGTAAAAATAGGGACAGATGGATAATCTCACCAATATTTGTTCAAAGTAAGTGTTTGAAAGGTCAAAACACAATAAATCGCATCATTCATTGCTTCCTTTTGTTAATATAGCACATCATGAATCCCCCCATCAGAAGCTTCAGGCAGTAGTAATGATTAGTTAAACTGGAACCATGATGACAGCAACCTCCTCAACTATAATTATTAGAGTAAAAGCTCGGGCCAAATCTGACATTTGAGAGAACATAACAACAAAAGGTACCCTGCACAAATCCAATTAGCATCTGGGAAGGGCAGATATTCAGAGGCACGGGTGCAAGACTTAAAATTAAATTTTTTATTTCTATTTTTTCCCATTTCTTAAAATCCTTTCCTCATATAAGTTAATCCACTAATCTACTTTACAAAAGATAGTGAGGTCATTGCTTCAAGGCAAGATGTACATACAAACTGGTAAAAATATATATACACAATTACAATTCAAAAAATAAAAACAGAGGCTATTGCAACCCTTTTCGTAATAAAAATTGGGGTGTGATAATTAGCACAAGGAGTTTCTCTACCCCTTCAATCAAGAAAGTATCCAGCCAAGTCATTTACTGATTCCCCAGCTTGAGCTGCCTCGGCTATTCTCAGTAACATTGTTGCCTTGTAGATAGCCAAATCTGCATTCTCCATAAGAGACTGAGCCCTTTTGCGCTTTGCAATAGCAAATTCCTTGGATTTGTTTGCGTTTGCCTTTGCTTGTTCGACCTTGACCATGGCATTCTTCTCCTGCATAGCATCTTGTTGAGCTACAATTGCTGTAAATGAACAGAAATGGCAGCGCGTAAGTATCAACATGCATGCCAAAAGAGGTCAAGTAGGAACAACTACAACTAAACCCAATACCAACAGATTGAACCACCTAAAACAAAACCCTCAAAATCCAGAATATTCTCATAGAACTAGAGCAACCCTTATTCTGTGCTCCTGTTAAAGACATGAAATAACAATCTTACCTTGCAAAACACTTGGATGTTTGCCTCTGCCAGATTGACTAGGCTGTCTCTTAAACGATCTCCTCTTTCGCAGCAAAGGCTTTGGAATTAGTGGAGCTCTCTTTGACTGGTGACTCTGAAACAAAAAATTTAATGAAACATGTTAATCACATAAGAGGGTCCACCACAGTCTACAACTATACCTCCATTGACATTTATTAGAGAGAGAGGGAGGGAGGGGGGGATGAAGTTATAAAACAAAAGCTACATGGGTGTGATCAAGACATCAAGATAGTGCAGAGGTATCAACATTCACATACACGCAGATGTTTGCAAACCTCTATCCTGGAGCTCTTCTAAAACTACCAAGTGGTCCAAGTCTACAATATGCACCATTGAAACAGTTCCATTCACAAATCATTTCAATATTTTATAGAAATGAAATCAGAAGTTGCATGAGGATAAATATTGAAAACAGAACATGTAAAGGAATACTGGTGTGGTCACTACACATTTAACATCAACCAAAATAGCCATCACATGTGCCCAAAAAAACTACATCCATACTGGTCAGCTGATAAAAGGAATTTTACTGCCATAACTCACGATGAGCAAATTTTCATGAAATAATCTTGAATGATTAGCAATCACACGCTAATGAGCACATATAACTGATAGCTAACTCAAGAAAACTCAAGAATGGATGGAAGGTGCATCAGCAACAAATAGAACAGATACAGACAGAATAAACTTAGAAATAATACAAGTACATTTAGGAATCTATAACTGGTCCTAAATATTTACCCTTTTATGACTAAAAGATGAGAAGGCAATGCAGAAGCATCATACTGTGCAAACAAAACTACCTTATATGGTAAATACATATTCCATAGAACTGATATGAACATGCTCCCTACTGAGTACAATAAGTAAAACATGATGGCAAAGTTACCTGGAAAACCCTAAGCAGTGATGTACGTTTTTGTTTCCGCTTTCTCATCCAATAACTATAAACAGCTTCTAGAACTACATGGCTACCCAGATCCTGACATTGATTAGAGACAGATTTTTCATCAAAGCAATCATCTGGATTACAATAATAAGCCTTCTCCAAAGCATCAACAATTAACTCAAAATTATCCTCTGAAACACGTTCTTGAAACTCGGCATTGTACTTGCTTAGCCATTCTTCATCTTCAGAATCCATGTCATAATTTGCAGTCTTCCTTGTCATTGCTCTAGACAACTCATCACCATTTGCAGATATATAAGTATCCGGTCTATTGAAGGGAACAATAATACTGTCTGCATAGCCAGAGACATCACGGACACCTGGTACTGGAATAAATTTGGCAACAGGAGCTGGGATAGTACGATCAGAACACTCTTTGTATAGGTCTTTGAAGACAAACCAGTCCCGGCGATTAGGAAACTCTAGCTTCCACCCATTGTCCAAAGAGAACATTATGACATGGGTGTATCGATTGGAAGAGCAAGGTCTCATTATTTTCTCGGCTTTGAGAGTGCATCTAGTCAATCCATCTTTCTTGACTGCAAGATGCCACTCCTTTGAAGCAGACATTTCCAAAGTGACTACTGCTCCTTCTACCCTGTAACATCTGTCTGACTCTGTAACCAATATATTTGCAGAACAGAGAGATGAATCCAATCCTTCTGTTGAGCCTACCATGGCACGACGTGCTTCTGTGAAGCCTACAGCGGTGCGACTGTTTGCCAAACTTCTAAGCTTCTTATTAGATGCCACAGCAGACATACTTCTTGTCTGCCGAATCTTCAATTCAGAAGCTAATGCCCCATTATTTCTGTCAACCAGTGAAGGATGCCTAGCTTTCCTTTTACGGAGTGAAGTCCTCCTCCTTTGAAAGCTTTTTACATTTCGATGTTGTCCATTTCGACCGGGTAATCTGGAACCCTTGATAGATGCTTGTAAAGATAAACCACCATTGATTTCAATAACATCAGGCATGACAGTTAGAATCTCAGCAGGTTCTCTCTTGAAGGAATTGCGCGACGTCTTCAATTCGATCTGCAATTCTGGGAAATCAATGTCCTCCTCCTCCTCCTCCTCCTCCTCGACATCACTAAGACCATTTCTCGCATTACATACAAGAATAAATGACCAAAACATAGACCTTCGAAACATTGCAGAATGCAGATACTTAAAACAAAGAGGAATCGCAGAAAAATCCACACTGAACGATGGCATCGATTGCGCAGTCCCAAAAAACTGGCAAACCCCAGAGCCGACAATAGGAGAACCCTGAAAGCAAAAAAAGAATTAAAACTTACATGTTAGGTAAGAGCACAGGGCAAATTAAAAAATTGCACAATCAATCTGCAAACAGCGACTGAGGTTTTTACTTTTTTCTTCCCTTGTATGGAAGGGGGAAAAAATAGTTCGTCAGTTCAACTCCCACTGGAATCCTAGATTCAAACCAAATTAATTAATTGTCATGCGCAGAAAGCTAACCAGGTGAACCAACTCCGGTCGCAGATAACAAAATAAATTTAACTATTTTCTTCCCATAAAAACAAAGGAAAATCAATTCGCGATTCAATCGTTTCTATACTAAACACAGCTACTACAACAAAATTATATGCATGCAATCCAGTTTCCATACATTCTTTACTAACATAGAAGGGAGAAAAATAAACCAGCAGTAGATCACAAATAATAAACTCAACATAAACCATTTTTACCTGCAAAAATTGTATTCCCTTCGAGGCATAAACACCACAGAAAGGCTCAGACAGAACGAAAGCAGAGAGCTCCTTCATCACAAGCCCGGCCTGACCCGCATGCCTCCACACCAGAAACAAGAACCGAGAAAACAAATCACTCTCAACACCAAAATGCCGCCTCACAGTAACCCCAAGCACACACCGGTTCCTTCGATGCTGCCGCCGCGAGAACTGCAAGCGGAACATCTTCTTGTTGGGACCGTCCCCAACAACCCTCTTCCTCTTTCTTGTGTATACAATCCCAAAGAGCCTATCGGGATTGCGACCACCCTGCAACTTCCCCGGCTTCGCCGTCTCGACAATGGCAACGTCATTTTCATTGGCACCGGCAGCAACTGAAGTTTTAGGCTTGGCTTTGGCTGCGGCAGCGGCGGCGCCACGAGGCATGGCGGCATTGGAGGCGTTGTTGTTGTTGTTCTCCGGCTTCTTGGTCCATTCGTCGGCTTTGCTGCTCCTCTTGGCTTTCGGCTCGTTGGAGTCCTGGCAGAGGCGCCGTCCAGACCGCAGAATTCGGGCTGAATCGTCAGAGTCGGCGGCCGTCCTCACCCCAAAAACCCTCGTCGTCCGCCTCATTCCAACCGCCGGCATTGCCGTTCGGTCCCCAAAAGACACTGCCCGTGACTCGATCTTTCCCTTTCCCTACAAACAAAAACTCGCCCAGTCCGTACACCGAGTCGACTCACCTCAGGACCGAGTACCCCAAAACCCCGAGAAAAAAGGGGAAGACGAGACCAGCAAGAAGGCCCTTTATTCTTCACCACTCGAATTTTTCACACATAAAACCACTGAAACATAAGCCCAAATCCCAGAAAATGGAGAGAAAATTTTAAAAAAAATTAAAAAGAAAAAGGGAAAACAGCCCCACACACACAAACAACTACAGCCAACTTAACCTCAACCTGGCTTATTCTAGAAGGTTCCCAGGCTCAAAAATCGGAACAGAACAACGCCATAACCACCGCCCTAAAAGAAAATCCAAGACGAAGAGAACCGGTACAAGAGTAATCGGAAGAACGATCGTCTGCGGTACATGCACAACACCGTTACAGTGACCAAAATCGAAACTTTAAAAGGACAAAAAAAGAAAAAATGAAGCGAAGACGAAGACGAAGAATTGAAACACAGAAATCGAAAACCGAAAAACACACAGAAATTAATCGAAAGGATCGAGATCTAATAATAGAGAGAGAAACAGATCGAAGATAGGGATAGATAGAGAGAGGGAAAGCGAGAGCGGGAAAGAGCGCGCGCTCAGAGTAGAGAGAGAGAGAGAGAGAGACAGAGAGATAGAGAGTGTGTTTTCGGCTAGGGTTTATGGTTATGGTTAAAACCACTGTGTGGGGAAATTGGGGGTAACACACTGAGGGGTGAGTGATGTAAACCGTTGGATTGGGGAAATGGACGGTGGATATTTGTTTTGCAGAGCAGTGACTTCGATGGCTCCAAAGAGCGTTTCGTGCTTCTCAGGTCTAAGAAAAAAGAGAGAGAGAAAGAAGAGGAAGAGGATTTTTTCTGTGACACGTAAGAGCGAGGGTTGGATGGGGAAAGACGGATTTGTCCTTTTATTGTGTGACGTGTGAGACGCAGAGACGGTGGCGGTGCTGAAATTTGGAGGGTATTAAAGAGAAAGAGGGAGCGGTGACTCATCGGGTTTCAAGTGAGATTAACGTTTCCAAGTTTGAAAATCACGGTAAAAATGAAACGGATTTGAGTATTAAGTTTAGTAGAGGACTGTGGATTTTGAGTGAGGGGAAGTCTTGGGTCGGATTTTATTGGAGTGTGTGTGTGTCTATATATATATATATATATAAAA
>QANU01021212.1:320453-423189 GCA_003254905.1 Nissolia schottii
TATATATATATATATATATATATATATATGTATATGTATATATATATATATGTGTGTATTAAAGAATTGTATTTCTATTTTATTTTTAGAGTTAATTTCATATTTTGTCTTTCTATTTTACATTTTTGTCTTAGTTTATCCATCAACTTAAAAAAAATAATAACTTAATTTTTTAATTTTGTAAACACGGTAAATATTAGACTCGTTAGTCCTTATCCCATATTCCAATAATAAATAATTAGATTATTTAATGACTACTTAAGTCAACGAGTTTAACATTTGCATAATTTAGGGGCTAATCTGTCATTTTTTAAATTTAAAATACAACTATAACAAGAGTGTAAAGTTTAGAGATCAAATAGGATATTAACCCTTATTATTAATAACGTTATCACTTTTAATTACGATAATACATTGATATTTTTAGTTATTTTAATATATATATATATATGGGTTTGATTTTTGTTTATAATTTTTTAATAAAGGATTTGATTTTTATGTATTTATAGTGTAAAAAAATTTTAAATTTTGATTTAATTAAATCCTCTTATATACATAATTTTTTTTAAAAATAGCATGAAAAGGTCAAATATTATTACTGATATCGTTAAATTTAATTAAATGACAACATAACAAATTTACAATTTAATTTTGATAGGCAATCGTCCAATCAATTCATTTCGTCTAGATGATCTTTTAACTAGTGAATGTCATAATTAATTATGTTTGTTTATATGTCAGTGCATTCTAATTTGATGATAATATAAAACTTGTTAACGCTGTTAGTGCATTCCAATTAGATCCAAAAAGTTATACAATTAATCTAAAGTTTAATTTTTATGAACTAACAGTGTAAAAAATAAAATTACACTGTCATCTAATCAAATATTAACACATAAGCATAAATGGTCATCTCTCTCATCATTGTCTCAAAATCATATGTCGAGAATAATTTGATTGGATTATGATGTAAAAAAAATTACATTGTCAATGTATATCAATTAAATTCTTTAATACTATTAAGGGTATGCACTCCATGCCTGATTTGTAATTGGTTTTTTTTTTTGTCACTTTTGCAAAAATAGACCACGAAAAAAATGTTGTTAACGAAGGAAGTTTGGTGTTTTACATGTGTGAATAGTTACAACTTGTGATATTAGAAAATTGTATATTATCAAATAATAGTAGGGATGAATTTGGAATAAAAACTGTGACCAAAAAAAAGGGTCAACGACTTTATTAGTAGATATATATACATAATAATAAAGAGATTACTTATTATTTACTGATAGTGTAAAAAATTTTACATTGTTATACAATTAAATTATTATATATGCAAGACTTTTCAAGCAGCGGGTGAGAAGTTAACTGGATTTGCTTATGTAATAAGATTTAATTGGATGACACCGTCAAAAAATCTTACATTGTAAGTAGATAGCAATTAAACTCTAAATATATTAATTATTCAATTTCGATACACTACTTACTAACAATTGTATACAAATTAGGGTTAAATAAGTTTTTGCCCCTTAATAAATTGTGAATTTTGATTTTGTACCCTATTAAAGTTTTTCTTTGGTTCTAGTCCTCGATAAATTTTTTATTTGATTTTAGTCTCTAATGTTAAGTTTGATTGTTAAAAGATGACATAACAGATAAAAATTAGGTGAACTCCACTATAATTTAGTCAAATATGGTCAAACTAAATTTTAACGGTTGTCAAACATGGTCAAATCAATTTGAACCATAGACCAATTTAATCACATGTTAAACTCAGTGATCATGTTTGACCAATTTAGCAACATCTTAATGGTTAATGTTGAGTGATACAACCATGATGACCACGGTTCAAATGTTGATACATGAAAGAAAAACAAACAAACAAAAAATATACATCAGTATAAATAAATTTTTTAATATGAAAACCCAAACTCAAAGAGGATCACAATTTTTTTTTTTGTATGAAGTTTTGGAAGATCTAAGGTGACAAGGGAAATGGTGGGTATGTGGGGATCAAACTTATGACCCAATACCAATAGCCTTGTCACATGAATTAAGAAAAACATTATTTGACCTACAACTTATTGGCAAAGAATCACGACCTTATAATTTGAGTCTTAACACTTGATAGATAGACAATCAAGAGAGATAAAATGAGGAGTCCTATAAAAAAGTATAACACCTAATTGTAGCTTGTGACCATATTTAAGATTTGATTTGATAATGGTATGGCTTTTATCGTAGTTGTACTTTTATATAATTATAGTAATATGATTTAGAAAAATAACGTGAAAATCATTTTCAATAAGCACAAGCTACAATAATAATAGTATTTGCTAAATATATATACTATTATAGAGAGGATAAACTTACAACAATGTAAGTTAAACATAGTTGTGTGTAGGTGTATCTAAGAAAATAATGGCTTGTATTGTATTTTTTTATTATTTAATTTTTAAAGTCTTGAATTGAAATATTATTTTCAATTTTTTTATTAGGTTTGGTGTTCCCTTAAAATTGCTCCGGCTTAGTGTTTCTATGAAAAGTTTTAATGAGGTTTGATCCCAATATGCCGTGTTGTATTTGTTTTGGTGGGGGTATCCTAATATTGTTCTTTGTTATACTTGTTTGTTCATTTCAGTTATAAATCCTAAACCCTAAATCAATAAAAAAAATTACTTTCTAAATTTTGGGTTGGGTCTATGTGTTCTAATAAAATTCTAATTAGTTATTTGTAACATTTTAACTATTTAAAAATAATTATTGTTTTCAAATTCAATGTATATGTGACATAAAAAAAAGTCAATACATATGTATGTCTCTTTACTCGTAACCTAAAATGTATGTTTTTCTCATATATTATGATTTTTTTAAATTTTAGGTTAAGTAAAAATTGAATAAAATATATATTATATCCATAAATTTAATTATTCATTATTAGTTTCTCCAAAAGGTGTCAAACTCCTCCGTAAAAGAGCTTGACTAGTCTTTGTATTTTTATCATAAAACATGCAACTCCTTTGTCTTCCGATATGTCTCCTTGTGACATAGGAGATTTATCTCATTTTTTCGTAATTTGGCATTCTAAACCATATTTTTTTAAGTCTGAAACATTAACACGCATATTAAAATTAGTTATAAGCCAATGAATTGAATACTTAAAATGAGAAATTATGTTCTAAACATAAGATTAACACTTTAATCTTGTATACATACACTAAAAGTAGAACTTATTTAATGTAATCTAAAAATAATTGGTAAAATGCAAAATAAAATAAAAAGAAGATACACAGGAAAAAAAACAAAGACTCATTTTTATTGTTTCTAAAACATGATGTTAGCCGGCCAAGAATTTTTCAGTAAAAGTTATATAGAGCCTGTTGGGTTGAAAACATTTGAACCGAAGGTCAGGGGACATGACCGT
This sequence comes from Nissolia schottii, assembly GCA_003254905.1. Classification (NCBI taxonomy): domain Eukaryota; kingdom Viridiplantae; phylum Streptophyta; class Magnoliopsida; order Fabales; family Fabaceae; genus Nissolia; species Nissolia schottii. The sequence continues at coordinate 323,878 of QANU01021212.1, forward strand.
GGCATAATTCTGTTATGCATCAATCTAACTATAGTGCATGGTACACATGTAAAGACATGTTACAACTTACCTTTTTTGATATCTAAAATGTTATTTGTGCTCATAAACTGTGATACACACGCGTGTGGATAAATTATTATATTCATTATAGTGTAAAGTGTAAATGAATTTATGCTGCACGTAACATATATATATATATATATATATATATATATATATATCATGAGATGTATAAATTCATTTACACCATAGTGAATAAATAAATATTTGGTTGACATGCCACATTATATCATTACAAATAACAACTAATCATTTGATAATATCCATGTAAAATATAGAGTTGGTGTAACTAACAAATTTTAGTTTTTAGAAGGGAAAGTAAACAATTTCCCCCTTTAGCGTTGGGGCAAAGCATTTTCAAAGTGGGCATTGGATACCAAATTTTGATGTTAGAAAGAAAAGAAAAGAAAAGAAAAGGAGGAAGTTAACATGCATCTTGCTATAACTAGTGCATAATGTACCAAAGTTAGATCTCCTGTAGTCCATGAAGTTATTATAGTAATTTTCATAAAACTTTCTCACTGCTCTCTATTCCCTTTCTCCTCCTTTATCCACCTTTACCTATTCCCTTCTCTGGCCACCCCTCTGTCCCCAACTCTACTGTCCACTGACCGCATCCCACCTCCTCATCAGGACTCCTTTTCCTCCCCCTCAAACCACCGCCATCGCCACCCTCTTTCACAGTGGTGGGCACGACAAGATATGGCGCCACCACCCATCTTCTTCTCCGATCTCCTTTCTTCCTACCTCCTCGACCAACCCTACCTCAGCGCCACCACCAGTCGATATCAGCCCCATCTCCTCCTTTTTCTGATATTTTGCCACCAAGATCCTGTGATGGTGGTGGGGCAACATAATAGTGGTAGGGAGAAGATGGCAACTGGGCAAGTGGATGATGGAAAAAAAGCTGGTGGGCAGGAAGAGTCTTCTTCTGATGTCAAAATGTTTGCTCTAATGACTTTTTTTTTATTTTATGTTAATGGTGTTTTGAGACTTGTTAATGGTGGTGATTTTTGTTTTGGGAGAAGTAGGCAATGGCAGGCAGAGGGTGTTGGAAGGAGGAGGTGGTGTAGTGAAGTGGAGAGTTAGCAAGATGGTAAGAGATGGGGAATATTGGGGCAATGAAGGTAAAAATGAAAATGCATTTAATTACAACTTTAAGATGTATTTAATCACATTTTAAAAATCTGGCTAAATGTAAATGGACCATCATATTCTGCCTAGTGCATCACAAAATACAAGCTTAGGGGTATCTAAGCCTTCTCAAAAGAAAAAGCACAACCTTTTTTCTTAGTTCCTCCAGTTTTGCTTGTGCTCATCAATTATTGTTTCTCAAAGAATAATAGTTGGTTGGTGGACCTGCACTGCAGTGTCAATGACCAAGTGCATGTGGGTTTGGTGTGTACCAAGTGTTTGTTCTCAATGCTACCAATTTGATTTAGATAATAGATTCACAAGGCTTGACGGATGCAGTTATAACCAATCATGTTAATTTCTTGATATAATGAGAACTGAGAAGATAAAGACGTTATTGTTGGAGGAGTAATGATAGATGTTGTATTAGGTACCGTATTTACTATGATGCTGTATTTATTTATTTTTTCATTTTCTAATAGACTTGATCAAATCAGAGAAATATTATGTGAGCACACCTAATAAAAGTGAACCCTCATTTGGTGAGATTTAAAAACACTTGATAAAACATATAATAAATATGATATGATTCACTTTCATTGTGAACCAAAAAATATGTTAAACTGGTGCCAAGAAAATGTTGCCATAACAACATTGTTACTGATTGCACTTTCCATTCTTTCTTGAAACCTGTATAAGAAACAACTTATTTTCAAAGATCTACTCTTCAAAAGCTATAATTAATCCCTTAGTTTCATTTTATACTATATTGGCATGCCAGTTTGAGTATATTCTGCAGCAAGATGTTGAATAGCCGCCTCCAATTGCCTAGCCTAGTAAGAAAAGTGTAGGAAATTGAATTGAGAAAGCTGCAACTAACTAAATCAGCATGATCTATATATACTGACATGTTACCCTCATATATTGGGTCTATCAATACATTCCAGCAGCTGAATGGTGAATTGACAAAGAAATCAAATGCATATAGTAAACCTCAGAAATTCTTTATCCAGAGAGACATATTCAGTGAAATAAAACAAAACAAAGACAGAAATGATTCTTTATTACATAAAAATAAGTCAGAACAATATAGAAACACTAATTCATTCTAAGGTTACACAACCAAAATAGAAGAACACTGTAGCTATACCCTACTTCAAACGAGAGAATATATTACCAAGTCTCATCAATTGAAATCCTTAAGTCGCTTTTTCAGCATGTCCATTGATTTCTTCTTAGCACTTTGCTTTGTATTTTTATTTGAAAGGCTTCCAAAGATCCCATCTGGAGAATCCTTGAATTTATCACAAATGGAAGCCACCTTCTTATAATCCAGTGCATAGTAGTTTTTCTCCCTAATAACAGGATTCATGAAGTTCTCAGGTTGACTACTTGACAAAAGATTAATTAGTTGCCGCGCTTCTCTCATGCAGCTTTTAAAACTACCTTCCTTGTAAATTTCACCCAAGCCTGAAGAATAGAACCTGTCGTCCGCAAAATCCTCCAGCATTTTGAGATCATTGTTGATATTCATCACTGAAGTTGCATTAAACCTTTTGACACTATCACTAAGGAAAGCAGACACAATTGTATTGGAAATATGCTCAAGTGCACTGGTCCCAACTTTGTGCATAGCCTCCAAGGGCAAAATTTGCTGTGCTGTGGACATGAGAGAATCAAGGTAAAAGATCAGTTCATTTACATAATCATTTCCATTCTGCTTTGCCTCCTCTGAAGTCCAATTAACACTTTCCGTAAGAGTCATATACTCATCTATTTTTTTGTTTATCAAACTCAGCAGAGTAATATAAGCTGAATCCCTTGAAGTCTTCAGTAGCACCTTTGCGGTTAAAGTAGCTTGAGCCTTCTCAACTGATCGGACCGCGATTCCACATTGTTGCGCTGCATGCTGAAGGAAAAAATCACAAGCTCTTTCAAAACTAGCTATGTTTGCAGCAACCTGCATGGCATGAGAAACACTGATACTGCCACTATTGATTGTATCAAGTATTGTTTCATTTAATACTTCAATCAGAAACTTGTCCAAGTACTTCCTCACAACATCAAAGAAACTGGTACGAACACCATAAGACAGGTAATCGACAGAGCCTTTGATGAAGGATCTCACAATGCGACAAGTATCAGGTACCATGGAGGAGAATGGTGCAACATACGGAAAAGCAGGCATGATATCTGAAGTTTGGAGACTGAATGATAGGACGTTGTTCTCATAATCGCTATCCCTTTTTATCACCATCTGCTCATACGAATCGTTACCAATAACATCCATAGTTTGTTTCCGGCATTCTGCCAAAAGAAGTAGATGGTATTTGTCACGGCTGTTATCAAGCACGTCTAGAAGTGGGCCAATTTCATATCCATATTGTCTGAGAGTAGACCCAAGAAGCGTGACGTAATCCTTAACCAGAAGAAGATGGGTGGCAGAGTTCATTTGGGAGAATTGCATATCCAGCAACGAAGTCAATTTAGCTACAGCAGTCTCCCACATGGTTTCAACCTGATCAGGTACCAAGAGTCCCCCAGCCGTCCTGAGGACCCTATCCTCCACTATGAAGTACCCAGCAATTTGAGCCAAGAATGTCTGATATGTTTCAACAAAAGATTGTGCCGAAGATATCTCCAAGTCTGAATTCAATTGTAACAATCTATTCTTATAGTAATATTCATGAAATTGCTCTAGGATCCCCATACAACTATGAATATGACAAGCACGATAAAGAGGCGTGAGATCAAACTTCATGGCTGAATCTTCATTAGCTTCTTCAACATCCAAAGTATAAGCTCGCTCCTCATCTACTGAAACATTTTGATCCTCAGCCTTTCTCTGCCTCTCTAGCATTTCCTCATCTCTCTGGCGAACTGACGCGGCATGGCCAATCGCCGTTTGCCCAATATTTTTACAAGAACTCCGTATGTGGACCATCCATTCATTTACTTGACTGTATACTTTCTTCTCAATGTGCAATTTTATGACGGGGATCCTCTTTTCTATAACCATTTTGAGAGCCCTGGCAGGAATACTCTGGATGTAATTCTTCTCAAGCAAATCCACAGTTTTCAGTACAGGATAGAACTGACCCTCGGAGATGTGATTGTTGCACTTGACACAAAGCTCCAACACCTGTATGCAGTTCTTTGACATTTTTATCGCCTCGGTCACGTTCTTCTTGATCGAATAAGACTCGAGAAGCTCCTCAAGCTTGACAAGAAGGTTGGTGCCGACCTGCTGCAACTTGAAATTGTCACTCTGGAGGTCACTCTTGAGCTCTTCGGCATCAACCAACACGCCGCGAAGCTCATCGACGGCGAGGATGAATTCCTCATAGTGTGTCTTGCACATCTCCTCAATCTCAGCTTCCTTTTTTCTGACCACGTAATGGAGCTGTCGAAGGAGGCCCTCGGGACGCCCCATTTCAAAGGCGTGCCGGACAAGAGGGCTAATATCGTCTCCATTGGCAACCAAAGTAGCCAAAACCAAGTCCTCTCCATCATCGCCATTCTCTACATCAGCTCTCCTTTTCGTTTTTACATCCATTGTTCACACCAATCCCTGGAAAAATACTACTTTTTATAGAAACCAAATACTAAATCAAGCTTAGCACAAATTAGATACTCTAAAAATTGACAAGTGTTAGAGAGTTAGTCTCCAACATAACACGGCCTAAAAAGGCTTTCACATAAAGGGGTGACTGTTGAAGTTAAATGAAAATTGCTTTTATATGTAAACTTTTCTTAGAAGCCACTTTTTTCAGCTTTCGAGAAAACACTACAATATATATTTTTTTTCCTTTCCAAATTAGTGCATTTGAGTTTTTGATCAGAAAATCACTTCTTTTTCATCTTCTCACGGAAAAACCTCACACCAAAACCAGGCTTAGAAGTGCAATGCTCGCATCCTTATTCTTCAACATGCAAAACACATTAACGAGAACATGATCGAAACACAGTAGCTAATCAATTCATAGATGGCAACACAAAAAAAAAAGAAGCACAATTCAACCACCAAGAAAGGAAATAAGCAAAAACGAAAATAGCTACGCCAAAAACAGAGTGAGAGGCATGAAAGGCGAGAGAATGCGTACCGGAATGGGGGTCAGTGAAGAAATCTCAAGAGGAACGAATGAGGAAGAAAGCACGAATCCCGTGACATGCATGAAAAGCTCGTGCCACGAATTCCATGCGAAAAATCGGAGCTCTTCGTGGCCGATCACATGGGAGGGTTTTCGCTTGTTGGTGGATGATGAGATTAGATTTCTGGGTTCAGATTTTCTGTTGCTGATGGTGGGGAGAGAGAGAGAGAGAGAGAGAGAGAGAAGCTATTTTGGCGCAAAACAAATGAATGAAAGGGAAGAAGAAGAAGAAAGGTGGGCCTAGCCCGTTTCACTGATGATGAGGTCCTTGATCACTTTTGTTTTTGTTAGTTTCATTGTTATGCTCTTCATTGGGAGCTTCGCTATTTTGAGACACATGCTTCAAATGAAATGAAAACAAAGCCGAATTCAAATAATTAATCTTTGAATTTAAATTTTAATTTCTATCCAGGGAAAAATGTTTTTATACAATTAATCAATCAAATCTTACGCAATAATATATATATTAATATGGTAAGATTTAATTGGATGGCAATTTAAAAAAGTAGATAAAAATTAAACTCTCGAATTTAATAAGTATTCTTGTAAGAGATTAATTTTAATATTTCATTCAGTTTACTTTATTTGTTACTCTCAATTTTTAGATAATTATATTCAAATACATTAATTTTTTAATGTAGCTAACAAGTAAGATACATTAATTTTTTAATGTACTTAAAAAGTAAAAATGATAGATAAAATTAAATGAAAGGAGTATTGTGTATCATTCCATCTTAATGATACTTTTGATGAGTGTGAGAATTAAACAATTTTTTTTTACGTAATGATGTATAATTAGATTGTTGTGTAAAGTATTTTGTTTTTAAAGTGCATCAAAAGTAAATCTTTATTTTAAAGAATTTAAGGTCGATTAACAATATCATTCATTCTAAAAATGTCTTATACAATCTTTAAATTATGTGATGTCACATTAATAGGATAGTGTTTGATTTATGACACATGACTAAAGAGGTTGAGACATTAAACATTAATATGTTTGAGGAAAAGATCGGATATAAAATAACTCAAAATTGTTTCATATAAAAATAAATTCTAAGTTAACTTTTATATTTTAAAAGAGGGCAGAAATATTTCTTTATCGTTCCACTATATTCATCTTTTCTGTTTAGAACCTAAACCAAAAACCTAAGAGTGATTTTTTTTCTCGAGACAATGAGTATGAAAAGGAACCACTTTCATTAATGTATAACAACACATGATTAATAATTAGTATAAAATACTCTTGTAAATTGACAGTGTGCACCTATTTTAAATAGTGAGCAATTTTAGATGGACACTGCCTATTATTTATCTACAATTAATAAAGGAGACTGGACAAAAAAAATTACTTTTGGATAAAGCAATTTTCTCTCCCTCCTTACCCATGATGCATCATGCAAGTTCAAAGCAGTTTTCCAAATGCTATCTTATTTTCAAAATATACATAAAAAATATTTTCATCTTCTTCCAATACACAAAAAATAAAAAATGGCACTTAATAAAACGACAAGTCAATATTTGACGGACACGAAAGGCCTGCTAAACGGCCCCCTAGTGATTATTATCAGAATATGTGCTCACTCCATGCTCTATGTGCTGTGGATAGAGGTTCTTGCAGTTTGGATTCATTCGGTTTTGAGAAGATAAGTCAGTAGAAAATGTGGTTAAAACAGAAAGAACGAAGAAAGTGAGCAGGAACATGGATAAAGGGAAGTTAAATGCTCAATGAAATAGAGTATCACAATTGTGAAAAATAGTTATACATGCAGCTTAGATACCAGTAGAAACACACTAAAATATGACATGTTTTGCAGTTACAGCAAGTCCATCAAGTTGCACTTGATTCACAGAGACTAACAGAACCAAATGTTTTTAGGCAACAGTTGTTGAGCTGTTAGACTCAGATGGTGTTTCAGCATCCCAGAATGCAGTCTTCTTCCCAGTTTTGGAAACGGTCTGCAGAACTTTGTCTGGCTGGACATTTCCTTTCACTACCACCTTCTGCTCCTTCAAATCAATGTCATAGGATTCCACACCTGCAAATATCAGCCAGCATGTATTATTGTACAACAATGCAAGAGGACAGGCTAGAGAAAATGATGGTATGTTGTATCAAAGGCCGCCTTAGGTACCAGAAATGGGATAGAGGACAGAGACACGATGATAGAAAATTCTTGTATTTTCTATACCTCACTGAAGCTAAGACAGAGGTGATAAAAAACTTTTGCCTTGGGGGACACAAAATTGGGGACTGAAGGGATATGAATTTTCTCTGTCTCTATCCCCCTGTCCCGTCTCTGGTACCAAACACAGCCAAAGGGTTAGAAGAAATATTGAAAAGCTTTAAGATTGAAACTATAGTCTGTTTTTGGCAAACTAATCCCAAGATGGAGAGCAATTAAGAGAGACAAGTACAATAGCCCGGCACAGAATCAGTTTGGATTAAGGTTTTACGGGATATGATTTCTTTCTATGTAAGCTAAAGCCAATAATGGACTGTGAATGAAACTTTTGCTAGGCTACAATAGAAGTACAACCAATATTGTTTTCGACATCTACCAAACCTAGCGCATTACGCACATTTAATTGTGTCCTGTGGTCCATGAACTAAAACTGAAAGCTTTTGAATTACTTCAAACATGATTCCACCAATGTGCGGGATATTACTGATGATGTGCAAGAATTATTTACAAACAGGAAACACAGATGATTATACAACCCAGTCAAACAAGAAAGATAAACAACTTTAAGATAGAAGAGCAATAGACCATTCATAAGAGCTTTGGGCTGTTTAACATAACAAGTGAACTCAATATGTTCAACTAACTTTAAGTCAAGTAACGCCATGTGTCACAGAAAACACAGCTTTGAAGCAGATTACAAATTAAAGGGAAGGAAATAATGTTTACATAGGAAGGAAGCTTAGAAAACTTTTAAGAATTAGGATGTCAAGCAGACAACATATCATGATTGATTGAATATTTGACAGAAAGCATAGAACTAAAAACTAAAACAGCAAGTATAAGATATTAAATCAATTAACAACTAAACAAATTTTCAAGTTTTCATGTTGGTATTGGCGAGCAGAGAAAGTTTACACTCATAAGTTAATTAAGATGATGATGAACTGAATACAACATAATGGCAAGTTAAAAGGGATAAAATATTCAAACTTACCATCCAATCTTCCCAAAACCCTCTTCACCGCTCCAACACATCCTTCACAGGTCATACCAACTTTGAGGACAACGGTCTGAAATCATAACATGAAAACTTTCAGATTACATGACAAGAGATAAAAGTAAGTAGTCATCTTAGTTCTTAATCCAAACAACCACACATTAAATAAACAAATACATACTTTGACTTTTCAGAAACACTGGAACCAATTTAAAAAGAGAAAGAAAGGGAGAGCGTGGAGGAAGAGATAAAAGCAGTGAAGTCAGACACATATAATTAGTCTACAAATATGTACATCAGTACAGCAAAGAACAACTCCTGTTTCATCATTGCAGTGAAAAGTGCAATTATAGTAACAGTTATGTATCTGGCATGGATAAAATGCTGAGAGTTTAGAGGTTAACATAAACAAAAGGAACTAGACATGCAGATTCATATTCAAAGACTGCAAATACAAATCGAAGCTAACCAACGAACTCAAATTAAAAAAAAAAAAAGTTTTAATACAAATGCTTTGCAAAAGAAAAGAAAAAAAAATAATTGCATATCATCATCAGATTCTCTATACCTGGTTACACAAACTGCAATAACACAATTGAAAAAGTAGAAAATCAAGGCACAATCTAAACATTCTTTACAAATGAGAAAGGATCAATCATTAATAATAGTAATAGATTTTAGATAGAGATGACACATCAGCTATGTTATTTAGACTCTTTGGTCAAGGAAGACCGTGCGGACTCGTTACTCATCCATCTTTGTATGAGAATTCAAAGGGACCTGCACTTTAGTCGGTCGGTGTTCCATAACCAATGAATACAACATTTCTCAACTAATAAAACACCCATAAAAAATTCTGAAATCGTTGAAAACAAGATGCATATATATGGTAACGGATCTACTAGTGCGAATTTTTCACACGTGTAAATCTTTACGGTTTGATCAGGAACGTGGGGCCTAATATGGGGCTGATTAGAGAATCTACGCGTGAAATGATCATACAATACCAGCATCTAATCCTAACCTAAAAAACACATTCATTCGCAGCCATTAGAACTAATGGAACTACTACTCTGCAACTTTCAAAATTTTGGCTCCAAATTCCCACTCCAATCATGTGTTAGTTCTCAAGGAATCCCAACACAAGCGAAATCCCATTCTTGCAAACAACAGATTTTTCAATTTTCGATGGAATCGCATAAAATACCAGACATAAGCGCACACATCTAGAACAACGAATCCGAAAAACAATGGCTAACAACAGAACGAAATAACAAACAGAAAAAGAATGACAAAAGAGAATGATTGGGAGTGCACCTGAGACATGGTTAGGGTTATGGATGGGAGAGATAGATAGAATTGAACGCAAGACAGAAATGAATATAAGAAGGAGGAGGAGGTTGATTCTGGCGTGAGGGGCATTTGGTGTCTTTTATAACCTGGAAAGTCAAACAGAAAAGCAGCGTTGCACAGCACAGACGACGTCAAAACGACGCTCTCCTATTCAGTTACGTCATCTTTCTTTTTCTTACTTTTGTTTTTTGATAACATAATTTATAATTTTTTTCAAATAATTTATTTTGATCGTATCATCAACAAAGTTGTTACATAAATTATTCATGTTATATCATCACAACAGGGATTATCACTCCTCCGTCGGCACATAATCATTCTTTTAGACCCACTCATAAATCTCAATAGCCTCCGGACTAAACACATCTACCTCGTTGGCGAATCCGGTAGACTTGCCACGCGGTCCGCGAATTTTCGGTCAGCCCAAACCATAATAGTATAATAAAATGTTTGAAAACGAAGATAATTTAATAATTTTTTTGAACAGCAGGGACAAAAAAAAAATCCCAATTATCCACATTAGCACTCAATATTTATTCACCCAGGCTTCCTACTCACAAGATAGATCTACCATGTCAGCACACTATATATCCCAAGTCCTTGCTTATATTTCCAACCTGTCAAAATCTCTAGTCTCAGAGCCTCCTTGACATCCACGTTGATACGTGCCTATAATGGGGGAAGAGTACCAATTGATACTCCTATTGTTTTTTTTTTTTTTTTTTGTGATATGGAAGGATGGGTACCGTTTTTAATGTGCACCTCAAAAAGGTACATATTAAATATACATCTTTGATTTTCTAATGCAACAAGTTTTCTTTTTTATTTATTATTTAATATTTATAAAAAGACTTATAATTTTCATTTCAAACCAATTTTTTTTCTTACTAATCCCCTTCTCCACCCATCTCATTCAATTTCCTTCCCGTTCTTCAATCTCTTAACCACTTACTAAAAATCCATCATGATCAAAAAATCTATACCACATTTTTGCAAAAAAAAAAAAGAAGATGATGTTATTAATTAAATGGTTAATCACTCTCTCCCAACTTCCTGAAACCCACCCTATCCTCCTTCTTCCTCTGTTCCTCTGTGTTCCTCTCTCTTCCTTTCTTCCTCTCCCTTTTCCCAGTTCCCTGAAACCCACCCTCTCTTCCTCCGTTGACAGTGGAGGCTACCTGCTGCCTATCAGAGCCGATTTTGTCATGGTTAAGCTCAGATCTATGGGCCTGAACTTTCTCTATGCGACTGACGTCCCCGTTATGCTGGCGGTGGCACTGTTTCCTTCCCCCTTTCCCTTCCTCTCTCACTCCCTTGACTCCACCCTCTTTGTTTCTTTCCTTCTTTCCCAGATATACTCTCTCTCTCTTGAATTCCTTTTCCCTTTCCCTTTCCGTCTCTCTCTTTGATTTCTTCTCTCTCACTCTCTCTGTCTCTGTCTCCCTTTTTTATTTTCTCTTTATTGGTTCTTGGTGTGTGAATGTTGTTTGGGATCTGTTTGGTTTGATTTTTTTTCTTGTAGGTATAGGTAAGGTGGTTTGGGGTGGTTGAAGGTGGTTGCTGGTGGTGGTTGATGGTGTATGACATAAAGGTTGTGGGTGGTTGGTGGTTGAAGGTGGATTTAGACATTTAGGTCATTTTATTTTTACTTCTTGTTATTTTTTATTATTAAAATAATTTACCTAAGAAACCTAGAGAGTATCATACTCTAAATAATGTGGATAACTATAATTATTTTTATCTAATAATAACCATTGGATCAATATTTGAACTTCATCTACGGTTGTAAATACGGTGCACACTAAAAATGCACTATTTAGAGGTGCACATTGGATAAGTTACTGGGAGGATGTCACAATACAAATCAAAAGTGTCTTTCTTTTACATAAATTCATAACTATACCTTTCTATTTTTTTAAGTGTTTAATTATTGTATTATAAGCGTAAAACTTTTTTTAGATTGTCATTCAATTAAATCTTGACACATAAATCACTACAAGAAAAACACTCATTACCGTCAGATTTACCGTAAGATTTGTTTTCCAATTACCGTCAGATATTTTTTGCTTTCGGACGGATTTACCTTTGTAAAGTGGACCAACGGTAATAGCCTTGATGGTAATTTATTATCGTCGGATTTGTACAGCCGACGATAATTAGCGTTGGCGTAGACCGAAGCTAATGGCAATTCAGGAACAGTTCGCATTGAACCATTTACCGTCGATTAATTTTGACAGAAATTTAATGATATTTATACATAATTTATGACGAATTACCGTCGGTATTACTGCGGGAATTTTTCGACGGTAAAGATAAATAGTTTTTAAAAAAATTATTTAAATATTATTTTATTTTTATTATTATTCCAAATATTAAATTATTATTTAATGCAATAAATTATATATGTAATAATATAATTATTTAATTAAATAATAAATTAATTAAATTATTATTTAATTCTATAAATTATATATGATGCTTTTTGTAATAATTCAAGTATATAGATGCTTGAGGAGTCATTGACAATTTCCTAACAAGAAAAATCCTAAAATGTATACTATTGATCTCATGGGTTGGGAGATTAGAAAAAGAAAACCTACTTGAGGCACAAATCTAGGAGATATGTTGAGGAACTAGGTAGCTTAGCTCCATTGATTCCTTACAACTATGCAAAACCTACTCCGGTTATAACCAATTTATGATTCCTTACAACTATGCAAAATCCAAAAGATACAAGTTCATAAAAGACGTATGCAATTCAAATCATATAAACATGGCATTATACAAGAAACCAAACAAATCGAAGGCCATATGCATATTTCAATTCACAAAATGCATAACGTCAAGCCATAAACATATTAATCACTAGACGTAGCAGGCAAGTTGGGTTTCTTATGCACCAACACAATCGGATGTACTTTTGCGAATATTGCCATCACCAAGGAACTTTGGATTCAAGCACCTAGCAACATTAACACATAATTCCAATTCAAAACTTTAATTTACCTAGGGTTTACTTAGAAATTCCCAATTAACATGCAATTTGACATCAAAATTAAAGACAACAATTCCTACACCAACAACCCAACAAAACCCTCCCCAAATTATAAACCCTAACAAAAACCCACAATAGCTTACCATCATAATTTTGTTAAAGCAACAGTGAGAGCTACAAAGATACGTGCTAGAGAGAGCTCGCCGGAGAGGAAATGCAACGGAGATGGCTTGCCAACGATGAAAGTGTGACTAGGAGTCTCACTAGAGAAAGGCGTTATGGAGGGAGAGATTATGAAGACATTTTTCATGCATGGAAGAAGTAAACAACGAAGGGAAGCAAGTCGGTAACGAAGAGAGGTGGTGGTGGAGGAAGGAAGAGAGGAGAGGAGGGAGAGGAGAAGAGAAGATAAAGAAGAAAATGAGAGAAATGGTGCCGGTAGGTGAATGAAATTCGATTTCAGAACATTATTGTCATAAATTTCTGACGGTAACTGGAAAGAGTCCGACTATAATCGTTTTATCAAAACACATCGTTTAATTTAAAGGATTACCGTCGATTTTGTGTCAAAATTTTCGTCGATATGAAAAAATGGGCAAAATTTTGGAAATTTTGGCAATTTTTCACTTTCGTTACCGTTGGTCATTTCCGATGGTACTACTCAATTTGGGCGACTGTTATAGTCGGATAAATCTAACGGTAACTTTTCCAATGTTACATGCATAGAGAACATGTGCACCTGTTCACACTTCCAGACCATTATCGTCGGATTTTCTCGATGGTAATTGGTTCAACGTTACACCCGTGGGGTAAATGTGTTCCTCTTCAGATTTAGACTCTTCTACCATTCGATATAACCGACGGTAACAACACTAATGTCATGTGCATCGTGCTCATGTGTCCTTTAAATTTCTAACCGGTTACCGTCGGAACCACTTGGCACCAAATGTTACCATCGGTTTTACGGTCGAGATTTGTTTTCCGACGGTAATTGTGTCCAAAATTAATCCGGTTTGTCTTAGAAGCCTTTACCGTCGCATTTTGCTGTGTTTTCTGACGGTAATACCGATTGGATCATTTTTTGACAGTAATACTATTAGATCATTTTCTGACGATAATTTCCTTCGTTTCTAGCAGTGAATAAAAATAATTGACTTTCTTTCTCTCTTTCATTACAAAAAGTCATGCATACAAAATGCTTTGACTAAATGACAGTTAAATAAATTTTACACTATCAGTGTATAATAATCAAACTATTTTTTAAATATGAACACCTTTCAATTTTATTTCATAAATACCATACCTATTGATTTTCCATATCATCTTTCAACGGATAACTCAACCACATATTGTAATTCTAAGATTTTAACAGAGTTGATGAGGATGCTAAACTTTCTAATATAGAGAACATTTCAGAATTATCAAAAATATTTCTGAGTGAGTTGGCCTAGAGAAGGTTGCAACAAAGTGAAGACTGCATTCCAACCATTCTGAGAAGGGTGAACCCAGTCCCAAAAGAAAGAGACCCCTGGATCCTCACACACACTGTATTTCTTTTCACCTTTGTCATCGACATAACCACATTCGTGTAATGGATCTGCCTCACAACACTGCTCCAATGGATTCATCAGTGTTGAGTTTCCTGCACATAATGAAAGAAAGACAAAAAAAATTGTTTAAAATTGTTTAAGTCATCATCATCAAGAGACTTTCCTATGATAATGATGCAACATATTTATGTGTTTGACATAAATTTTTGTAAACTTGTAGTTTGATGAAAATGAAGTTATATGATCTACTTATTTAATTATGCAACATCATTTTGTGAGGAGGGGGAGATCTTTGAACGGATCGTTCCCAACCATTGGCTCTGATACCACTTATTAGGAGGGGAGTCGATGGATTAAGTGAGAAATAACACAAGTGGGTCGAATGTCACATCTTGACCCAATTATAAATCTTAAGGCAATAGATTTATGATTCATCTCACTTATAAATTCTTTACTTAGTCTATCATTAACCAATGTAAAACCTTTTTACTACACTCACACTTGAATCCCAATACATTTTTGTAGTCCTTCTAAAATGCAAGATATCACTTATTTAGATTATATTAGAGTTTTTACGACCAAATGATCTCTTGATTTCCATTAGTAGTCACTTTCATTGATCTAAATAATTTTCACGTTTCAAGCTAAAAAAAATTCTAGTGTTCATGGGATATATTAAAGTATAAAATCATTTAATTATTTTTACTAACATTAACTTAAGCTTTTGGGAGAAATGAGTTTTAACGGTAGGAGCATGAAGAGAACTTACCAGCACGGACTTTGTTCATTGTATCTATGGTGGAGAGGAAAAAGTTGTAGGTGTCTAGTGCTAAGAAAACCGTTTTCCCTGCTACCATGTTCAACTCTTGCACAACTTCTTGCAACTGCTGGCTGTGGCTCTGGGCGACAGCGTTAAAAATGGAAATGCAGCTCTGATGGAGAGTCACAGTAGTTATCACCGGCAAACACCCGATCGGCCCCATTAGCCCCACCGCCACTTTCCCTACTCCCAAGCTTTGGATGCGTTTGAGGTTCAATGACATTTGGTTGACAAGGGATTTAGTGAACTCTGGTATGTCCTATGTACATCACAATTAGAACAACCAGAAACCAAATCTCACATTCACATTTTTATAGCCAATAAGAAGCAGAGATATATATTGCACATCAATCTTAACTATTATTGTCTAACTAAGTTTAGGTGCCTCAATTTTCAATGCCCCTCAACTTTTTTCCAATTCTGTAAAGATCTTCTTATGTGGACATGTGTCATGTTTAAGTTTTACCTTTTAAATTAATGATAAAAGAATCACATATGATTCAATCATTTTCCAATTGTATGCCTTGACTATCTTTTAAAACAGGTAACATTCTAGAAAGTATTAATCATAGAAAAATTGATGGGTTTGGCAAAAAGTAACTAACAATTTAACTAGTCAAAATCAGACAAAGGAAATAGAAATCTAGAACAAATTAAGGATCGACGAATTAATGTGCCAAATATATAAGCATAATAATTAGCATATAAGTACTCACAAGCATGCCCCCATCTTTGATATGTTTAGTATAATCGTTACCACCAGCGTTCACAAGAGCAACAGAGGATTCAAGATCTGTTGCGGTGTAGACGTTTTGTTGAATCAGCTTCTCGAATGAGTCGATTTGGACAGTCATAATTGGTCCATCAACCAATGTATCGAAGATACCAGTTCCTCCATAAGCAAAGTTGATACCATATTGTTGGTTTGAGGAATTTCTAAATGCAGATGGTGGGGGGGTTTGAATTTTCAGATAGGAAGCTGCATATAAGACAAGCATAGCGGTTATATTCATAAATTAAATCAAATATAGAGTACAAGATGGAAAAAAAAAAGTCTTCTATGCTCTTAGACTAAAAGTAGTGTTATGTTTTATTCATAGTTACACATTTCTTGAAACCAAAAAAAGATTAAAGAAACCAAAAAAATGGTTACATATTTCTTGTTGTTCTGTGGCATTACAAATATAAAAGGGAAACCCGATAATGACTCACAAAATTAAAGCGTTGAACCTGAATTAGACAACTCCACATTTTTTTTTTTCATATGGCTCCAAATGAAAACTTAAAAAAATCTGAAAACTGCAATGACCAATACAGTGGATGCACTCAAAATTTTAGCGGAAATGAGAGAAAATATATTAATACATTATTTGTATTTCATTGGTACGGATTATTTTGGTACTAAACATTTTTTTTTAATGTGAGAGTATACAAGACATTTTCATGAAACAGGTAGCCATATTTTTCGAGCTTTTTTTTTTTTTTGGTTATACTAGTCGAACGTCATATAACACAACAACATGATGTGAAAGTCAATGAAACCAAAATATTTGCCAAAAATCATGAAACGATAAGAATAAAATATTAACCTTGTTTAAAAATCAACCAATTGCATATTATCATATCAACAAAATAATAATTTTCTCTTTTTCCAAATCATCCCTCTGACTTTTCAGATATTTCTCTGATATTTTAATGACTAGATTCAGATTATTTGATGTGTCACCATTCTAGCCCACAAAACTATTTATAAACCACAGCAACAATCACAACAGAAAAACCATAGATTTTTACAGTTTCTGTGACTATTCCAATGGGCATAATCTAGGAATACATTGAGAGAGAGAGAGAGAAAAGTAAATTCCCAACGTAATCTGTGAGGACACGACCGTCAGAAAACCTTCCAGCAGGATGGCCAGGAAAAGTGACTCCATAAGGTGGCTTATACGATCCTGAGTGCACGAAATTCCCCCTGTCCACATACGAATCCCCCAATACAAACAGTTTCATAGAGTTGGCATTGCCGTTGCCATTGTTGATATGATGGTTATTATTATTATTATCATACACTCCATATGATAACTTCTTAGCCCCTTCCACGGCTTCAACAACATTATTAATATTAATTCGCATGGACCAACACATAATATGTTACCAACCAATAACAGTGAAAAAACATAGACATTCAAATTCAATGAATTCATGCAAAATTGGTTTTGATTTTGATGCTAGCACTCAATGCAAAAGAAGAATATTGTTGTACCTGTGGAAATTGAGATTAGGAGGAGGAGGAGAAGCAAAGGGAAGAGGGAGATGAATGTGGATGGAGATCGCTGCTTCTTCGCCATTGTTGAGTAATGGGTTGATGATGATGACGACGACATGTCCGCCCCACTTTTCTTCTGTTTATGCTGGGTGGCTTGAATGTAGACAAAGCAGAGAAAAATATAAATAATACAAGAAATGTGAGCAGAGTTTTACGCTAGATTTGGCACAAAGTTGTGAAAATTGAGATTTTACGAAAGATCAAAAGAATAAAATGAAAGCGTAAAATATAAAATTGTAATATAAATTATAAGATAGTTCGATTCAAATAGTAGTAGTAAGATTGATTAACATTTTCTATATCTTAATATTTTAAGATTTAAATCGAGATTTTAACAACTTTGATTAACATTGTTGGCGTGCACTTATCGAAGAACTTGTGAGGGGCTCTATCATATACTTCTAGATGAAAAGTGTTAATTGTATTCATTGTGGATGACACATTATGTTAATTCACTATTCATTTATGGTGGAACAAAAATGATCCATGTACACCCTATTAATGCCACCCCGTACAACCACAAAAAAATATACGCAATTAATGACCATAATACGTATTTTGTATATTTTCCTAAATTTAGAAAATGACCTAAAGCCCACGCGAGCTAGCACTCACTCCCACACGAATCTGCTGCACACTCCTGAGCTCATTTTTGTCATTGTTTTCCATCATCCACATATAGAACCAACATGCGCATCCAACCCTACGCTCGTTTCCGTCATCATTTTCCATCATCTTTAGGTGGACGTTTTCGTGATAAACATCAATGTGCACTTTCTTATCACGAATTGATCACCATCATTGTCATCGTGTCCTCAGATCCACATTTGGGTATGAAACATTCTGATCAAAATGAGGAGAACGTGGTAATGATAATGTTTTAAACATTATATATATGAATGATCTTAAGTATGTGAGCTTTATGTTTTTTATCCGTGGATTCACCAAGGTTTGGATGTTTGTGCATGGTCACTGTTAAAGTCTGTGCAATGACATTTATTACCAGCTGTGCATTTCGTGATTGCATGTAATGTTTATGCTCTTGGACTGTTAATGTTTGTGCATGATCACTGTTAAAGTTGTGCAATGACATTATTAACAGCTAGCTAATATATGTATTTCTTGATTATAATGTTTGTACACCAGCTTTGTCAAAGTTTGTGCACTGAGATTGTTGACAATATAATGTGTTTTTCATGTTGGTAAATTTTGTACACTAGCATTGTTAATGTTTGTACACTGTCGTTGTTAAAGTTTATGCACTGGGATTGTAAATAGGATAATATGTATTTTCATGTTGTTAATGTTTGTGTAGCCTTTTTCTAAATGTTTGTGCACCTCTATTGGTAAGTTTGTGATATGTTGCTTTAGAAGTTTATCGCAGAAATTGTTAATTGAATAATATGTTGTTAATGTTTGTGCACCAACTTTGTTAATGTTTGTGCGCTGACATTGTTAAAGATTGTGCATTGGGATTTGTAAACTGGATAATATTCATTTTTATGTTATTAATATTTGTGCATCTTTGTTATTACTGTTTGTGCAACATTGTTGTTAATGTTTGTGCAATTATGTTGTTAAAGTTTGTGCTTTGCTGCTCTATAAGTTTGTTAAATGAAATGATTCACATGATAACACGTTAGTGTTTGTGCACAATAGTTGTTAATGTTTGTGCACCAACTTTGTTAATGTTTGTGCACAAACTGTAGAGTTCATTCAAAATCGATTTGTTGTTTCTTAATGAAATCACATACATTGTTCAAAAAGTAAGGAAAGTTCAAAAGCTTGCAATCAATGGCAAAAACTCTAAAAAATTACAGTTTCAAATCTAAAACATAAATGTGGACGTTTGTCTTCGAGTGCTTACTGTTGAAAGCTTATTTTTGCACTTTCGTCGTTTTTTATATATCCTACTTTACAGCTTTCAAATCCTCAAGGGATTCAATTGCAGTATAGTCGGGTATAGTCGTATCCACAGCGAGTTGAATAAAGTCATTCTTGAGTTTGTTAATTAAACAATAGAGTGGATGACTTGTAAATGGATTCTTAACATAAATAAAGTAAATAAAAGATAAAATGACACCGAGTGAAAACCAGATAGGGAAGCTTGTTGGGAATTAACTTGTAATACAATTTTCATATATCCATTACTCAATGCATATGAATTATCAATTCCATTGATTCCTCGCCACCAGTTCTTATCTTAATCATCTCTTTCAAGCATGAAAAGATCACTCAATTCCCTTTGTCATTTTGTCAATCTCTTGCACAAACTAACAAAGCAAACCGATCTATAGTTTCAGATGTTAAAACGACTAATAACCCAAACTCTATTTCTAGCAATTAGGACTATTAGATGATTTAATCTAGTTTCAACTTAATGAATGTAGTTCTCACTCACAAACAATCAAGTTTCAAGTCATGCTTTAGGTAGCTAATCTAAAACAAACATTAAACACAAGATCGAATAATGTAAATCATGAACTATTATAGATTCATACATAAAAGAGTTAAATGGATACAGTCAAACCATAATACTTGTCAAAATCCCAGCAACAAGAGGATTATAAATCCATCTTACAAGATGAAATCAAAGAACAAGATAATGGACGCTCACCATGACCCACTTTCACACCACCATGGTAAGTGCCGCCGTGCTCCTCGACTTCTCTTGGCTTCCTTCTCCAACTTCCTCTCGGTCTCTAAGCTCTAAACTCTCTTTTTTCTGTCTTCTGTTCTGAATGGAAATGGGAAAAAACTGAATGAATGCTCAAAGCCTCGATTTTGGTATCCTTTTATGGAGTTTTTCAGGTTCAGGCCGCTCAGCGGATTACAGAGGTCGCTGAGCAGCCTAGGCGGTTCAAAGATTGCTTCAATGTGAAGTTTCTTTAGCTTTAAGCAATTTCAGAGGCCGCTCAGCAGATTGGTCGGGCGCTTAGCGGATTGGTCATGACAACAGTTAGTAAAATCGCGATAACTTGGGCTACAAATTTCGGATTGAGGTGATTCAAATCTCCACTTAAAGCTAAGGGAAAGATCTACAACTTTGTAGTTGACATCAAATTGAGATTCAATTTCCATCATGGTGCAAAATCTGTGGCAAATTAAGCGCTAATTCCTGCTATGTAGCTCTTTTGATTAATGCCTCTGATCTATATGGGAAATTGACAAGAATTGCGTTAATTCACAATATTTGTATCCTACTCTCTTAAAACTACTAATTTCATACAAAAATGGGGAAATTGGATAGTGAATTCATTTTAAACAATGCAGAAATGTGTCATTTTAACCTATGAAAACACCAAAATATGACACTTATCACTTACCGATTTGCTTGATGGTGAGTGCTTTGCCGTCCTTCGTTCGGTGGTGATTTTAGTGAAGTTCATGCTAAGATGGATAGAGAACAATGGTGGTTTTGTAAAAGAGATGTGGGGAACGTGAGCAATTTCTCTATCGCATATATAGATGCGCACGTAGTGGGGGAATGGGCAAACGGGGGAGTGACGGTATGGGCCTGATCGTATTAAATACAAAGGTGGCTGTATGGTGGAATGAAATTGAGTGTACGTGTAGCAGAACTGATGGTGAAATGTATCACAATGAAGTGTGGATCCTTGAATAGTGAATCAACACAATGTCTTCATATAATGAGTACAAATAACATAACTTTTATTACATAAATCTTTTTAAATATCTTTTTAATTATTAAATGAAAGAAAAAAATAAATATAATTGAGAATTTAATTGTTATGCGGGGCAACATAATTTTTTTTATATTGTCATTTAATCAAATCATTCTATGTGTATAACTTTTTAAATAGTGCGTGAGAGAGTGGACTGTTTTTACTTATGAGAAAAAATTTAGTGAAAGTAATGACCGTGTAAAAAATATTTACATTCAATGCATAACAATTAAACTCTACGGTAAATGTCTTAAAATCATAAAAAGTAATTAATATTTTATTAGAAGGATCAATAAATTAATTGCATTTACTTTTTCATTTATTTAATAGATACAATAACATACTTCCTGCGTCCACTTTTAGTTATCATTTTTTACTTTTAAATACATTATTGACTTGATGTATTTATATACAATTACATTTAAATATATCTAGTCAACAATATATTTAAAACTAAAAAATGATAACTAAAAATGATCAGTGGGAGTACTAACTTCATTACTCTCATTTTCACTTATTTCTTAAAATAAAATAAAATAAAAACTCCATTTATCTCAAAAATATTATGCCAACTTCTATCTATATGCCAACTCTATATTTTGTGTGCAAAATAGGAAACTGGTATATTTGTTTTTCATACCTACAATTCAAAGGGAGTAATGAAGCATCCTTTCAAAAACGAGATCTCAAATTTACAACTGATGTGGATCAATAATAATTTTACTCTCAAATACGAGATCTCAAATCCATACAACTGATTTACTCTCACACTCATTACAATCACTCAATAACAATTTTAATGTAATAAAATAATTTAAAATTATAACACATTCCTTTATCAAAATTTAAAAAAAAACATATATACACAAAATTTTTAAAAAAGAATATATAATATATTTACAATAATAAAAATATATAATATATTTATAATAATAAATATTATAAAGTAAATAAATAATTTAACCGTGAAAGACTTGGGTTCACAACTAGTGTTTTCTTAAATTTGGATCGAATTTAGATTATTAGAGAGTATTAAATTAAACTATTAATATTTAATTGTTAATTACATTATAGATTAATTTTGTTAGAATTTAATGATTGATGCAATAAGTAACTTTCAATCAAGAAAAAAAATAATATTCAATCGTAGTTTCAAAATCCTATTTATAGTTATTCCGAATTTTCCTATTAAAGATTTTTTAAATGATATTTGAAATATATATATATATATATATATATATATATATATANAAGACCTAATTTAGATATTTGTATATTTCACTTTCCTACTTTAACTAAACATGACTATTTTTAACATAGAGAATCCATTTCCATGTGTAAATACCTCAACTCTATATCTTATTCATTTCAATATACGTAATTTACCCGTGCATCACACGGATTTAAACGCAAGTACATTATTTATGTCTTTCATAACTCCTCGTTTTATTTATTTGTTCTGCTATGGAACGTCACACTACCATTCAAATCAAAGATAAACTCTAATTATCTTTTTCTTTTACATAAATGCACATCTGTACCTTTCAATTTTTTAAAAATATGAATACCTTTCAATTTTTTAAAACGTAGTTTAGTTATGCAACATCTCTTTTATTAAGATAGTAAATTGACTTTTTATCCGCCTTATAATTTGGATGCAAGAGCAGCTACTAAATGGTGAGTCCAACTACTTTATTTATGCAACATTACTAAATAGTAAACCATGATTTTCCATTTCATCTTCAACGGATAACTCGATCACATATTGTAATTTTAAGATTTTAATAGAGTTGATAAAGATGCTAAGCTCTCAAATATAGAGAACATTTCAGAATTATCAGAAATTTTTCAGAGTGAGTTGGCCTAGAGAAGGTTGCAACAAAGTGAAGACTGCATTCCAACCATTCTGAGAAGGGTGAACCCAGTCCCAAAAGAAAGAGACCCCTGGATCCTCACATAAACTATATTTCTTTTCACCTTTGTCATCCACATAACCACATTCATGTAATAGATCTACCTCACAACACTCCTCCAATGGATTCATCAGTTTCGAGTTTCCTGCACATAATGAAAGAAAGACAAATGTTTTAAGTCATCATCATCAAGAGGCTTCTATGATATGATGCAACATGTTTATGTGTTTGACAGAAATTATTGTCTAGTTAGATGAAAATAAAGTTATATGTTCTGATTAATTGTTCAATTATGCAACATCATTTTGCCGCTCTAGCTCTTCTATAATGCAAGATCTCACTATTTTTTTGTTACATTATATGGGAGTTTCTATGATGAAATGATTTTTGAGTTTCATTATTGCCAACTTCTTAATCTAAACATTGTTCATGCTTCAAACTAAAATAATGCTCAAGTGCAGGGACATGTTAAGATATAAAATCATTTAATTGTCTCCACCAATATATAACCTAAGCATTTAGGAGAGATTATTTTCTTTGAGAAGGAAAGCATGAAGAGAAACTTAATTACCAGCATGCGCTTTTTTCATTGTATCAATAGCAGTGTTGAAAGAGTTGTAGAGGTCTAGTGATACGAAAACCGTTTTCCCCGTTTCCATGTTCAACTCTTGCACAGCTTCTTGCAACTGCTGCCTGTGGCTCCGGGCGATGGAGTTAACAAAGTCAACGCAGTCCCGATGGAAAATTAAAGCAGTTACCGCCGGCAAACAGCCCATCGGCTCTACTAGCCCCACCGCCACTTTCCCTACTCCCAAGCCGTGGATGCGTTTAAGGTTCAATGACATTTGCTTCACAAGAGATGTAATGAAGTCTGGTATGCCCTATACATCACAAAGGAACAACCAAAAATGCAAAATTCACATTCACATTCACATTTTTATAGCCAATAAGAAACAACATTATATTTTATACATCATTCTTATTTCTTAACTATTAGTTGTCTAACCAAATTTTGGTGCCTCAATTTCAATGTTACCCCTCAACTTTAATATGTTTCCAAGTGTGTAAAGGATCTAAGTAAATAAATGTCCAAATAAAAATTGGTCCAATTAGTAGAGGCTAATATTAGTATAAATAGGGGGCGAAGGGTAATACATGGGGTATGAAAAATTTGTATTAGTCTAATCCTACCCTCTCTCTTAGAATTTCTTCTCTCTTAGTTCCTCTCCTTCATTAAGAAGGAGCACTATCCTATCCCTTTTCCCTTTCCTATTGTAAGCTCACACATCAATTATGCAAAAAATACCACAATTATATCATTACTCTCCATAATCCATCCTTTACAAAATTCACTTCGTTACAAGATCTTCTTATGTCAACCTTCACATGACTTGCCATGTGTCATGTCTGGGCTTTACTTTCTGAATCAATGATTAAAGAATCACCCATGATTGGATCATGTGAAACTTTAATATGATTCAATTGTATGCCTTGACTTTCCTTCAAGACATGTAACATTCTAGAAAGTACCAATCATAGTATAAAGTGATGGGTTTGACAAAAAGTAGTTTGCAATTTAAAAGTCAGACAACAGAATTAGAAATTTAAAACGAATTAAAGATAAGCGAGTCATTGTGCCAAAGATATAAACATAATAATTAGCATATAAGTACTCACAAGCATGCCTCTGTCTTTTAAATGTTTAGTATAATCATTAGAACCGGCGTTCACTAGAGCAACAGAGAATTCAAGATCTGCTTTGGTGTAGATATTTTGTTGAATCAACTTCTCGAATGAGTCGATTTGGACAGTCATGTTTGGTCCATCAACCAACGTATCAAAGATGCCAGTCCCTCCATAAGCAAAGTTTATTCCATATTGTTGGTTTGAGGAATTTCTAAATGCAGATGATGTAGGGGTTTGAATTTTCAGATAGGAAGCTGCATATAAGACCATTATATACGCTATATCAATGAAAAATATTAGAATTTTTTTTATTAAATCAAATATAGAGTACAAAATAAAAATTAAAAAAGAATTCTTCCATGCTCTTAGACTAAAACAAGTACTGCTCAGTTCTATTCAGTGTAACACGTTTCTTCTTGTTTTATAGCATTACAAATATAAAAGGGAAACATGATAATAACTCACAAAATTGAAGCATTGAACCTCTAAAAAGGACAAGTCCACTTTTTTTCCCATAGCTGGCTCGAAATGAAAACTTACAAAAATTTGAAAAGTGCAATGTGTCACGCACTAATTTTAGTGGTTAATACAATTTATTTTTTTGTATTTCATTGGTATTGAATTTTTTTTTTTTTTTACTGAACAAGGTTTTTTTTTTAATATATTTTTTATTTTAAAATGTGATGGTGTACAAGAAGGCTTTGGCTAAAATGGTCCAACCACTTATAGGGACTAATTTGATCCTTGAATCTTATCCACTCAAAAATTAAATGAAAGGCTAAGATTACATCTAATAAATAATTATATAATAATTCAAATTTATATTTTAATAATATTTTATTTAATTTATCAATTTTACCCCTCCATTTCAATAATTTTCTCATGTCAGTGCTGCCACCATCACCAACAATGCCGCCGCCGCCACCACCAACGTCATTGGCCCCAACCTTCACCCTTATCGTCGGAGCTCACACCCCAAGTATCAGAAAATTAAGAGAAACCAAGAGAAAACCCAAAAAAATAATCTTCATCATTAAGCTTTATCATCAACAAGAATGATCTAGGACACTAATTTCTTCATCATCTCCAACAACTTGCTTGTTTGAAGCAATAGTCTCATCATTGGTATTTAGCTTCCCATAGATAATACAAGAGATCTAGAAAATTCAACTAGATAAACCCCAAATCAAACCTCCAAGACAGATTTAC
Source organism: Nissolia schottii (assembly GCA_003254905.1). Taxonomy (NCBI): domain Eukaryota; kingdom Viridiplantae; phylum Streptophyta; class Magnoliopsida; order Fabales; family Fabaceae; genus Nissolia; species Nissolia schottii. The sequence continues at coordinate 349,941 of QANU01021212.1, forward strand.
CACCGAAGAAAATTTTTAACTTTTACTAATCATTACTTAATTTTTAAAATGGTAATTAGTGAATGGCAGTTTTACCTTTATTGCTTTTATAATTTTCCTTTTTATTGCCATCGCCTCTTCCCATTGTCGCCCTTACGATGAAGAAGCAAAGTGGGTTGGACAAACAGTAGACAACTTTGAACCCAACAAATCCAAAAAAAGCAAAACCAGATCTAAAATGGAATAAATATTTATCAGATTTATGGGATAAATATTTATCAGTTTTTGGAGGAAGACCATCAAAACAAGGAACAACGTGTAGATCTGATTGCGTTTGATCTAACATGTACAGTGGTTGAGATCTGGTCTTCGTGGATGCATATAAGCCAAATTGGAGGCAAGGGGGAATTGTACAAAGTGGTGCGGAGGAGAGGAGGAATGGCTGTGGGATGATGGACTGGTACGTACGGTGGATGAACATGGAAGGAGGCGTCAAGCAGTGCTATGAAGTCGTTATCAGTGTGTTGGTGGTGCTACAAAGCGTCGACTAGAGAGCTAGGTGGCGTACTAGAATAAAATATTGACTTGTTTTAAAACCAACCAATCACATGTTGTTATGGGAGCATGAACTGAGAACACATTGAGAGAGAGGAAAGTAAATTACCAACGTAATCGGTGAGGACACGACCGTCAGAGAACCTTCCAGTAGGTTGGCCAGGAAAAGTGATTCCATAAGGTGGCTTATACGATCCTGAGTGCACGAAATTCCCCGTGTCCACATACGAATCCCCAAATACAAACAGTTTCACAGAGTTGCCATTGTTGTTCCTGTTGCTGTTGCTGATATGATTATTGTTATTATTATCATATACTCCATATGATGACTTCTTCGCCCCTTCCACTGCTGCAAACAACACCATTATTCGCATGGACCAACACATATAATATGTTACCAACCAATAATAACAAAATGAAAAAAAGCAAATTGAGGCATCCAATGAATTCATGCAAAATTGATACTGATTTTGGTGTTAGCTAGCACTCAATGCAAGAATATATTGTCGTACCTGTGGAAATTGAGAAGAGGATAAGAAGCAGCAAAGGGATGAGGGAGATGAATGTGGATGGAGATTGTTCCTTCTTCGCCATTGTTGAGTATTTGGTCGATGATTATGCCCTTACTTTTCTTGTGTTTTCTTGGGTGTTTTGAATGTACAAAAAGCAGGAAAAAGTAATAAGACAATAGTGATGTGAGCAGAGTCGGGGAAAAGTAATAAGACAATAGTGATGTGAGCCGAGTTTACGGTAGAGTTGCCATTGCTGACGTGCGCTTATCTAGGAACTTGTGAGGGACTCTCATAGAAACGTGTTACTTGTATTCATGGTACATAAAACAAGGTGGCTTCTAACATGGACCAACCACCTAGTTAGTCCAAATTAGTCCTAGTATTATTATTATTATTTTAAATTACAAAATTACTATTAAGCCCCCCTTTCCCTTCTTTTTTCTCTTCCTCTCTTACTCCCCCAACTCCACCCTCTCTCCCCTCCCTCTCTCAGATCTGCTCTCTCTCTCCGTCTAGATCTCTCTTTCTCAACTCACTCTCGATGTCTCTCTCAAGCTCACTTTCCCCACTACTTCAGGGGGCCGTTGTTGGTGGCAGCAAGCTGCCCCCTCTCTTAGATCTATCCTTCTCAGCTCACTCTCTCTATTTCTTTTTTCCTTTTCTGTCTCTCAGTTTGGGGGGTGTGTGTGTGTGTGTTGTGTTGTTTTGGGTGGTGGGTGTGTTGTGTTGTTTTGGATGGTGGTGGGTTTGTGCTATGGTGGCTGTGAGTAGTGGTGGTGAGGTGGTCCGGTGATGGTTGAGGGTGGTGTTGAAGTTCTATCTTTCTCTCCTTCATTGTCGTCTCTCTCTCCTTCGTTGTCGTCATCTCTCTCTAGTTGTTTGCATGTGTGCGTTTGGCTTGGATTTTCTGTTCTGTGAGTTTCTTTCTTTGCAGGTGTGTGAGGTTTGGTGGTGGAGGGTGGTGATGGTGGGGATTGTTGATGGAGGATGGTGGTGATGGTCGAGGGTGGTGATTCTAGCCTTGTGGGGGTGGTGATGGTGGATCAGATCTGTGATTTGGTGTGAGGAAGGGGTTTTGGGGCTGTTGACAGTGGATTGGAGGGTGGAGAAGTCACCGGTGTTGAGGAAAAGAGGGGGGGTGGTGGAAGGTGGAGGGAGAGATAGGATAGAGATGGTGATGGTCCCAATGTGGAAAGAGGTGGAAGAGGTGCAAGGGTTAGGACAAGATTAGAAAATTAAAAAGATGGCAAGGGATAAAATTGGTAAATAAAATAAAATATTATTGAAATATAAATAAAAATTATTATATATTATTATATAATTATTTGTTAAATTTAATCTTAGTCATGCATTTGTGTTTTGGACGGCTAAGATTTAAAGACCAATTTGGTTCAGGTAGCCACTTGGACCATGTTAGCCAACACCTATAAAATAATGTGCCCACTCATCTACCATTAAATGTGATATTTTAATGAGGTTTAGGGATCATAACGAAATTTCATTCCATAACTGATGAAAAGTGCGTCGGTATAATATCTGCGTTATATTAATAAGTAAAAGTAACAAAACTTCGATACATCTCCTTAAATAACTTTCTTAATTATTTAATGACCAATTGACGTCTTTAAAGCATTAAAAGTAATTAGTTTTCATTAGGAGATCATATTGTTTCCATTTAGATTATGACAACCTCTATATGCCAACTCTATATTTTGTGTGCAAAATTGTAATGAAGCATCCCTTTAAAACATCATCATAATATTTACTTAAAAGACAATGAATTCTTTTAATTGGATTTTTTTTGTTAAATGAGGTCAAATGTCATATCTCATTATTAATTGAGGATGTGTGACTTATATATGAATGAATCTTTTTAATTAGATTTTTTGTTGTGTGTTGTCAAGTGTAATTTTGTTACCATTAATGTTTTTTTTTTTTTTTGCCTATGTCATGCATATGGTTCACCTCATACAACACATAACAAAAAATTCAATTGAGAGAATTCACTTTCAATCTATATATGGCATAATCAACAAATATATCAATGATAAGGTATCATAGTTAACCTTACATGACAAAAAATCTAATTGAAAAAATATCCCCCTAATACCTAATTAATAATTTTAAAGGGAGTGACTATCGACGCTCCTTATTGTCTATTCTCACTCCTTAATTAATGCACTAAAATGTCCTTCTTCCTCTTTAATAATCTATTATTAATTTGATGTTATCCAAAGTCCTTATTACAAATATTGTTATATACACATTCTTTTAATATCTCATGATTTGAATTTTTGTATTTTCTTATTTTGAGAAAAAAATTATAATAATGTTATCAAATGATAATTAATTTAAAATTGAATGTTTAATTTATATCATATTATTTATTTTTATATAACCATTAAATATTATAAATATTTATAATTAGTTTATTTAACATAATTATTTATATATATATATGTTAATTTTTTTTAAAAATTATACTATATAATTATCTATAACACATGATAATAAGTACGTTTTCTTATTTTTTTCATAATAGTTATCTAAATTTTCTTATAATTAGTGTTAAGTGTCAATTTGTTTAATATGTATGTGACTTTGTTATTATAATCGAATAGAAAATGCCATATATAAACATTTCTATAGTAATAAGTATGCTAGATATATAATAACAATAATAATAAATAAATCAACAAAAATCTAAGGTTTTTTTCATCCTGAAATTATATTGTCTAACCTAGTATTAAAACAACATATTATTGGCATTTGATGTGTCTGTTTATTAATTTTTAATATTGTTTTTATTTTTTATTTGCAGTCTTAAGAATTAAGATAAAACATTAATAATTTAGAGTAAGGGGTTAACCACTCTTGGATCAATACCTTCCAATGCGTATGTATAATATTAAATTATTAAAATGTGATTAACCCCACGCTTTCTCAGTTTAAATGGATACTCAATTTAAATTATTCAAATCCTATATATATTTTGACATTGATAGTGAATAATATTTCAGGCATCTTGTTAATTTGGACAAAAATGAAGTTTGTTGCCCCACTCAAAACTAAAGGGGTGGAAAGAATCCAGGTTGGGTAAAGACATTGATTTAGGCTATTCCTACGTATGTCATGGGTTGTTTCTTACTTCCACAAGCAGAATTATGTGAGTATATTGATGCGATGGTTTGTAGATTTTGATGGGTAGCAAAGATGGAACAAGATGTAATTTTTGGGCTTTTAATCATGCTATCTTAGTGAAACATTAGTGATGACAACTATATATTGACAAATCCAGAGATTTTAATGATCGATGAGAGCTAAATACGTACTTTCCTCGCCAACGTACAAGCTCTTGAAGCGAAGCGGGTGTGGAAAATAATCCTAGTTTCACATGGCGGAACATTCATAGTGAATCGGGAACGGATCAAGTGTTCATATTTGGAAGGATGCATAGATCCTTACTCAAGAACATGATTTGAGATGCCAGTACATGCAAGTGTCTCAGGAGTTTGGGGGAAGGTATGGAAACTAGAAACCTTTTTTTGTGGAGCTTGTTGAATGAATGATGTGCTCCCTGTGCGACAACAACTTCACCGTCGTAGATGCTCGCGGGCAAAGGAAAGTGCCAGTCACGCATTTTCTTTTTGGTTTGGTCGAAAAATTATATCTGCAATGAATCGGCTGACGGAGTGGAGATCCTGGCTACGATTGCATATGGAATTTGTATAAGGGTCATTTGATAGGGAAGAGGAAGCCCATAACCGGGGAGATCACCACCAATGGGTTAAGCAAAAAAATCACACAACAGCCTCAAATTAGAGAGATAAACACCGATGGACTAAGTGAAAAATCATACAAGCGGACCGAACATCACATCTTGATCCAAAATTTTAAAGTAATAAGTCTATAAGTTCTCCTACTTATATACTATTCACTTAGTTCATCAAAAACTAATGTAAAATTTTTTAAACACTTCCATTTGAATTCCAAAACGATTGGCTATGATTCTTGCATGTGAGTTGTGTTTTGAACAAATAGAGGTGGAGTCAGACAATGAAGATCTTATCAGAACTTAATGGCTGAGGTCCTTTCCTGTCACTGTTCCATGTAGTAGCTTAAGACTGCCTTAGACTCAGGGAATTTCATTTCTTGTTGTTTTCTGCATACTAAAAGAGCTAGGAACCGTGTGGCTCACGATGTAGCCAAATTTGCTTGTAACTCCAAAGCAAAGTCTGGCTTGAGGATGTTCGTACGTGCATTGCTCCTCATTTGACAAAAGAATATTCCAACATTTAGCTCTTTTGACCGGGAAAAAAATAACTTTTAAATTTACTATGATGATTTTTTTATTTAAATCAAAATTTATTTTATACCTATACTATTATATAAAGAGGATACCAAAAGTAACTAACTTTTAGTCTCTCTTAACTCTATTGAATTATTTTGTTAAGTCTATTAATTTTTAGTTAAAGTTCATCATTATATATACACATACACACGAAGATTGCTCTGATACCCGATCAAATTTAAGGGTATCGGTACCCTATGATTATTTATGACTAAAAATCAACCATGCATTTCATTAACTCTAAATACTTATTATTTTAAACCTAAAAATAAATCATGACCGTTGAAATATACAGAGGTATTGATACCCTTATAAAAACATGAGTAACGAAGAAAAAACCTCTCTCTATATATATTGTTGACTCAACCAACTAACCACTACATTAAATAATGACTACTAACCAACTCACTAACTCTTTTTTATTTTTTAATTATTAAATTAGTTCTTAATTATATTAATAAGAAAATATGTATTATATAATTAATTATATTAATACTTGTGAAATAAAAATGTGAGTTAGGAGACACGTAAATGTCTATCACGCCACTAATAACAATAATATACTTAACTTATTTTTATTTCATATCAATTTTTTTAATAAAAGGTTAAAATAAAATAAAAAGCAGTTTGGCAGGGGTGGGGATTAAAGGTGTGGGTGATGATGGTGATGGGGCGAGAGTGAAGGTGGTGGTTGTGGGCCTACAAATTAAAAAACAAACCTACAAATAATTATATTAGAGGCTAATGGATCACAATTCAGAACATTAATTTTTCATCTTAACCCTCAATAAAAAGTTAACATCCATTTGCTATACTAAAATTTTGCTTGTTAAGAAAATGGTCACTAAGTCTTGATTTGTGATAGGCGACATAATGATGTCCTCGAGGCGACCAATAAGGACTTGTGATAGGTGTTACGGACTGGGCCTTGAGGGCCCATCCGAGCGTACCTGGCCCAATGGCCTGCGGATCAGCCCAACCCAACTCAGGTGTGCCCTCAGTAGAACTCCTTCACAGCCCGAGATACTTTCCCTTGGAAGGACACGCTCCCCGCGAATATCTCCTAGCCAGTCCGAGATATTCTCAACTCTCCAAACCCAAAAGGCCCGAGATATTCGCGACACGAGAAGTTAACGCGTCCGAGATATCCGCCTACCAACAGAACACGCGGAAACAATCTGAAACACCAGGACGCTGCTCAGGGATTTAAACCCAAGCGACCTCCCAGGTACAACTTAACTCATTCTCACTTACTATACCTTCTTGAGCCCTTATTGACTTGAGCTTCGGAGTCCTTGCAGGTACCCACGCAACGTTCGAGAGTCCGAGACACGCAACCCAGCCTTGAAACTCCACGATCCAGAATGTGGTCCGAGGTACATACTTCAGAACAATAGGTAACCCAACCCAAAAAATGTCAAATACATGCATGTATTAATTGAAGCAATGAGGCAACGCGCCTCGTTAGGGTCGACCAAATAGTTAATGATGTGTCGACCAAGATCATTAGTTAATAATTATGCAAGATGGCTCAACCAAATGAAATAATAAGGATAGCCCTTGAGTTCTATTCATAATACTAATTATAATATAAAGCCAAGGTTTATGGAAAAACTATGTGTACATGGTCTCTAGATGAAAACAAATTGAAATGAAGAGCATGTGTCAACCCTTTCCATGACATTGGAAAATAAAGTTATCCAAGGAGTGCACACATGGTCGACTACTAAGGCAAATAAAAGGTCGATAATAATGGAACCAGAATAAGGCACAATTCATTTCAAGTTCAAAGTAAAGCACATGTGCAAAAATAAAGAAAATAACCATGGATATGATGTAAGTTGTGATTTTTCATTGACCAATTCATGGAAACAAAGATGTTGAAATTTATAATTATCACACTGTAAACAAGGTTAAGAATAGAAACACATACCCGGATCCATATTAATATATTCTTTTTCCCTCTCTTCCTTTGATCTTTTCAATCCCATCTGATAGTGAGAGGAGCGTTTTCTGCGGCAGACCTCAAACCCTAATGATTTCTGAATCCTTTGGGAATACTTGAACCTTTGTTTTTCTTTGAGTAATGTCATCTTATTTATAAGGGAGAGAGGAGGGTTGGTTTTACCAAAATACCCCCACTAACTCTATCATCTTTTATAGGATTAATTGTCATTATCTTAATTCCTTTTTATTAGAGTTAACACTACTATTAATTACATGAACTATATTATCATGAGATTATAAAATAATCTTAGATATGAGGCTTGCAGTTCTTATTCAACAAGGATGTACGTACAAGTACATAAAATATGTTAAACGACTTGTAACTTCTAGTAACTAATTTAGGGCTCAACTATTTCAACTTAAATCGGGGAAGTTACAAGAGGTTTTATGAAAGTTATCAAGACATGTGAAGAGAAAAGTTCAAACACTGACGATTCCAGAAGCACCTGCGAAAAGTTATTAGATATTATGATTTTCTACTAACGGGGGTTGGTCTAAGTGGTAAGCGGCTTGGTATCGCTTAAGTAAGGTTTTGAGTTCGAGATCTTGTGTACACAATTATCCCCGCTGGGAGACTCACCCGCCATAGCCAGGTGTGCTACCCGAATCGACTCGGATTAATCAAGGTTAAGCCTTGGATACCGAGCAGACAACCTAAAAAAAATGTATATTAAGATTTTCTATAAATAGGACTTGTTAGAATTATAATAAAGTTGATTGGATTTGCTTGGCAAATACTCCACACATTCTCTCATCATCGCGACACCAACAAATACACTGGAGAACGTCAAGAATTTCATTCTCACTTCTTCTTCTTCGTCATGTGTAATTTCTCAATCTCCTCTATTTCTTTTCTACACATTCTACATTGCAATATTATTAAAGTTGTTCATTGTAATTCTCTCTTTTACCCACTATTAAGAAATTCTGAGAATTGATTAGAGAAATTATTTCCGTTCCGCGAAACGACATAGAGAAGCAAAACTGAGATTGGTATGTTCCTTAACCAAAAATCCAATAAAACACTATCTTTAGGGGTAGAATGATATTCTTCAATATTAGTTACACTTTTTGTTTTTGGGTCAAAATGATAATTTATTATTGTTGTTGAATATTTAATAACTCAAAAATAAGGATCAAATTCGTCACTAAGTCGACATAATCCATAGAAGTCTGCTCCATGATCTACAACCCAAAAGTTTTGGGATAATTGACATTTGGATTGTTTATCATTTCCTTTTTTTATAAACCAAAAATGATATGTTATTCTTACAACATTGTACGAAAGTTGCCTTGTCCCGAACATCAATTTCCTTACCTTTATGACCAAGAGAGAAAAAATGTAGAGTCAAGCATACCAAATAAGAAATACTTGTCCACGGAAAGACAAGATAAAAAGAGAACAGTGATACTAGGCGTACAAGGCAGAACAGGGGATCACAGAGTTTATCACCGACTGAAGGTCCACGCGAAGGCGAAGGCGACGGTTAAAGAAAAAACCTTTCTATTTGTTGCTGTTCAATTTCCCCAAGGCAGAGTTTTTAGTCTTATTCATGGCATAATTTGCGAACGAGAAAGACAGGAATGGCAATACTCTGCTGCATTTGGCAGGAACGTTAGCCCCTTCCACACAGCTTCACCATATCTTTGGTGCTGCCTTACAAGTGCAAAGAGAGTTAAAGTGGTTTAAGGTACAGTCAATCAATTACAACAACCTCTAAACCAATAATTCATGTCTTTATAGACAACGATAGTTAAAAACTTTGAACTTTCCCCTGAATTTATTTGTCAGAACAACACGTAGGTACAAGTTAATTATTAGATGAGCATTTTCTGTCATAAATTCTGTCAATTGTTTCGACAAAGTAGCAATACTCATTCTAAAATAAACTCAAGAGGTGAACTAATTCTTTATTCAATATTTAGGAACACCCACATTATTGCTTAAACATTGATAGACTTAAACATTGATAGAATGACTGCTCAAGAGCTGTTCACAAAGAGCCATAACGATTTGATAAAAGAGGGTGAGAAATGGATAAAGGACACATCTGCATCCTAGCTACCGTCGTGTTCGCTGTCCCATTCACAGTTCTGGGTGGTAATGACTAATGACCATAAATAGGTCTTTCAATGTTTATCTCTTGGGCTTCTAAATTTTATTTTATTTTTTAATATTTTTAATCTCCTCACTTTCATGAATGTTTGATTTTTTATTTTATTAAATATTGTCCTTAAGCTATGCTCTTGCCCCCACTTAAAGAAAATTTAATCCTTAGAATTTTTGTTGATATGGAAACCCCATTATTGTCTCAAAGTTGTGTTTTCTTTGAGTTTGTTAACGGAGGATTTCAATTTCTTCATATGTTGATGAAGACCCCATATATGAATGTTGATTGTATGTTTGCAATGGATGAGTGTGTGATGATAGGACTAGATTTTGCTCTTTATTTCCCTATTTTAGACAAAAATTTCACCATTATTGGTTGATGTCAAGCTTTTTTGGAAGAACGAAAACAAATAAGTCAAGAGAAGAGATGAGACTTGATAGAGATTGGGGGAGTTGAGCTCCTGGGAAGGTGGTTCCTAGGAGGTAATCCACCATTGTTGGATCAGTTTGAGTTCTTTTCTGGGGCTGATCGTTCTTGTTTTAGTGCTGCTGGCCAGGTAGTGGGGTTGGATATTGTTGAGAAGGAAGTTCTACAGTTAGAGGAGGAGCCTCAGACTGAGTTGAGTAGCGATTCTGCTCAGGAAGGTTAGCCCCCCCTTTTATCTTAGGCCTTGCCATCGATCTTGCTAAGCATATATTTGGGATCAAATGTAGAGTTTGCAAAGATTATCCACATTCCAAGCCTACAAGATCTCTAAATGTATAACATTTGGCTTATATGATCCCTTTTGTTGAACATCTTCTAAGTGATAAACTCATTTTCGATTGAGGATTGGATTTCCTTGTTTGGGTGTTGGATGATCTTAGACGCCAAGGTCTACTATCATGACTTCAGCTCTGGTCTTGGAGTTCTCGTCTTGAGATTTTTTCCTGTGCCCCACTTCTAGGCTTGCTTGGTAACATCTCCTTGAGATCAACGGGTCAGCTTTCATTGTGATAACTTCTCCTTTTTTTGAAAGAAACTTCATGGCTAGGTGAAGTGTAGGTACCACAACTCCTAACTTGTTTAGCGCTTTTCGACCGATGATAGCATTGTATGCTAATGGTCGATCGACCACTAGGAAGTTCGAGTGTTAGGTCGAGTTCTGAAAGTGACGAGCTAGGCGGTATATCTGCTTAGATTTATCTACTTTCTTGTGAAACTTATAAGCTCAAATTTGTGGGCCTTCAAGTGGGAAGGATCGAGTCCAAGCTTGTTGAAGGCGTTGTGGAACAGAATGTCTGCCAAGCTTTCTTGATCAATTAAGACTTTCTTTACTTCGGCATTGACCATGACGACCTAGATGATCATCGTGTAGTCATGATTCGGGGTGACTCCTTCACTATCCTCATTAGTGAAACTAATTGGAGGGATTGAGGGGTGTTTTCTGCGAGCCCAATCTCCAGTGGATACATGCATTATCTCCTTAAAGTGTTTTTTCCTCTCAGCTCTAGACTCTTCCCCACTTGCGAACCCACTCGAGATGGTATTGACTGTTCTACGGATCTTATCGACTCATCATCGTCACCATCTATGGAATTGGCTTCCTCACTTGTTTCCCTTATGATATTTCTTTTATCTTTTTCGAAGTCAGAGAACTTTTACATTTTGGGCTTCTTATTCCTGCTCCTCACAAGTTGTGTCATGACACTCTTTTCTTTTCTATTGGATGAGCTCCTCCAAGGCCTCCTTAAGGTCAATATAGATGTCAGTCTTGTGGCAACGTGACTGATGGAATTCACAAATGGGGAAGGTCTTCCCTTTGGGTACATTCCTTAGTGGTCTGGGTGGCAGAATATAGACAAGATTGACTATCTCCTTCAAGATTTGTGATGAGTTTGTCGTTATCTCAGTCCAATCCTGTTGCCTTCCATACTTTAAAAGCAGAGCTTCCTTCTTCGATTACTCCTGGTTTAGCATGCTGGGGGGTTGGGAGTCTTTTCTATGTAGACATTTTCTTCCCTCTTCCTTGTTGATGTGCACCTTTGCCCTTAGGTTGAAGTCCTCGAGCGTCTTTGGTTTTTGCCTGAGGACTTCTTTTTAGAATGGGGTCCCTGGACGAACTCCAAATCATAGTTCCATCAGTCTTTGTTCGATTGTAATGCTCTCCACCAAGTTTGCTTCTTTGGCAAAGCGCTCCAATTAGCTTTGTAGCGACTCGTTCTCTCCTTGGTTAATGCTCAAGAGGCCAATGACTGTCTTGGGTTACTTTTTGCTTGTGGTGAAATGAAGCAAAACTTTTTGGAAAAGTTCCTCAAAGCTTGTAATCGACCTCTTTGGTAGAGAGAATAACCACTTTTCCGCTACTCCTATGAGAGTTAGTGGGAATGCCATGCAAATTATGATGTCAGGCGCTTGCATCAACCAAGTCTTGGACTTAAATATTGTGAGGTGTTCTTGTGGATCTGAGGTTCCGTTGTAGGATTTTTCAGTTTGGGGGACCGTGAAATTTTAGGTGAGTAGACGTAAAAAATCTCATTAGAGAATGGGCTATCTTTGACAATGGACCCTCCATTCCGGGGTCTCCCCTTTGAGCCTCGGGTTGGGTTCGAGTGGATGGAACCTTCAGAGTCTAAGTCTCTAGTCTACCTCAGAGAGTTTCTGTGTCGATTGGGCCGTTCACGTTGGCTTAAGTGTTGAGAATACTGGGTTGAGACCGGGGATTGTCATCGAGGAGGGCTTCTGTGTCGATGCTCACGGGAAGAAGTCTTGTTGGATCTTCTCTGCCTCAGGGTTGGGGATGGGGACCTCTCCTTACCCCTGTAATGCGGTGGGGGGAGGGGTAGGGGATATTTCCCGGGCCTAAGGCCTGTGGTGGTCCACGCGCCGTAGAGAGGTGGGTTTTTGATTGGCCATCCCTTTGGTTCTGGTCTCTTTGCTCCTTTCTCTTCGGTTTGTCTCTTCGCTCTAAAGCTTTAAGGCGTTACTCTTGTTGGTCGATGAGGTATCAGAGTCTGAGGATAACCTCGTGGGGGGGTTTATGTCATTCTTGGAATCTGGAACAACCACCCGGGATGGGGTGTGTCGACCATTAGGCTCGCGGCGATCTACTTCGTTTTCCCTGTTATGGACGTAGGTAGTCCATCTCAGGGATCAAGTTCATGGTGTTGCAGGTTCCCAACTCCTTCTTGAGGTATCCCTTGCTGGCCTGGAGAGGAGGGGGTTTGTAGCGATGTTGTTGGCTTCCATCAGAGCACGTGTAAAAGAGGTGATTTGACACTTATGAGATAGTATCAAGTTCCCCACAGACGACGCCAATGTTCGCGAGTAATTCGTATATGGAACAAAATTACCTGAACACAAGTAGAGGGTGAGGAAGGCACCTTGACGAAAGCTTCAATGCTTGGAAAGAAGCTCCAAGCGGGTTCCTCTTGGACAGAAGCTCCAAACAGGTTCCTCGCTTAGAGAAAGTGCGGTGGCGAGGTGTACTTGCAAATACACTCCAACACTCAAGTAAGTACAAGTATTAGGTGAGTTATCTAGAGAGGGAATAAGTGATACCTGGTGACCTGATGTCATGTGCTTTTAGAGATGAGTTAGGATGTTTAGATAGAGATAAAGCGAGAGAAATTCGCATAACAACTTCCTCGACTTATCTTTCCCCACTTGTCTAGGAGTAGTTGGTTGTGGATTAGGGAGGAGAAGTTATTGCTTCCTCTTTTAGCTTTGCTAGGCCAAACTGGACCCAGAGTATTGGACCTGCTACCTTCTCCTCTTCTGGGTGTCGTGAAACTCTCTCTCGTTGGGTTGGTGCAAGCATGTGAGGAAAGCTTCTCCTACTCCTTAGTGGGCTGAGGTCTCTATAAGCCCTTTGAGTAAGGTGAGCTTTTCCTTCTCTTTAGAGGGTGTGCGCCCTTTAGGAAGGTAAGCTTCTTTCCCTCCTTAGATATTAGAGTTCTTTGAACCCCTAGTCTTTAGCCCATTGATAACCCAGTTTACTTGTGTTTCAATATGTCTGAACTAGGAACTAAAAATGTCCTTATAACTGCTAGGTATCACGCGCATTGACCATGAGGAAGAAGAGATAAGTGCGGTGTTCGCTGAATGATTTCTGTATTGAATTGAGTAACTAAGAATACACAATAGGTGATGACTTTCATGCTCGGGGTAAGTTTAGGTGCTTGATGCACCAAGTAAGAAAAAATTAGTCTAGCATAGCTCCGTACTTCGCCGCGCAGGATCTGTTCGTGTTCGAGTCCGATTGCCGTCTCAGATCTGATTTCATAAGTTTTTATGAGTTTTGTCCCAGATTTTATTATTCTATGTTGTTATGATTATGATTTTTTATTTCAAAATTTTTTCTTGGCCTTCTTGTTACCAGAGAAACAATGTTGTTGGAATAGGTAGACTTAAATTGGTGCCAGGTTTGGAAGGATTGTTGGGGTTGCTCGATGATGATGGATTGGTCAACGTTGGGGTTGTTAATGTTATTGTCTTCCTTGTTCGATGTCCTCCTTGGTCCTTGTTCTTATTGTGGTAGCATCTCAGGAAGGCAGAAAACATGCTTTTGAGGAGAGAGATTTGGGACATTTGAAGAAATTAATTGAGGAAATGATTATGGTTCATCGTATCTTCGAGTCTATCCCTATCATGTCCCTGGCATTAGGCTATCATATTATTCAGCTTCATGGTCTGTGCTTATGGTCATTATAATTGAACATATCATTTGGAAAAATTGTTCTAGTGAGGTACAATATGCATAAAGCCAAAGGCTCAAATAAGGCTAGTATAACTGAAGCTTGTCTTTGGGGTGCCAAGTCCTTCTAAAAGAAACATGACAATCAATGGTTGTGATGCTACGTGAAGCATGAAATGATTTTATCCATGACGGATATAAGAATTAATGAGAATGTTGATTTCAACAAAGGACTGCCATCTCTCTTGCAAGTAAAGTCATGCAATATGCCTTGGTGCTGCTAGAAAACCCCCACTATCCTCACATTGGTTTTGCACAAGGAGTCATATACCCATATGGCTTGATGAAAATCAGAGTTAGATAATAGTGCTTTAAGATTCTAGAATGTGAGGTATGACACAGAGTTACTAAAACCCTTGTGATGTAATTTTGGGATTCCTTTAATCACTATACAATTAAAACTCTTGTTCGCCCCAAATTCTCTGTCGATTGTTACGCTACTCATCTATCATTCCCACTCCTGATCAATGCATTCCCTGAGTTTCTTAGTTTTCATTCTCTTATGATCTGCTTTAACTGAATTAATTAATCCTATGTTTGAAACAGGAAGGAAAGAAAGAAAAAGAATGAATTATTATCTTCCGGAATATGCAGCATTAAACAAAACCGTGCGCAATGGTGATTGGGAAACTGCCAGGAAATTTATTAAAGAGCATCCAGGAGCAGAGACCGCAAGGATTACGATAGAGGGCAAGACACCACTTCACGTTGCAGTTTTGTTCGGCCATTTGCACATTGTGAAGGAGCTGTTGGAAATTCTGTCGCCAGAGCAAGTTCAAACGCCAGATTTCAACCAACTAACGCCTCTTAATGAAGCAACTTACGGTACAATGATCGAGATAGCGGAGTGCCTTGTCAAAAAGAACAGCAAGCCACTTACAATTCCTTTTGAAAATGGTTTGATTCCAGTCACACGTGCCGTCGACGTTGGCCATATACAAATGGCTCGCTATCTCTACTCCGTCACCCCGCCTGAAGCTTTCACACCCGAAAATGGAAAACATGGCGTTACACTTCTCATCATGTGCTATGACTCTCAAATACTAGGTAACATCTTTTACTTTTGAATGTTAGCAGTGAAAATGAGACAAAATTATGAGTTTAATCACTATGCTCTGGCGCTGATAGATATTCCTCTGGATTTGCTGAAGCGTTGCTCACGGTTAGCAGTAACACCGAACCATCGCGGGTCAACGTTTTTGCAAGCTTTGGCAAGTAAGCCTTGTGCATTTCCAAGTGGATGCCACCTCTCATTTTTCGAAAGATGGATTTACAACAGTGAGTTCAACAATATTGAACTATTATCACACACTATAAATTCTCAATGTCATCAAACATGATCCTTAATAGAGTATTATGACTTCACTTGATCTATGTACCTAAACTTATGTAGTGACTAGTGAGAATATAAAATTCACGAATTACGGTGCACAAAATCTAACATTTACTATCATTAATTATAGATTATGTTAAGACTTTCTCTTTAATTATATATATATATAGCAACACTTCTCATCGAAAAGAGAATTCCAATTACCTCCCAATTATTAAATAAGGTAAAAAAATAAATATTTTTTAAAATTTTAAGACATTAAATATATCTATTTTTTTTAATCTCATTTAACAATATGAAAAAATTTAGAAAAAAGAGTTAGGAGACCAAGACATTATTTTTCCAATCAATTGTGTTGTTTTTGCTGCAGGCGTTCACATCCAAATACTGCCAAAATATGCGAACGTCTCCGTTAACATGCCACAATCTAGTACGAGCCAAAGCAACACGATGATATGTTCCGGTGAGTTCATGATTGAGACTTCCTAGCTTCATTTCTTTTTATCACAAGCAGAGATAATGCTCCTTTTGTTTATTGAAATTAAAAGTTTGAGTCACTTTAATTCTTACAATTTAATATCTTACTTTTTAATTATTAAATATGTTAGTCTTTCAATTCATTATTATTTACATTTTCGTTCATTTGTTATAATTTGAGACTAAAAATATATTTATGACAACAAGTGACCCTACAAATGAGATTGTGGATATCATTTGAAATTGAAAACATAGTCGTCATAACACTTGAAATTACAAATTTTAGTTATTATCATAGTTTCATTTACAAAAGCATATGCTTTCAATTTGCAGTCCTAGATACTATCAATCTACCACAACTCATTTGCAATCGTAATTAGTTGTCTTAGTTATTGTAACAATCTCATTTAACATGACAAATCGGAGAAAATGCAAATGATAATGAACTGAAAAACTAATTTAACTTACAACTTACAATTTTGAGGAAATAAAAGTTATATTTTAAATTGAGCAAACCTTTGGTCTCCTAACTCATCCTCTTAAATTTTGTCTTAACTATTAAATAAGACATAAATAATGATTTTTTTAAAAAAAATTAGATATTAAATGCATCTACTTTTTACCTCATTTAGTAGTTAGAAAGAAATTTGAGATGATGAGTTAAGAGGTCTAAACATTACTCTTTTAAATTTCAAAGACAAAAATAACTTTGTACTTATAGTTTCAAAGATCAAAATGAACATTACCCGAAGATTTTATAAAAAAATTGATTTATAAAATTAATTTATGAAGTGGGAAGGTCTTATAAATTACAGTAATGCTACGCGTACATCATTTTTGCTATCACAGTACAACCATCATATGATGTACGTATAATATACACAACAACACTGAGTGCACAAATTTTTGCACGCACATGCGCAAGCTTTTTTTACACACATGCATAAACATTTTTCATAGACGAAACCAAATCAAATCAGATTTGTAGTGTATTAAATAGCGAAAAGTAACTGTCTCATTCACTCTTCTGCTCCTCACTCACGCTCTAAGTGCGTGAATTCACTCACTACCATGCACAAACATTTTAAAGTAGATGCCCAAACTTTTGAATTGACGTGGACAAATTTTTCAACAAGCATAAACAAAGAATAAGACTAAAATGAAATGAAAATGATGAATAAGAAAATTTTGATACTCACGTGCACAAACTTTTGAACAAGAATGCACAAACTTTTCTAGACACATTTACAAACTTTTTAACAACTAGAAACAAATACTATGAAGGACACAACAAAAAAGAAAACTCCAGTGCTCACATACACAAAATTTTGAACAACCAAAAACCAAAACATTATGAAAACGAAAATAAAAACTCTGAGATCCATGATGTCTTGTGAAAGAAAAAAATGAAGAAGAAAAAATGAAGAATAATTTAATTATATCAAGATAGCGTATGTGATAAATGAAGAAAAACGAATAAAAAAACTAAAAAAATGAAAGAAAAAAAAACGTTTGTGATAAATGAAAATTTTAAAACGAAGAAGAAAAAACAAAGAAGGGAGAGTGATGAGAGAATAGAAGAAAAAAAGAGCGGAAACAAGGAAGAAGAATAGAAGAGGTGTTTGAGAGGAGAAGAGAAAATAAAATAACAGGAAGAAAAAGAAGAAGAAGAACGTGCGTGAGGTAGAGTGGGTGAGAGGAGAGAGAAAATGTATATTTAATGTAGTGACAGATTTATGGTAAAAAAATGGTGTATAGAAAGTATTTTTCTATAAATTAACTGTAATATTAATTAAATTTTTATAAATGTGGAACTGATAATATTTTTCCTTTCCAAGCATGTCCATTTTGTTTGTATAGCTATTCCTTTTCTTGTATCCATAACCTATAGTGTAAAGGGTAAAATATTTTTCCCATCTAATTATTATATAGAAATAGATTGCTTGCGGCTAAGAAAAATATTAGGAATACTCATTCTTTGTGAAATATCGTGTTGACTCACATCTTATTGACTATAGGAATATGAGATCCCGGTAAGACACATGATAGAAAATTTTTTGGATAAACATAAAACTAATTAACGCCTTATTTTTTAACACACTTGCAATAAAAGTAAATTTCACTTGATGGAACCTATCAAGGCAACAACACTTTATGGGGCATACAATACAAGTGGTAATAGTCTTGTTCTCACTTAAAAATTTCTACCATAAAACATATTCCATTGAGATTGAGTTTAATGACAGTCAGAGAGCAAAGGCTTTGATTTCAATTAGGGGTTAACTAGGGTTGTAGGCTTGGAGTGTGACTCATGAAATGGGAAAGAGAACTGAGAGTGGTGAGGGTAAGAGGATTAGGGTTGGTAACCGGTGTTAAATGAATTTTTTTAATTAAAGAAATATAATTGGTATTAATAAATAAATTTGAATAAAATATTATAAAAAATGACATTAATTTAGTGGCTAATGCTTGTCTTTGTAAAAGAAATGTCCCTAATTAATTCAAATCTAATTGAAGGTGATTTATGTTTAATTGTTTTAATAAAAGATATATTAATATTTGCAACGAGACCAGCATGCAGGGAGGCCTTAGAGATAACCTATGTATAGCCGCTTGACTTGTTTCTACTTGACGGATGAGATGTGAATCTGTGCCACAAAAAATAAGTACATATAACCAATATTTTTTTATCATTATTCGAATGTTTTCTTCTTGTACTGGGAATGAGTTACGTTGTCCCCCATCTTCAGGAATAGGAAGAAAGAATATATACCAAATAAAGTTGGGCCATGTGCAAGCTCTTGAACTTCTACGCATTGCATGTGACGAGCTATCTCGATTAAATGAAGAACAACTTCAAACTAGTCGAGCTCGTTCAGCAGTACTTCAAGCTGCCGAAAAGGGGATCCCCGAGTTCATCGTTGAAGTGTTAAAGGTCCACGTGCATCTTCTGTGGAGAGTCGAAAGTTCTAGAAACCCTTTATTTTGTGCTGTTCAATTTCGTCAAGCCAAAGTTTTTAGACTTGTCCATGGTACGATTTGGAAGAATGCAATTGCGAACGAGAAAGAGCATGATGGAAATACTATGCTGCATATGGCAGGAATGTTAGCTCCTTCCACACAACTTCATCATCTCTCTGGTGCAGCTTTACAAATGCAAAGAGAATTGCAGTGGTTTAAGGTCAGTCTAATTAACTAAAACCTCTCGACGAAGTATTCATATTCCCCCCCCCCCAGCATATAATAGTTACTCACTCTCTTTTGAAATAGAGAAACACACACAAGCGCATTGAATGTCACACCGGCTCTTCCTTTAGGATCTCACACTTGAATCCAATGATCATCATTATTCCAATACTTGCCCATACCGATCCAAATCGTCAACTCTCATACCACATGTTAGGAATGAGGAGCCCATGACCAAGAGAGACCAATATTGATGGGCTAAGTGAGAAATCACATAAACTGGTCGGACGTCGTATATCTTAACCCAAAACCTTAAGGTTGCTTTTAGTTGGTGTGACATGACTAAAATAAAGAGACATGAGGACAGAGATATAAAATACATGATTAAAAGTTAGTATTGTATTATGTTTGGTGATGATATATAAGATACAATTTATTGTATTTCTATCATGTTTGGTTTTGTGGTGACAAGATATAAAAACATGACAAATGACTTAAAATACCATTTGGTTCTCCTTCTCAGTCATTCATAATTTCATTAAAACTTTGTCTTTGTTCTTGTTCTTGGGTCTCAACAAAATGAAGGTACAGAAAATACACTACAAGTTTTTATACCTATCTTCATAACAAAACAGAATTTTGTATTTGTATTTGTATCATGTATCAGCAACTAAACGCAGTCTAAGGTAACGTGTCTATAGATTCTCCCACTAAAATACTATTCACTTAATTCATTACCAACCTATATGAGACTTTCATACACTCGCACTTGCCTGAAAAAATCAACTAATTAGTACTCCATGTCAGTACAATTTTTGTCAGGTTTACATTTTCTATCTATCAGGTATGCAAAGGAAAAATGATTGAAATTAACTACAGACAAGAGACCATATTAAAGATAAAGAAAATAAAGATTTTTGTTGAACATCGAGTCAATTAAAATCTAATCTAATAGTTAATAGATAATAAGTTAGCACATTCACACTGAGTTTAAATAACGTAACTCTTAAAACCACCCCTTTATCTATCGTACAGGTGACTCAGTCTAATATGAATAAGAAAAAGTCTGCGTACACTAAATTTGGTGACACCATGCGCAACCAACAAACCTTTTATACGTATAAGGATTTGTATTTCTCTCTCCTACTAATTATATTTCAATTTGTTCTTTCTCACTCCAATTTCTCACGTTCTCTCTCTTTTCTCTCTCTAATCGTCCCCTTTTCCTCTCTCTTTATTTTCACGCCGCCTCACTTACGCCGCCTCACTCTCTCAATTATTTTCACGTACGTCGTCGCTCGTATGCCGCTACATCGCCGTCGGCGACACCACTAAAATCTGTTCTCCTTTTCCATCACGTCCTTTAATTGCTGCCCCTAAATGACATTCACGTCCTCCATCACGTACGCTCACGTCGTCTCTCCCACATGTCGTCTCTTCCTCACGTTGAACGGCAGACCCATCACGTCCTCTGTTGTTTCTAAATAAACCCACGTATTGAGTTTGATCAAGCGTTGAGACATTGAACAATGAAAAAATTGGTTGTCTGACTATGAACAAACTATAATATAATGCATAAACAAACACTCCAATAAGCGATACATATCGAACGAGACGAAGGGGTTGTTATGTTTAGAAATTGGATTTTGGTCAATCTAGTTGTGTAGTTTTGTTCATTTTGTGTTTATGGGTTTGTTCATTTTAGTAATAAGTGTTTGTTCAGTTAAGTTAGCAGTGTTTGTTCATTATATGTGTATTGGTTTGTTCACTTATTGTTTATAGGTTTGTCCATTTTCGGTTGAAAGGCTTGTTCAATTCGTGTCATCGGGTTTGTTCATTTTTAGTAAGTAGGTTTGTTCATCATAGCTATATGAGTTTGTTCATTTTAGTAATAAGTATTTGTTCAGTTCGTGTATTGGGGTTTGTTCATTCTAGTTAAGTAGGTTTGTTCAATACAGTTAATTAGGTTTGTTCATTTTATATGGACATATTTATTCATTATTTGTATCTGGATTTGTTCATTCCTGTTAAGTAAGTTTGTTCACTATAATTAATTGGATTTGTTTGTTTTATATGAACAGATTTGTTCATTCCAATTAAGTGCAATTGTTCATTATAGTTAAACGGGTTTGTTCTTGGAGAGGTTGTTCATTTTTTGTATTGGGTTTTGTTCATTATAGTTAAGTAGGTTTGTTCACTATAGATAAATGAGTTTTGTTCGTTTTATATGGACATGTTTGTTCATTATTTGTATGGGGGTTTGTTCATTCCAGTTAAGTAGGTTTGTTCATCATAGTTAAATGAGTTTGTTAGGTTTAGTAATAAGTGTTTGTTCAATTCGTGTATTGGGTTTTGTTCATTCCAGTTAAGTAGGTTTGTTCACCATAGTTAAATAAGTTTGTTCGGTTTATATGAATAAGTTTGTTCATTATTTATATTGAGGTGTGTTCATTCCAGTTAAGTAGGTTTGTGTTTATTTGTTCACCATAGTTAAGTTTGTTCACTACAGGTACATGAACTTGTTTGTTTTGTATGAATAAGTTTGTTTATTCTTATTAAACACTATAACTCAATATGAACAAACACATTTTTCTGAGATTGAACAATCTCTAATACCCTGTATGAACAAACCCTTCAACTAATTATTCTTATTTGGGCAAACATACATACATTGTGCAGGAAGTAGAGAGTGTAATGCCACCCTTGAGGAAGAAATCTCTAAACAATGATAATAAGACAGCTCGAGAATTGTTCACGGAGAACCATAAGGAATTGGTAAAAGAGGGTGAGAAATGGATGAAAGATACAGCACGATCGTGCTCAGTTGTAGCCACTCTTGTAGCTACGATCGCGTTTGCTGCGGCATTCACAGTTCCAGGTGGTTATGACCAAGCCACAGGTTACCCCATCTTCTTAGAGAAAAATACATTTATGCTTTTCATATTATCAGATGCAATATCACTCTTCTCTTCTTCAACTTCAATACTAATGTTTTCGGGCATTCTCACTTCTCGTTATGCGGAGGAAGATTTTCTTAGGGCATTGCCGACGAAGCTAATCATAGGCCTTTCAACTTTGTTTATCTCTTTGGCAACCATGTTGATGACATTTTGTGCGGCTCTTTTCGTTATGATTCCGGAGAATGTGTGGGTTTCCATACCTGTGGTCCTTCTTGCTAGTGTTCCGGTCACTTTGTTTGTTTTGTTGCAGTTTCCACTTCTTGTTGAGATCACAATGTCAACCTATGGCCCAAGCATCTTTGATAGGAATGTGGAGCAATGGCTTAGTTGATATATACTTTACGTGTATGTATCGTACACATTAATTCTTACGCATTTCAATATGTTGCATTTGTAATAAATGGAGTGGGCTTTGTTCAAAATGAATTTTCTCACCTTAACTCGATGAAACGAGGTTTTAGGGTTCTAACCGTTGGATATATCAAAAGCCATTCCCACGTAATCAATAGTTAAACTTCAATCGGCTCAATCAATTGAAAAGGAAAAAAATAATAAATAGCAATATCAAATACGACCGCAATGAATTAATATGGGTGTCCCTAACCAAAATGGTACAATGCTTGAATCCCGCACGGTGCATAGAAGGTTTTGATCCTTTTGTTTAGGGGGGAATAACCTCTCATCATAATACATAGGGTTGTCAAAATGAGCCCGACCCGCGAACTCGGCCTGTTTACCCGATTAAATGGATGGACCAAACATAAAAAAATCGGTCCACGAATAGCAAAACCCCATTTAGCCTAGCTCGTTTAACTCGCAGGTCAAATTGGCTAGTTTAGTTAGGCTAACATGCGGACTAACCCGTTTATCAACATAAATAGACGAACCAAACATATAAAAACCAACATTTGAATAGTAAAAGCCCGTTTAGGCCACAGGTTAACCGGGTCGGGCATAAATAGGTCGGGCTGGCTGTTGAAAGTTTTTTGTTACTTTCTCTATTTGTTTTTACCATATACTGTTTTGCTTTCAAATCCTCAAGGGATTCAATTGTGGTACAGTGGAAGGGCTGTCGTCCTGTGGGAGTTGTGATTATAAAATCGTTCTTGAGTATCGTTAATTAAACAAGATGGTTTGTTGGTTTGTGAATTTTTATTTGAAAGCGGATAAATTAAACTAAAGCGATAAAGTAAAGCAAATAAAAAGTAGATAAGAAAGCTTGCTAGGAATTGACTCGTACTGCAGTTTTCATGTATCCATTAACTCAATGCATATGAACTATTAAATTCTTGATTTCCTCGCCATCAGTTCTTATCTCCCTCATCTCTCTCGAGTATGACAAGATTATGCGATTCCCGATATTAATTGTCGCTCTCGCATACAATTAATAACGTTAATCGTAATAGTTTCGGATGTTAAAACGACTGATATGCCGAACTCTTTCTCAAGTAGTTAAGACATATCAGATGAAATAGTCTAGATCATATTCAATGATGTCACTCTCGCATACAAAACTGAATCTAAAATCGAGTTATAGTGGATCAGACTAAAACAAGCATAAAGTTCAAGATCGAATCATGAAAAATCATGGAATTCAATAACTTCATATATAAAAGAGTTGAGATAGATACATTCAAACCATAATTATTGTCAAAACCCAACAAATAAGAGGATTAACTAACCATAAACATGGAAAGCTTCCTTCTTACAAGAAGATATCAAAGGCGCAAGCTGACGGACGCTCACCATGACGCATTCTCACGGTGCCACGGTGAGCGTCGCCGCTCCTTGGACGACTCCTTAACTTCGCTAAGTTGTATGTATGAAGTGGGATGTGTATTGGATGAAGGAATGGATTGTTGGATTGTGGAATTGATGAAATGAGCTTGCAGGGTGCCTTCCTTTATATAGGCTACGCTTAGGCTGTTGGGCAGGCGCTGGGCGTGGTAGGTGATGACGGATGACGGCTTGGTCTTCTGTGGCTCCTGTTTTCTAGAATGTTAGGTGGGAGGGCGTTGGACGTGCGTTGAGCGCCCGATGGGCGCGCGCTAGGCGGATTGGAATTTCAGTCTGCGCAGTAGTTAGTAAAATCGTGATAACTTTGGCTACAGGTATCGGATTGACGTGATTCAAATCTCCAATTAAATCTAAGAGATAGACCTACAACTTTGTAGTTGACGTCGAGTCAAGATTCAATTTCCATTCTAGATCAAAATCCATAGCAAAGTCAGCGTTATTTTCCATCAAATTTTACTTCGCCCTTAATGCATCTGTTCTAGAACAAAGGTTGCGCAACGGCCGAGATGCCAGAAGCTTCTTTTACCCTTATGATTTTCTCACTTCATCATTCCTTTGCTCTATGCCTCTTACCTATATGGGAATTTGACAAGAATTGCATCAACCTACACATAATGCATCCATTCTTCAAAATTAAATAAAATCACATAAAGATGGAAAAATTGGCTCATAAATTCATATAAAACAATCCATATAAATGTCATTTAAACCTATAAAAATATCATAATATGACAGTTATTGCTGGCCCGTTTGACAACCCTTAACAACAAGGACATTGAGCATATTAATGTCCCTCTGCCATTTTATTGTGCATCCGCTCCAATGTCTATATAAGTAGGGCTTGGGACAAAAACTTCCAACCTGAATAAATTTTCTCCAATTGGGTTGGGTTAGATTTTTAAAATTTTTTCCATGAAATTCAGCTTAACCTGACCTAAAATGGGTTGGATCGGATCAGATAATCAGATTTCATTAAAAAAAAATTAATAAGTAAACTAATGGACTCACTAGAAAGCCCAACCCTTTCACGTTAAATAAAATGTCAAATCAACCTGAACCCCATTGTTGAATGTGCATTTGGATTTTTGGAATAGTTGGGTAGCTAGTCGATCTAACATGGGTTTAATAACATATTTTTTATAAACAAATTTTTTTAAAACAAAAATTGGTTGGTCGGGTTGTTGGGTCATCATGCAGGGTAATCAGGTATATAATTCTGAAACTTGCAACTTGACTCGATTAGAGATGGGGTTTATCAAATTTGACTTGAATAGACCTGATGACCCGACTCAAAAATATTATATTGGATTAGATTGGATCAACTGATCATCGGGATAATCTAGACTTATGTGCACCCCATACAAGGGATTGTGTATGAAAATATTGAAAACACAACAAAAAGAAAATATTGAAACCGTCCTTTTTAATAGGAAAATTTTTCAAAATAAAATATACAAAATGAAGTTGTTCCCAAAATAAATTATTTTCATTATAAAGGGACTCGATTTAAATCGACTCCCTTGTTACTCAAATTTTATTTATTATTATTTTTTTAATTAGTTTCGATTTAAATCGACTTCCCTTTTTTTTTTTAAATTAGAAGTTGATTTAAACTGACTTCTGTTGAAGTCTATTTAAATCAACTTGTGTGTACTGTATCTAAAATCATATCTATAAATAGAAGTGCATGCTCATTTGTAGTATGTACAAAGATTTATGTTTTTTGTGTGTGGTAGAATAAAACAAATGAGTAAAATCTAGTAATAAATCAAAATTGATCATAATAAATCAAAATCAGTAATTAAAATTAAAAATAATCAATAGTTTATTTTACAGATTTTTATATCAATCAATATTAAAAATAAAATCAATTAGTATTAAAATCTTGTCAACGTTTTTTAATTTATTTTTTTAAACAAATTGTGACCGAAAAAATAATTTTGATTAAGATTATTTGTTTAGAATCAATAAAAATCAAAATCAATAATTACAAATAATCAGTAATTGATTTTGCATATTTCTAACAGAAATCGATTTAAATCAACTTCCGTTTTAAAAAAGATTGGAAGTAGATTTAAATCAACTTCCAATTAAAAAAATAAAAAATAATAATAAAATTCGAGTACCAATGAAGTGAATTTAAATCGACTCCTTTTATAATGAAAATAATTTATTTTAAGAACAAATTTATAATTAATTCATTTAAAAAATCTGCTATTTTATATGTTTTATTTTGATAATTTTTTCTCACTCCTATATTTTTTTTTGCAACTTCTAGTGTTGCGGCATGGTTGCGCAACAACCCTGATTGAATTAGGAAAACTAGACATGTTGATAGAAGAATACTAGAATGCAAAGAAGAAGGGTCAAACAGAAAAGGCCTCCAGTGAATGATCAGTTTTTTTTTTCTGAATTATTTTTTAAAGGAAAAGAAACCTTCTGGTGAGGGGAAATAAGTATTGAAATTAAATATAGCAATGTACCCATAAACTAATTGTACATTAGATACGATGTAAATTCACTATTTTTTCACCATTAAATTAAATCTTATTAAGTGTGAGTCCCTTTAAAATTTAATCTAATGGTGTATATAATGTGAGTTAGACATAGTATTTTCACATAAAATGAGTCTGTATCCTTACAAACAATGTGATGTAGCACATTTGTTTTTTCTTTTTTCCATGTGTCTTAAACCAACGAATAGCCTAAAAGTCGTCCTCAATGATATGGACAGGTGAACTATACATTCCAGGGTAGCATTTTAACGATTGAAACAAAAAACAATACCATTATTTTTACGCCTCGACCAACATTGAACGCGAAAGAAAGTGATTTACTTCTTTCTATAAACATATATATCACTAACACTTATCATTATTGGGGCCTCATTGCTTGAAAGTTCAATATGAATTACTCATCACTAAAAATGTGGGAAACAAAGGATCTACGACAAAGAGGAGTAAAAATGGAAAAATATCCTTAACGTTTTTAATTATATTTTTAAAAATGTATTTAATCACATTTATGAAGTATGATTAAACATAAAAATAAAATTAACATGATCACGTTTAAATTTGACTATAATTTGCGACCATTTGCACATATGAATCAAACATATTACAATTGAGAATATTTTTTTAAACGGTAAATCAAACATGTTAATGTATGTTTTCTTTTTATAAAGTGACATGAAGGCTCAACAACTCAAAAAGAGGAGCCAAAATACGAAGGTAAAATAACCTAGTATCAACCAACTCAAGAAACACAACATATAAAACCTTAAACGAGCAAATAACCTACAACAGCTCAACATTAATCACAAATAACACAATTCATTTTTAAATGATTATGTTTCTTAAGATGGGAAAGTGTTAAAGATATACTATTTTTTTAAGTGCACTCAAGGTGTCTATTTTAGCTCACACAATGGTAGATTACTGACTAAAAAATAATTTTCTATTTTCATGGTGTTTAAGATGGGCGAAGATCTTCTAAAGTGAAATCTCCCACTTTAGAAGTCAAAACGAAGAATCTCACAGGCTTGGCCCTACTCATATTACCTCATTTTTTCTCATTCTCTAAATACAAGTAAATTCAGTTTTTAACATTTTTTTTTAATCTATGCTTTATCATGAATTTTTACATGATATCATAATCTTGATATTCACCTTAAAACTTTTCTCGGGCACATTTTTTCTTTGTTCATTCGCTTTCTTACCTTTCTTTTCCTAGCTTCCAAACACTCTTGTAACTAATCGGCGGAAACATTTTAACTAACACAACCATATCTCTCTTTGTAAGCTACTTACGGCAGAAAAGTGGAGGTGGAAAAGAACAGCAAGTTACTCAAACGGGCACTTGACACGGGGAACCAAGAAATGACCACATATCTTTATTCGGTCACCGCCTTGCTGAAAAATTATCGCCTGAGAAGGGAAACCATGGTGCTGCGGTTCTTATCCTTTGCTATTACTCTCAAATGTTTGGTGAGATCTTTTTGTTCTGAGTTTGTCATTTCTTTGCTATTACTTCTCGTGTGCTAATATGTTATAAATCATTTTGTCTTTCCTTGCAGCCATGTCATTTGGTACGAAGCACATCCAATGTAGCGAGATCTAGAAATATATAAAAATTTAGTGTTTATTATCAGTGTAATTTTCACAACTTAAATTCTGTCTTGCTCTACATAGTATCTTAAAAGATTCTCAATAGCAATTTAGTTTAAATACTTGATTTTGTTAAAAGTATGTAAAAATTAATTGGTTCCTTAAATTGTGCGTCTGTGACAAAAATAAAGTACCCCAATGTATTTCTTTAAAAATTATCTAGAAAAAATGCCTTTTTTTTCTTTTGTTGTGTTTCTCCGTAGTAGATATGGCTTTGGATTTGCTGAGCGTTGCCCAAGTTTAGCAGTTACACAAGACATTCCTAAGAGAACATTTTTGCAAGCTTTGGCAAGCAGACCTTCTGCATTTCCAAGTGGGTGCCACCTCTCATTTTGGAAAGATGGATCTACAACCGTGAGTACCATATATATTGAAATTATTCACTCCAATCTCTATGATTCCGAAATCAAATTCTTAGATCTATCCAAGAATTTAGTACTCTAACTCAACCAAAAACTAGTTGGAAGCAAGAGATATTTTTGGGTAAGTGTCAATCTTCACACCCTTCTCTCTTCCTCTTCCTAATGTGAAAGTGTAGCCATTTATCACAATAATTATCATTTACGCTCACAAATAGTAACTCCCTCTCCACACTTCTTCTCTTATTTCCCTACTCACCACAATAAACTGCCACCAGTTTCATTTTAGATCTCACACCCAATTGGCATTCCCATTTTGAAATCATTAAAAAAATCATTGCTTACATGATTTAAAAGTGTTCGCAAGTAATTCGTATAAGGTACGAGGTTACCTGAATGGTGAGGGAGGCGCCTTGACGGAAGCTTTAGGGCCGAGGGCAAAGGCTCCGAGCGGGATCGGAGGACTGGATGAGGGCTCCGAGCGGGTTCGGAGGCTCAGACGACGGAAGCTTCGAGCGGGTTCCTTTC
Organism: Nissolia schottii; assembly: GCA_003254905.1. Taxonomy (NCBI): domain Eukaryota; kingdom Viridiplantae; phylum Streptophyta; class Magnoliopsida; order Fabales; family Fabaceae; genus Nissolia; species Nissolia schottii. The sequence continues at coordinate 378,997 of QANU01021212.1, forward strand.
GGAGAGAGTACGACGGCGGGGTGTACCTGCAAAGGCACTCCGACGCTCAAGTAAGCACAGGGATTAGGAGAGTTCTCTAAGAGGAGAATGAGAGGTACCTGGTGACCCGAGGGGTCGCGTGCTTTTATAGACGAGCTTGGAGTGCAAAGATAGAGGTAAGATAGAGATAAAACGAGGGGGTTTGCTTATCTTCCCCCGATTTATCTTTCCCCGCTTATCTAGGAGTTGGTTGCGGTTTGGGGAGAGGAGGTCGCTGTTACCTTCTCTTAGCCTTGTTGGGCCGAACGGGGTTCGGAGCTTTTGGGCTTGCGACCTTCTCCTCTTCTAAGTGCCACGAGGCTCCCTCCCTTTGGGTCAGTCTGACCAGGTGGGGAGAGCCTCTTCTGCTTCTTAGCGGGTTGGGCCCCTCGGGCCTTTTACAGAACGGGAGCTCCTTCCCCTCTTAGAGGGCTATAGCTCTCGGACCCGGTTTTTAGCCCGTAACAAAAAGTAAACACATCACTAGGAGCTATCATCCATTGATCCATGCAGGGTTCCTCTCAAACTATATATTTTTTCATTTTAAGCAAAAAGAAATTTCAATAAATACAAAATAGGATTATAACTCGTTACCCCCTTCGATATATATACCTCAAAAAGTGTTAGTGCAAACAATGATCATTGTTCATTCATTGTGGCATAGGAGAAGAAGATAGAAAACTCAAGGAATAACTGCGTACACAAGGTCTCGAAGCGATACCAAGTCGCTTACCACTTGGACCAACTCCTGTTGGTAAATGTATTGTTCTCTGCTAACTTTAAATTAAGAAATATTTAATACGATTAAGTGAAATATATTTAATAAAATTTGAAATTTAAATTAGTAAAACTTTAGTGAGGTTATAAATTTAGTAAAATCTGAAATTTAAATATAAGCGATTTAGTAGGATTTATGATTTTTGGTAGTGTTTATTGATGCGGACCCGATAACTAATCTCTCCATTGGAGTAAGATTTATGATAAGCTAAGTAAAAATAGTTTTAGCAAAAAATTTCTCTTTAAAATAGTGGAGAAAAATACAAAAATGTAATTAATAATTCATAATCACAAATAGTCGTGTACCAAAAAAAAAAAAAACAATTAGCCACAACCATCACAGCATGATAGGCACAAGGAAACCAAGTCAGCACGAAAGCCACCAATGGAGTCATCCCCATTTTATGATAAAATCCAAATCTCATGCTTTCAAGATTAAACCACGCACGAACAACGCCTGATCCGTCGTGATTGTCCTCTCCAACCACCCAAACCTCAGCCTATTCTTGTGTTGAGATTGGTTACGACTTAAGAGAGTAACCCCAAATGAGCATTAGCCATTCCGAGATCAGCCAACAGTGAATATAAAAACGGTAGCAACCAAATTCGGGACAACACTCTGACGTCTTTTCATCCTTTCATCTCCTAATATTGCCCGTCTATTTGCAAAAGATTTTGGTATGAATGGCAAATTTTCATATCAGCCATTTGTCCAATATCCAGCTAGTGTCACAATATTCTTGAATTATTGACTCCATTTATCAACTTCATCATATCATAGTATGGATGGGGAAGAACAGTGAACATTGAATTCAACGTTTGATGCCTTGTGGCGTGTAACCCTAGGTTGTAGTCCTTGCTTTTTTTTTTTTAACGAATTTAATTCCTCTCTTCTACGAAATTAATTATAAAAAAAAGAATAGAACAAAATCCTTGCCAACAATGTAAAATACTTAGGTTTTATCTCCCCTCCTTTAATTCTTCCTTTCTTTATTTTGAGGCCAGCAATATGTGGACAAAAATGTATTCAATGAATGAAACTTTAAGGTAAATGGAAAGAATATATTATTCAGAAAATGGGCTAATAAAATCATCCTTCTTCTCATTGATTCCACAAAGCCCGAGGGCCCTTTCCTGGGATACCAGAATATGCTTTTGTTATCCTCTCTTATTGTGTAACACATTCATCACTACTCTTCTCCTTCAACGTTTTATTGACTCTTTTTCTCTATATGTATCCATGCACTCAAAGAAAAAATAAATTTGGAGAGTTAGATGTTTATTGTGTTTGCTCAAAGTTACTCCAAAATTTATATTTTGATAGAATTAGAATATATATATTTATACATATACATTTTATAGCTCTCCTTTGCTTCGATATTATGCTGGTTGTACTTCGTTTCATTATATCAAACCCCTTTTGTATATAAGAATAATATCAAACCTTAATTAATACAAGCCAAAGTTAAAAGTAATTTGCTCTTTTTAATGGTCTATTTTTTATTTATTTATTTATTTTGTGTGGAAACATAAGTATTAATTTGATTTTTGCAACTAGTTGAACTTTTTTTTTTCTTCATAGTTAGATCATGTATGAGAAATATAATGAAATTTGCAGGAAAATAGGAATAAGTAAACACTAAGTGTTGTTAAAAAAAGGAGCAATTTCTGAAAAGCTGCAACGCATATAATATTTGCTTTGAAGAGGTATAGGCAATTTATACAACTCCACATAAAATCTCTTCATATATAGTTCATACCTATAAGGTTTTTTTTTTCCTATTCTTTTTTTTTTTCTTTGAAGGGTTTGAAAAAATAACTTATTGGAAAATCAAGAAGCAATTAGTCTTTAGATGATGGTTCAACCTCAGAAGGTAGTGGTGATCCAAGATACATCAAGAGAGGTTAACTCAGAAGCAATTCGAAACGCCAGGAAAGAGTTGTCTCTCAAGGCTGGAGATCAGATCATATTTGTACCTATTCTCAATTGGTTTAGCAGTCCTAGTACGTTTTCTTGTTTTGGAAGAAAGAGCTGTAAGAATTCATTTTCATTTTCACCACTTCCCTGTCCTTCCTCCTGATTGTGTCCTTCCTCCCGATTGTGTTAGACAGAGACGGATACAGAAGAACAAAGAAATTAGATATACAAAAGAAAATTTATGATTTGAATATGCTGTTTTAACTCGTTATAAGCTGACTTTCTATGTTTTGATTTCTGTCTTCTTTTTTCTTTTTCTGTTCAGTGGGATACATGATGCGAGTTGATTACAGTTCGTTTATCTCAACAAACAAGAAAATTCTTGAGGAACAACTTAGCTTGAGAAAGGAAGAGTATAGTAAGAACATGGATATTATCAGGCTTTCAGAGTACTATAGAAAGAAAGAGGTCAGCACAATCCATACATATACTGCTTTTATGTAAGTGTATTTTTTCGCGCTTCTTCCATATATATACTACTTTATTCTGACTGGCAAGCCAACCAGTCAGAATACGAAAAGCTGATAACGGACGAATGGCAAGCTGATCTACGCAGCGAGACCAACGGCAGGGTCATGGTGGCAACCGACATATATAGTGATGGCAGCAAACGAGGGAGTTCCTCCCAGTGGCATGGGCAACATGCTCGACCTTCACACTAGATCGAGCCGACGAACTGCAATTCCATTGCCTAAGATTTAGGCCGTGAGGGAAAATTTACGTAAGAATAACATAATTTCACACAATTATAGTTAGGTACATACAAACTATTAAGTAAAATAACAAAAGATTGATTTACAACTTTTCTCTTCTCGTTTTTATTATTTGAAAACATTGAAAGATCTTTTCAGTATCAATGTCATTGAATGTCTCACTTTCTTATGTTATCAAATAATTATTTAATCATTTATCTCTTAATCTCTTATGCATTTACGAAGCTGATTCTTTATGATATTCATAACAGAAAAAGTTCTTTGAATTGATGCAGCTATTACAGGGGAAACCAAAACAAACTGTAAAGGAGAAATTGTATTACATTTGAGAATTAATTATCAAATTAAAACGCACATCTAATATAAAATTCTCTAGTTGAATATCAAGTGTCAAAAGATAAGTAGAAGAAAACTAAGATCGATAAAATTGAGCTACAAAAATCAACTTCTCATCATTGTCAAATTCATAAACGGATCACTTAGGGGGTGTGCGGTTCACAGAATCTTCTCACATTCGCGAGAATGTGGCAATGGGAATGTCGCATTCCCATGTTTGGTTCAATTTTTTAAAGTACATTATCGAGTAACTTGTATTTCCAGGAATGAAAATTGCCTCATTTTCATTTTCACCTTCCCTCATGGGATTGTTGGATTCCCATCAGATTCGAATGTTTTGACACATGAAAATACCAAATTGCCCCCAGACCTCATACTCTAAGTTAACACCACCCGTCGCTCAACTACTATGGCCCAATGACTGACCATCGCTGGCTAGTGACTAACCACCTCTGGCTAGTGACCGACCATCACTAGCCAATGATCGACCACCACCGACCAAAGACGGACCACAACCCGAATAGGTGATGGACCATCGTTAGATAGCGATGGAACACCATAAGATGGCACTGAACCATCATAGGACAACAATGGAACACCATCAGAAGGCGCCAAACCATTGCTAGAAGTGTCGAACCATCATCGGATGGTGATAGACCACTGCCTGACGGTGTCGGACCAATGTCAGACAGCGACAGACCACCGCCTACATGCATAGTTTTGTCATGGGTATTTTTATAAAAATATTTTGTAATTCAAGGAATGCTGCTAAGAGTTCAGTTTGCAACTAAAAGCTTTTAAAACATATTCCTGAGAAAGCTTTTCCTAGGAATAGTATTTTCAAGAATAAAAAAAGATTTCTTGAATCACACGCCAAGCAAGATACACAAAGTAACTTAGCGTTCACGTTAGTAAAATCATTTTTAAGCTCTTTAAGTTATTTATCAATCACTTGATAGAATAACTCAACTTGAAAATGGTGCAAATTTGATATATTTGTTATGAATATATTTTTATCAAGTGCAAGTTGAAATTAAATAAACTCAAAAGATTGGAAAGTATAGATTAATGGAGCATGATATTCATAGAATGTAACGAGTACATTAGAAAATATAAAAAAATTAAGTTTATTTCTTTTAATGATGCTTTTATTTTAATATAGAACAAGGTTAGTCAACTAGTGGGAGGAAGATTGATTATCTAGTGGGGAAAAACTCTCTGTGTACTCATATTTTACTCAAAAGTTTGGAAATGCTAGTCGGGGAAAGTGCCCCCAAAATGTACAAGGTGCATCAGTTGCTAGGGCCGGCGACTGATAGAGCTACGGTGGAGAAGAAGCACGGGCAAAAGGGTGTCGTTGCTCCTACGATGTTATGGAAAGCACTTGAGGGAGAAGTTGAATGTGAGACGGGGAGTATGCACACCAACCACGGGTGGTGACTTTTTTGGAGAAGGAAGAAGCAGTCAGGAAGACAGAAAGAATTGGGTAACAACTTTCCATCCTTCACATTTGGGTCAACGACTCTTGGGTTGCAACCGACTCGGTCCGTTTCGTGCATTTTAAGGGTTGCATTTTGGGTTAAAAATCCTGCCTCAATTTTATTCTTCAATTACAAATAAATCAACTTTTCTACTCTTTTTAGAATGATATCTCTACCTCCTTCTAAGAGATTCAAAAACAATAGAAGAGAGAGAATTAAACCCCCTTAAATTTTGGAACTTTCATACTTGCACATCTATCCTTACAACTTCAAAAAGTAAAAATAAAAAAACAAAGAAAACTAATGAATGAAAAATACATTCTCATTGTCATCTCATTCCCTTGTTTCATCTATCTCTCTAACCTGGTGGTCATCCATCATCTATCCATGTCTTTGGGCTCAAAGCTTATAGAGATTTATGCTAGTTGTGGGGCGACCTAAAATCAATACTAATTATCCCAAAATTGTATACCCTAATGTACTTGCACTCAATTGATCTTGGATCGTACCAGACTCGAACACTCAAATCAACACTATTTGATCAAGTTTTAAAAAAAAATGCAAAGTTTTGTTTCTTACATGTTGCTAGAATCATCGGTAATACAAAATTAATTTTCTCAACTATTAGTTAATAATTATAATAACTATTTTTTAATCATAGTTTATTTAAATATTTTTAAAGGATCAAATAATCAAATAGTCAAATAATTATAATGAAACACACATTCAATAATAATAAATAATTATATTTTTTCATGTCAAAAAAATAAATACAATTTTTATTTTATCATGTATATTTTTTTTATCTAACACATTTTATTTTTCACATCCTTAGCTGTAATTTTATTTAAAAAATATATATTTTCATTATCACACTTTAATATTTTAACAACATATGATTATGATAAAAGTGCTTCTACTATTACATCCGAATGTATAACATTTTATTGTTTCTACTTATTCTTTTGCTTCTGATTCAACTTCTTAAGAAGTACTTCTAACAAAAGTTTAAACAAATGAGTCCATAGTGATAAATTATATATAATTTCAAAAGGTCACAATCTATAGGAGTAGCTTGTGCTTAACACGACTAGAAAAAGGGGTTTTATAAATTATAAGGCATAAGAAAGTTAAATTGATTTGTGTCCATGCATTGTAGTCTATTTTTCTAAATATATGAATTTACTTTAAAAGTTATTAAAATGGTCCTTATTATACTTTAAAACTTTTAATTACGTCATTAACATGTGTTGATTTATACACTTAGTCATAAAAATAGACTCAATGGTTTACTTGGTCACCTTATTTAGTTATTGAGTCATTAGTTCAACGAGTAGGACACTGATGAATTGTTAAACCTAATATAATTAAATAAATATATTATGATTAAAATAAATATAATAAAATGACACAAATAATCAATAAATCAATACAATTTAATGATTTATATGCTTTTATAAATATAAATACATAATCTTTAGTAACACAATTAAGATAGGAAAAAAAAATTTATTGGAACATTATTGCACAACAAAGCATGTAGTTTGGTGGTATGAGAATGGTTTCTCTTCCTTATTGTCATACGTTCAAGACTCATATTTTATAAAAAAAAAATGAGCCGGTTTGTGCCGATTCTTGTCAGCATAATTATTAAACTCGGTAGTCAACTGCTAAATCGTATATCATTAAATAAATGTATTAAAATGCATTGAAACATAAATAAACATAGAGAAATTATACAAATAATCAACAATTTACATTTTTTTATACAAAATACATATAATTACTAGAATATCATAACATAATTGAACATTTCTAGTAACAATTTAGGTATAAAATATATATTGTTATTGGCCTAACAATACATATTAGAACATGTAGCCTTGTGGTAGTCGCATGCTTCTTCTTCCACAAGGTCACAAGAGCAAGCCTCATATTTGATAAAAATGTGATGTGATTCATAGATATCTAGATGAGGATATATTTGATAAAAAAAAGTCGCATGCTTTTAGAAAATCGTTTGAAACAATAAGACAACCATCCACAATTTTAACCACTGCGTAAATGTATGGTGGGCATCCCTCTAAGTTGTTTGAACTTACAAAAACACTTACACATTACTTACCAAAGCGAACCTTGATCAGCAATGCGAATCAAATTTGCATCCTTATAGAATACAAGACAGTTCTTTACTAATAGTGCTAACCATCCTTAGCATATTGTTAGTTAAAAATACACTGAAACTATAAGGACTTGAAGATTAATTTTCAGTAGAAAACTATACATATTATTTTTCTTCATGGATGAACTATACATATTACATTTAAACATGTATTAAATTTATGATATATTAACATGGTGAATGTGTTTCGTACATTTACCCCTGTAAATAATAATCATACTAATAAATTGGCCAGATGTATAAGAGAATGTGACTCTTTTTTTTTTTTTTTTACATGTATAGTGAATGGGACTAATATAACTTCTCTAGTGTATTTGAATAATATGGGTTAAGTTATGATATTCTTGGAAATGAAATTTCTCAGATTACATTCCAAATAGAAGAGCCTATTGTTGGAACTACTACAGAGGTGGCTTCTATTGTTGATTGCAATTTTCAAGCGACAAGTTTGATACTTGATAGGTCAGTTCAAAAATTAAAATCTTTTTGCATAGTTCATAAGGTTCAAGGAAAATGAAAAAGGTAGATAATTACTCTTTGAGATAGAGCTTCATATGTTCGATTAGAAAATAGAGTTTCATATGTTCAATCAGAAAATACATATGAAAAACACAAGAAATTTCTCTCCTTACAGAGTTTAGAACATGAATATTGGATTTGTTTCCTTATGAATATTAGATTTGTTTCCTTAGTTTTCTGTTAATCTTTTTAGAAATGCTAGAAAATTATGAAGATATAACAAAAACAAAATTGCATCTAAGGTGATATTTATGCAATTTACAATTTCAATTATAACATTTTTATGGGAAAGATTATGATCTATTACTGCCACTTTTATCATTAATTCATGTCTTTGAAGTATAAACACACAAATACGCCATCCATACGACATGAACAAGGAGAGAAATGTCTTTAAATATTTACACATGCATACCATATGAATGTGCAACCACATTAGTTATTTTGAGATTCATACTATAGAACTACAAGTACAAAAATAGGTCATGTTGAAGTAAGCATGACTAGTAATGTTGTTCGTTTAAGGTCCCTCTATCTAATGGAATTTGTCTTTATCCAAAAAACTAGTTATACATAACTTTATCATATATCCATATTCTAATTATCCTTGGATTAACTAGTGTCAGATTATTTATTTCAGACAAATGCACAAAGAGATGAAGCATTACAGGGACAAGCTCTCTTGTGCTCTGTATAAGATAACAAGTAGTAATTCCGTTGAAGAAGTGAAGGGTCCAAAATCAAAAGCTAACCCCAATTCCCGTGGCAAAATGCAAGAAAATATACTTCAAGGAAGAACAGAGGAAAAATTATCTATTCAAAGTATGGCATTTTTTTTTTATGTTTTTATATGCTAGCAATATTTCTTAATTCCCAAAACCTCTTTAGCGATATTCACATATTTGGAGAAGCCAAAAAAACATATTTTAATAAACTTTACTTGCTATGCATTGTTAATATAAAAAGGTTTAACACTTCCATTTAATCATGTATTATTACATCATAAAAATTGATTAAGTGTCACACCCACTATCTCAAAAGTCTCACGTACAACAATGTGTGATTATATGATAGTGTAATACTCGCTTGTGTTGACTGTGCACAACAATTAAACTCATTTAAATAAAAAAAACTTTTAGATGAACTGCAACAACATTTTCCCATTACAAACTTCACTAACATTTGAAAATCACTATTCAAAATATGAATAATTCATGAAGACTTACTGATAATTAAGATATTTTATAAATGATGTGACCATTCAATCACGTCTATTATGTAAGTTCATGTCATGGAAATTAGAAATCCTTGTATTCTATTCGATCAGTTAGTGCCATAAAGTGAAGCTCTTTGCATTTGTAACATAAAAAGTGGAAAAATAATGCTATTTGTGTGCTAGATGAATAAAAATTGAAAACTGATTCGATATTTTTAATTTTGGGTTCCATCTTGTAGCGTGTGGATCTCATTATTCTCTGTTTTTTAAGCTATCTTAAGATATTTCATGAATGGTTTTATGTTAAAGTTTGGAATCCAAATGCAGTTGCAATATGGTTGTTGCTGTGATTTTCACAACTGCTTTGTGATAGGAACTGTGAATGCATTGGACATTTTTTCTTAAATACCTATATGTGCATTTTGATTGTTAAACCATATATTAAGGTAAAAAATTAATGGTTCATCAAGTAGGTTCTAGGTCATCAAGTAACATGTTGACTTCAACTGGAGTTTTAAGTCATTGGAGCAATGAAGCATCAACTTTAACTCTTGGGGGTTCAGTTAATGCAGAACATGAAGCATTAGGAAACAAGCCTGAGAATCAAGAAACAAACAAAATCATTGCAGTTCAAAAGCAGGAGCAACACAAGAACAGCAATGAAGCATCTGATACGAAGAAAGAATTTGCAAATCCACTTTGCACCGTGTGCGATAATCGAAGGCCAAAATTAGGATGGAAAAGAGACTTCAGTTATTCAGATCTCTACAATGCTACACAAGGATTTTCTCAAAAGAACTTTCTGTCAGAAGGTGGGTTTGGTGCTGTTTACAGAGGACAAGTTGATGGATTGACGATTGCTGTCAAGCAACACAAAAGCGCGAGCTTCCAAGGAGAGAAGGAATTTAAGTCCGAAGTCAATGTTCTTAGTAAAGCAAGACATGAGAATGTGGTCATGTTGCTTGGTTCATGCTCAGAAGGAAATAATAGGCTTCTAGTTTATGAATATGTCTGCAATGGTTCACTTGACCAACATCTATCACGCAAGTGAACCCATTTAATTAGTTGATTACTTTGTTACATTTTTCTGCTTTTATTTTCTTCACGTTGCTTAATTATAAGAGACTAACATCTGCATGCCACATTTTTTGCAGAACACTCTCGATTACCTCTTAGTTGGCAAGATAGGATTAAAGTAGCTGTTGGAGCTGCCAACGGCTTACTATACTTACACAAGAATAGCATCATACACAGAGATATGAGACCAAACAATATCCTTATAACACATGATCATCAACCACTGGTAATACATTATATATATGTGAAAATTTTGAACGTATAAATGATGCACAATTCTCCGTCGATAATAACTTGTGTGAACTTGGGTTGCTGGGTGCTATTAACTAGGTTCGGTTATTGAATAATGATGGATCATTGAGACATAGTTCAATATTATCACTATAGAACATAATTAAAGCAAGTGAGATAGAAGAATCGCATAATACTAGTTAACATTCTGTAAGTTGATCTTGCATTTAAATACTTTGAATTTAATCAAGGCTCCCATGAATTTATTAGCTCGGGGACTTCGGATTAGCAAGAACTCAAAATCAAGACTCGATACACTCGACAGAAGTTGTTGGAGCTTTAGGGTATTTGGCACCAGAATATGCTGAATATGGAAAAGTGTCAACCAAATCTGATGTATATTCTTTTGGGGTGGTTCTACTTCAGCTAATAACTGGAATGAGAACCACAGACAAAAGACTTGGAGGGAGAAGCCTTGTTGGATGGGTAAGAATCTGAATACCATGAAATTTCAATTTGTATATTAATATTCTTCTTTAGTTCTTTTTTCCTTAGTTTTCCATCAATATGCTAATCTTTGAGTGTAGCTTTGGTACATCTTTCAATCACTATAGGCATTTAGGTGCAAATGCCAAATGGTAGTTCATTTCTACTAATTTTGATTTATTTTGTCAATTTATCATTAAGTACATGAATCCCATCACTCATTTGTGACAAAAAGGGCGGGGTCAGAACTATATTACTAGATAACTAAAGTTTTAACAGAAACATTACGATAACATAACATCCTTATTGTGCATTCAATTTTTCTTGCAGGCAAGGCCACTATTAAGAGAGAGAAATTATCCAAATCTACTTGATGAAAGGATCAAAGACACTCATGATATACATCAACTATTCTGGATGGTTCGATTAGCGGAGAAATGTCTAAGCAGGGACCCTCAAAAGAGACTAAATATGGGAGCGGTACGTAAGCTTGCCTTATTTAATCCTACCTTTCAGACCACAAATCTATTATTATACTATATACCATTGAAGAGAACTTTGAATTGACATAATCATCTACTGGATAGACCTACTTCAAACAAGGATGTAAGAACAAATTGAGAATCTTCCAACAAACATTTTAATTAGATTAAAACTACGAAACATGACTAGCTTAAATCCTCACAAGACATGTGTTCAACTATTGTTATTTAATGTTTGAACATAAGGTAATAGAAAATTGGCGTCATATGTGAAGGGATGGAGAAGTAGTTGGCATTAAGGCGAGGATGTAATCATTCAAGCCTTCAAATTAATGCCTTGGATCACATAGGGAGATGATCCTATAATTTGGAAATTTTCACAGGCATATCTCCGCCATTGATTAAGTTATCTTAATAGAATAAAAACTTAAAAATTAAAAAAAAAACTAATGGAACAATACATGTGCAATTTTCATATGAGTGGGTCATCCTTACCTATAGAGAGGAGGGATCATAAGCAAGATCACCCTAGTCCCAACTTGAAGAGTAAGGGGGAATAGAGGGTATAAGTCTATGTTGCTCGATCGTGTATTACTAAATTTTGATGTATTGCTTTTTCTCTTTTTTGGCATATATTACTACAGGTAGTTAATGCATTGAATGGAATAGTGGAAGGTAGTACATGTGCTATCATAACCAGAGAATATTCCCCTACAAGGTCAGATTCATTCTATAGTGACTCAGACTCTGATGAAAGTGAAGATGAGGTTCAGGGTTATGAGCCTGAAGGTGAATCACAAAAATGTCATGGTATAGAACCCACTTCAAGTAGTGGCACAAGTCAAATGATGCAAATGATTGTAAGACAGCCCCCATCCCCTCCAATTTGGGGCATCCCGTCTTCAAGTGTGTCGAGCATATATTCATTCTATGATCAATCAACTATCCATTGCGAAGAACAGAATGAAGGGAGTATAGAAACATGAAAAAGCCAAAGAAGCTTTTCTTTAATGCTTAGATGGTAGAGTACACAAGTGAAATAAAGAAGAATCTCATTTTAGTTTCTTTATATAAATAAAGCTTTCACTTTAATCAGCATGTTAAAGTGTTTGTTTTATGATGCAATATTAATTCACTTTGGTTCCTTGTAATTATACTTAGTGCACAATCATATTCCAAGTACCTCCAAGTTGAATCTGAGCTCAGATCCTGAACTAGATGAAGTCTTACATGCTTGTCTTATAAGACACCCTCTAGCTAAGGACTTGGGTTCTAACCTTGTTTACATTAGGATCATTCCCTATAACCTTATTCATAGATACTTATTCATAAAATTCATGATTCTATAAAGAAAATTACATGCATATGGCATGGACCATAGCATAAAATTTGACAAAACAATGACATATATATTTCAAGCAACATATAGTGCAAGCAACAATTTCACATAGACAATCATAAAAACACAGCTGAGGTCATATGGAGTCGAAGAATCATATTCATAAATTAAAACAACTTGCGGTCATTTATCAAATTCAAGGTCATATGAACCATGGAAAAGACTTTAAGTGATTTCACAAATCTTGAGGTTCATAGATAAAGAGCAAATCCTACATGAAAAGGATTGGTGGAAATTTTTGGGAAGAAAAGAAATGAAGGATCTGAGGGAGGCGACAAACAAAGAAATTTGAGCATGAACTTACAATTTCATCTCATGAGTCAAAGCTTTTTATGAAAAAAGCTTTTTTTTTTTAAATTAAAAAAATTAAGACACAATCGAAAAAAGAGAATTTCAACAATTAGAAAAATCAAATTGTGAAAGTGATCGACTGATTTAGATAAATAAAGACAACAAAATGATCTTCTTTAAAATTATTTAAAGAATCAAAGTTTTATGTCATAAAGAAAATTAAAAGAGAGAAACTCATAAATACAGTGAAAACAAGGAGATGAATATTTTCTATCTCACTCCCTGACCCCCTCCAATTATATGTTGACAACTACCAACAGTTTTCAATTGGTGGGACATGGAAGGATACACACAAATAAGACATAAGAGTTTTGTTTGAAAAAAAGAGCATGGCTCTAAATTTAAATTGAGGAAATTATGATTTTAAATTATCGCTTCATCTATGTCAAAACATTATCACAAAAGATTGTTAGTCACACATCTTGTCTTTAGGCACATCACTTTATAAAGTTTAATGTTCTATCTCATTCAAGATTCATTATGTCATTTCCTCATTCATCATTCTATCACATGAGACTCAATCTTTCTAAGAACACGAGTTAATTTCAGTAACTTTTTTGGCTGCGTATCGCGCGGGCCTAAATCTAGTTAAAATCAATTTTGAGTACCCCTCTTAGAAATCAAAACACATTATGAGATGGATCTTGCTCTGTTGTTGCTGCCATCGTGTTTGCGGTGGCATTCACAGTTCTCAGAAAAGAAGATATTCGTGCCCTTCATACTATTGGATGCAATATTCAATACTGACGTTTTTGGGCATTCTCACTTCTCGGAGGAAGATTTTCTCAGGCATTATCGACGAAGCTGATCAAAGGCCTTTCCACTCTATCTCTTTGGCAACCATGTTGATAGCATCATTTTGAGCAGCACTTTTCATTATGATTCCAGGGAAAGCATGGGTTTCCGTACCTGTGATTCTTCTTGCTAGTGTTCCGGTTACTTTGTTCATTTTGTTTCAGTTTCCACTTCTGCCTCTACCAATGGGCGAAGCATCTTCGATTGGAATGTGGAACAATGGCTTAGTTGAAAAATATTATGCCTGTTTGTCAATATTATGACTTGCAATTTTGCTAGGTGAATATAGGAAAAGGTGTTTATCCTTGTAACTCCCCCAATAACACATTATGAGGCTTACTTTGTAAGCAATGAGTCTCATGATGTGTTATGACAAGTGTAGACGCATTTTTTTATGTAGTGCTATTTGAACCATTCAAAAGGTATAAACATTTTATCACTCATTTCACAACATTATTATGGAATCTACCATCCTTGTAAGTTTCATGATGTGTTTTGACATAAGTGATAAGTATATACACATTTTAAATGGCCCAAATAACATTTGTGTTTCATTTGTTTGGTATCATAGATATTCAAACGTTTCATTTCGCATTTGTGTTGATGATATTTTCACCCACTCTATGGCAATAAAAAAAATATACAAAAATACTAACCTCCCTAAAATTTAGTGAAATTAAATTGACATCCTTTTAGTTTGAAAAATTACACTAGCCTACACTAGCCTCTTATGATAAACGCTACCTTTGCAATTGATAATAGAGTTGATCACATCATTTATAATCAATATGGTATTCTCTCACATTTTCACCTTCAACACACTTAACAATTCTCCCAGACTCTGTCTTATGCAAATTCACTTTCCATCTCTGATTCTCTCTTTCTTATGTTATAAGAGAAATAACTATCACTTACTTTGACTCCTACAGATTTTAAGATCTCACTGTCTTATATCTTGGCTGTTGGCCACTAAATCTTATATGAATGATCAAAATTGGAAAACAAAAGGCATGAGAATTTTCAAGTGAGTATATGACATTTTTATAACTTCTAATCTTAACTATTCATAAAAGATTTATTGACTGAGATTCATTTCTCTCACTCTCATATATAACAACTCCTCTCGCTAGACTCATTCATACTCTCTCTCTCTCTCTCTCTCTCTCTCTCTCTCTATATATATATATATATATATATATATGTATACATGATCAGATGAGTCTAATGAGAAGAATGTGAGTAGTCAATCTTAATCATTAGACCTTACATGAATGATTCATATTAGAAAAATCATATGAATTATATGCTTTAATTCTGACCACTCATGTAAGATCTAGCAAGCTTTATTTTACTCTCATATATAACTATTTATCTTACTAAAAGTCATCCTCTACATAAACCTTCAATAACGTGATATTTTCATGTTCAAAAATAATATGAGAAAATACAAATCCGATAATTAGAATGGGATTATCTACAAGTAAAAGCAACTATAGATAATGGAAATTACAATAATATTCATCACTTACAGAAGCAACTCTGAAACGTGAATCACACAACTAGATCTTATTTTATTTAAACTAATTAACAAGTATTCTTGCACTGTTTGGGAATGAGACCAATATTAATCGAATTGCGGTTGACCCATGCTCAGAAAGAATTCTCTTGATGGGTGGTGTTTTTTTCATCCATGAGGTTTGAAAGTGAAACATGCTTTAAGGATCTAAATTAAACCACCTGTAAATTAGGCCTAGAAAAGTCAATGGATACTTATTTTTTTTGATGTAGTAATGAAATTGTCATAGCTGAGAGGGAAAACGCCAAAGATTCAGTTTTCTGATCGGCACCAGTTCAAAGCTCACAAATTCGGACTCTTAAACTCTCATCGAGAAGGGCATTGACCCATTTTGGAGTCTCTCGGAAGACTCATGGGAATGTTACTTATATAAAACGACAGGGAATGTGTAAAGTCATATGTACAAAACAAACAATTCAGAGTAAGAGATCATCAGGCATAATTTCACATAACGAACAAAACTTAATTAAGAGTATTTATTCTCAAAAGCACATTTCCCCAAACCCATAATTTTATTTAAACACGGAGTTAGTTCAATGAAAGCCGTACCACTCTCCTCCATACATTTTTAGTTATAACCTTTAGTCTTTTTTTTGATAATATAAAGCAAATGATCGAGCAACAAATGGTAAATATGCAGCATATTTCTTTGATTCTCAGAGCAAGTTAATCTTAATTCTTATATCTAACCTTTAATAAAGCGAAAAGTATTTCTTTTCATTTTTTTTCACAAATAATTTTCCTTTTCCTTGTTCATAATTCATTTTTCTGATCTTATTATTCTTTTTTTTTTCTAGCTATTACTATACATTATTATTTCAAAATTTGGGACACAGTGTTTTGATGTATGCCATTGTAAAAGAGTTAAAAATTATTGTTGCTGATTCAATTTGCAAAATCAAAATATGATGACAAACATGGTATGAACATTTTAATGTGTGTGTTAGTGTTTCATGCCAAAGCATGAAATTTGTGTTTTTAATGCAATAAGAAAAGTAACTAAGACAGTTGAAGTGATTAATGTCCAATCCATCATTTTTTTTTTTTTTTGAGAAATGAAATATTGGAAGCAGTTGGAGACCAAGAGAAAGGGCCCAACAAGAAAGAAATGATTGTAAAGGAAAAGAAAGAAGAAGAAGCCTTGAGGAGTGGCTGAAGCCAAATTATATGGCCCAACAATGGAAGAAGCTAAAGCCCAAGATAATTGGCCCAACACGTTGAATAAAGAATGAAAAGCAGGGGAGCTGTCCGTAAATTCTTGAAGGAAAGTCAAGCTGTAGAAAAGTTGTTAGCATATGAAAATGACAAGTAATAGCTGTCAACAATTTAAAAAGGAAAGGAAAGAATGAACTGAAACATGGGGAAGCAGCAAAAGTCGGACGATAGAAAAGAAAAGACAAGCAACAGAGGAAACAAATATGAAGTGAAGGAAGCAAGAATATGGAAACGGGATACAACAAGACTGTCAGTTGTGGCTGAAGCCCAAATGATATGGCCCAATGAAAATAAAGAGAAGCAGCAACAACTAGAGGTGGGAACAGGCCGGAACAATGCCTTATCCACTAGACTAACATTACTTTTTGTAACATTTTATGCAATCATATTTATTAATATAATTTTATTATTTATTTTTTCTTTTTAAGGAAACCATAATCTAAAGAGTCCTTAGGACTCTCCCACACTCACACTCTCGTCTCATTTGAATAATGTGAGAAAGTGTTGCTGACATTTTCCTTTTTTTATTGATAAAATGTCATATATTAGTGATAGACATGCCTGTGTATTTTTTATCATAAAAAAATAAGAAATAAATATTAAAATAAAATAAAATAAAATATGCAATTTTTATTTTTCAAAAATAATCATAACAAAGTATTATTTTTGTTAAGAACTTAATGCCTTAATATAATAATATTCTAAAGTAAAAAACTATTATATATATAAAGGTATTTCTTGAGAGAAGAGAGAGAGTTTAGCTGAATATATAACATTTACTATATAACAAGGAAGAGTGTATAAATTCAATATGAATCAAAAAGACATTTTCAATAAAGAATTGAAACTCTAAAGTTGTAAGCTGTTGGGGTATGCCCATGAAGAAACAGATCAAAAGACAAGTCTGAGCAACGTGAATATCCTTTATGTGAGAGAAAAAACAAATTTTCATCCAAAATCCATATCCCAAAAAAGTTTGCTCAACTTTGTTATGTATATCACCAATTCTCTTGCTTAGTATGTGATAATAAGATCATAAACAAAATATATGACATTTGACTAACAAAAAAAAAAAGGAAAATGCCAGCGAAACTCTCTCACATTATTTAGATGAGATGAAAACGTGAGTGTGAGAGAATCCTAGGGACTCTTTAGATTATGGTTTTTTTTAAAAAAAATTAAATAATAACATTATATTAATAAATATGATTGCATAAAATGTTGCAAAAAGTAATACTAGTCTAGTGAATGACACATTATTTTAAATGATAGAAGTCTTGAATTTGAGTCTCACTAAACTTAAAATAAATTTATTTTTTTAGTAAGCACAAATTAACCGTCAAGCTTTGGAATAAAGAAATATAACAAAGGGCAAGCCCTGCCGCAGAAAAAAAAGATGGAGCAGCAAAGTACAAGAATAAAAAAAAAGGGGGGGAAACGTGTTGCATTGATTAAATGACAAGAAAGAGAGAGCATGGAGAAGAGATATAACAAAGCTGAATTTTTGGTGCAAAAGGAAATAATTTTTTAAGGGAAGCAAAGAAATAAAATAAGATGGAAGCGGATTGCAGGAAGAAAAAGTAAGAAGGTTGTTTTTCTTTTTTGAAGAAAGAAAAAGGAGGAAAAGACAAAAGGGCAAGTTTTGTAAAGGAAATAAAGAAATAAGAAAAAAGGAAGGAAGGAAATGTGTTGGAGGCTGACTTGATGAGAAATGTAAAGGAAGTATTTTTATTATAAAGTTGAGAAAAAGAAACGTGTTGCAGCAAGGCTAAAAGCAACAGAAATTTTGAAAAAAATGACATTACCTTTTCCCCGCACTGTCAGCTGATAAAAATTTCTACACAATAAATCGACAACTCAATCAGAGCTATATGCAGTGGATAATAATTTTTTCAACTTGCAAGAATTTATAAGGAGCAATAACAAATAATGGCAACAACAAAAAACACACAAAAAGAAGACACGGTAATTTTTAACGTAGAAAACTTTCTCAGAAGTAAAAACCACGAGCACAAGCCAATCAATCAAGCTCCACTATGATCAAAATAAGGGTACAAGAGAGTCTCAGTTACAGCACAAATCGTGCTCAATAATCAGCCAAAAGAACAAGGCAAGAATGATGAAATAGAGAACAAGAGAAACCAGAAAAACTCAAAATTGTTGTTACTGTGCACGGCCAATTTCTCACTGCTCAGGCAACTTCTGAACGATCCCACCATCCAGATCGAAGTACCACGTGTTCTGAACCTGCTGTAAAAATTTCAACCCGATCCAACTGTGAACGAAGTCGTGGCGACGGATCAAAAATTGTTGTGCTGACAAAAAACGTTTTTCTTTCTCTTCTCCCTTTTTCTTTTCTTTCTTTGTCTTCTTAGCTCTCTCTTTTAACCCTAAAAACTGGCCCCTCTCTACTATTAAGTGAGAATAGTGGGTTTGCAAATATTGGGCTTAGTAAGTTTAATCAATCGAATATTTTAAAAAGTATTTAGCATAGTAAATATATCAAGAGTTAGTAAAAGACTACTTGATTGTATAACTAGAAGATAGCGAGTGAACCAACGGGAGTTGGTCCAAGTGGTAAGCGGCTTGATATCGCTTAAGCAAGGTCCCGAGTTCGAGACCTTGTAAACGCAGTTATCCCCGCTGGGAGACTCACCTGCCATAGTCAGGTGCGCGACCCGGGTCGACCCGGATTAGTCAAGGCAAAGCCTTGGATACTGGGCGGGCAACCTAAAAAGAAGAAGATAGCGAGTGAGATCCACTTTAATCCTGAAGTAACCCATATAAATATTGAAGAATCTAAGTTAATTTACTTGCTTTTTCTTAAAGAGTTACGTGAAGTTTTGTTTATTCAAGTTCTTACACTTATAACAACAATGATATATATATATATATATATANATAATACACCATACATACACCCTATACTTATATACATAAAGTTTGTATTTTAATATCTGTAATGTTTGTGCACTCATGAGAATAAAGTTTGTACATTATTAATGGTGTATGTATGAGTATTAACAGATTTGTGATGGAGTGAAAATGAATTCTTGACTTCATTGGAGCCAATTGCTCATATATGTGTTTACAAGGTAGCTTGGGGCACAAGCTTCACCACCAAAGCTAGTATAATTAACTAACAACATACAACTGTTAATAACTAGCTTAACCACAAAGCTTGAAAAGCTTTGCTTATCATCTTCAAATATGCAGGGACAGCCTTTGGCCTTGTTGACTTTCTAGTGGGAGGATAGTTCTGAGCATCAGGTGCAGGGTTGATGTTAAGAGTGTGCAGCCTTGTCACAGGGGTTAGATCAGTAGATCTTCAGTTCTAGTAGGCATGATGCAGGAGGGTGAATCCTGTGAAGTAGGAGCTGCTGAATGAAAGGGGAATGTGTCTTCATAAAAGATCACATTTCTGCTGATGAAAATTTCTCTGCAAGCCATGTCAAATAAGAGAAACCCCTTTGTGCCAAACCTGTAGCGTAGAAAGATGCATTTTCTAGCTCTCTTGTCTAATTTGGTCCTATTTCTCTGCAAAGTTGTTGCAAATGCTAGGCAACCAAAAACTTTAAGAAATGAAAAATCAGGATCTTTAGAGAACAAGGGATTATGAGGAATAGAATTATACAGGGATTTACTTGGCAATCTGTTGATAAGGAAAGTAGCATGAGCAATAACTTGGCCACTATGGGAAAATAACTTCCCACACTTAGAAAATGGCGCCATGGCTAAGAAGCACAAAGAAAACAACCGCTGCATGTCGTGTCACACATGCAAGCGCAACTGGCCGTATTATGCAGACCACGTTGATCGAAGGCGGTAACCGTTGACTAAGATTATTTGTTTAGAATCAATAAAAATCAAAATCAATAATTACAAATAATCAGTAATTGATGTTGCAAATTTCTAACAAAAATCGATTTAAATCGACTTGTGTTTTAAAAAAAATTGGAAGTCGATTTAAATCAACTTCCAATTAAAAAAATAAAAAATAATAATAAAATTCGAGTAACAAGGGAGTGGATTTAAATCGACTCCCTTTATAATGAAATGAAAATAGTTTATTTTGAGAACAAATTTATAATTACTTCATTTAAGAAATCAGCTATTTTATATGTTTTATTTTAAGAATTTTTTCTCACTCTGTATTTTTTGCAACTTCTAGTGTTACGGCATGGTTCCGCAACTACCATGATTGAATTATTTGGTTCTACTTGATATCAGTGGAGAGGTTAGTTGGGATATCTTTGAAATTTAGGAAAACTAGACATGAATGATCAGGTTTTTTTTTTCTGAATTTTTTTTTAAAGGAAGAGAAACCTTCTGGTGAGGGGAAATAAGTATTGAAATTAAATATAGCAATGTACCCATAAACTACTTGTACATTAGATACCACGTCAATTCATTATTTTTCTATCATTAAATTAAATCTAATTAAGTGTGAGCCCCTTTAAAATTTAATCTAATGATGTATATAACATGAGTCAACATAATATTTTTATATAAAATAAATTTACATCTAATGTTTGTATCCTTACAAACAATGTGATGTAGCACATTTGTTTTTTTTTTTCTTTTTTCCATGTGTCTTAAACCAACCAATAGCCTAAAATTCGTCCTCAATGATATGGACAGGTGAACTACCCATTCCAGAGTAGCATAATATATTTTAACGACTGAAACAAAAAACAATACCATTATTTTTACGCCTCCAACATTGAACGCGAAAGAAAGTGATTTACTTCTTTCTGTAAACATATATATCACTAACACTTATCATTATTTGGGCCTCTACCAAGTAGTACCAAAGTTGACCGCGAAAGATACTGCTTCCTCTCTAGTTTCTACGTCTATCACTACCAGGTATTAATTGCCATTTAATTCTCTTATCTGCTTTGTTTTTTCAATCAATCCTGTATTTGAACTTCGAGTTTCTTTTTCTTTTGCCGCACGTAGATTTTATGGATGCTAGCTTCTTCAAAAAATTCAAGTCACATCATATTCCAAGAACGGTTATTCTCTTTTGGACTTCTGTTTACTTCATATTCAAGATTTAGTTGTGCATAAGGTTGGAAGTGAGCCAACCCAGCTCATTAACTTTTTATAATTCAATTTGTTAATGACTCGATAACTAAGCTCGTAAATTCATGAGTTGAATTTGATCTTAGAATTTCAACTTTGTTTATTAAATTAGTCAAGTTTAATCTTTATTATGCTCGACTCATTAGTTGGTAAATTGGTTTGACTGTGTGTGTGTGTGTATATATATATATCAATGTATGCATATAATTATGTTTTGTATTATTATTATTATTATTGGTAGTGGTAGTAAGTCTATATTATTATGACCATATGTTTTTATGATTTACTAAGCGTAGCAAAACTTGCTTTATAGCTAATTTGAGTTATTTATTCAAGTATAATTGACTCGTGAGTTAGTTTGAGTTCGACGAATTGTTGGTGAGCTAAACTTGAGTCCAAAATTTGGCTAAATTCTAAATGAGCTCGAGCTCGACTCAATTCATTAAGAAGTAACCTGAGCCTGAACTTTAGTCGGCTCTGTTCACTTCCACATACATACTTTTCTCCGCATGAAAACATTCCTTTTAGCCTATCATTTATTGCAAAATTTGAGAAAAATCCTATTTTGTTGTGACGAACATAAAATAGTTTCCCATTGCTTAAAAGTTCAATATTTATTACTCATCACACAAAATGTGGGAAACAGAGGATCTAAGACAAGGAGAGTAAAAATGAAAAAATGTCTTTAACGTATTTAATTATATTTTAAAAAATGCATTTAATCACATTTATGAAGTATGATTAAATATAAAGAAATTAACTTGATCCACGTTTAAATTTGTCTGTAATTTGCGACCATTTGCACATATGAATCAAACATATTACTTGAGATTTTTTTTTTAAACTGTAAATCAAACATGTTAATGTTTGTTTTCTTTTTATAAAGTGACATGAAGGCTCAACAACTCAAAAAGAGGAGCCAAAATACAAAGGTAAAATAACATAGTATCAACCAACTCAAGAAACACAACATATAAAAACCTTAAACAAGCAAATAACCTACACCAGGTCGCAGCTGGCCCATCATGTAGGCAACATCTCCTGCAACATTAATCACAAATAACACAATTCATTTTTAAATAATTAGGTTTCTTAAGATGGGAAAGTGTTAATTGTTAAAACATATACTCTTTTTTTAAGTGCATTCAAGGTGTTTATTTGAACTCACACAAAGTGGTAGATTGCTGACAAAAAAATATTTTTCCATTTCCATGGTGTTTAAGATAGGTGAAGATCTTTTAAAGTGAGATACCTCACTTTAGAAGATAAAACGAAGAATCTCACTTGAATTTATAAAGTGAAAGGTGAGACCTATATTACTTCATGAATTCAATTGTGAGATCCTTCACACTACCATATACCGCTAGTTGCGTTAGGTACATTTACATAATTAGTAATTGGTTGGTAGTTATAAGGCTTGACCCCACTTATATTACCTCATTTTTTCTCATTCTCTAAATACAAGTAAATTCAGTTTGTAACCATTGTTTTTTTTAATCTATGCTTTATCATGAATTTTTACATGATATCATAATCTCGATATTCATCTTAAAACTTTTCTCGTGCACATATTTTCTTTCTTTGTTCATTCGCTTTCTTACCTTTCTTTTCCTAGCTTCCAAACACTTTTGTAACTAACACAACCATATCTCTATCTAAGAGAAAGATGATAACGAATGAATTAACCTGAATCATCTATTGGACATTGAAGCAGTGAACATGGATCATCTTCCGCAATATGCAGCATTAAACAAGGCGGTTCGCAGTGGAGACTTGGAAGCCACTCTCAAATTCATCCACGACCATCCAAAAGCGAAGAACGCAAGAATCTCGTTCGGTGGAAAGACGGCTCTCCACGTCGCAGCTTTATTCGGGCATTTGCAAATTGTCGAGGAGCTGGTGAAGTTGATGTCGGCGGAAGATGTCGAGTTGCGAGATTTAAATAAGAAACTGACGGCTCTTCACGAAGCTACTTACGGCAGAAAAGTGGAGGTGGCAAAATGCCTTGTGGAAAAGAACAGCAAGTTACTCACGATTCCTAATGTGTCTGGTTTTATTCCACTCACACGGGCACTTGACGTGGGGAACCAAGAAATGGCTACATATCTTTATTCGGTCACCCCCTTGGAAGAATTATTGCCTGAGAAGGGAAACCATGGCGCTACGGTTCTTAACCTTTGCTATTACTCTCAAATGTTTGGTGAGATCTTTTTGGTCTGAGTTTGTCATTTCTTTGCTATTACTTCTTCGTGTGCTAATATGTTAATTGCATCCAATGTAGCGAGATCTAGAAAAAGGGTCGTGCTACACGTGCACTAAAAAATATACACCATACATACACCCTATACTTATATACATAAAGTTTGTGTTTTAATGTCTGTAATGTTTGTGCACTTAATTAAGTATAATTGAGAATATCATCTATAAGTTTGTAATGTTTGTGCACTCATGAGAATAAAGTTTGTGCATTATTAATGGTGTATGTATGAGTGTATAAAATTGGGTGTACATGTAGCATTTTTGCTAGAAAAATATCAAAATTTAGTGTTTATTATCAGTGTAATTTTCACAACTTAAATTCTGCCTTGCTCTACATAGTACCCTAAAAAATTCTCAATAGTAATTTAATTAGTTTAAATACTTGATTTTTTTAAAGTATGTAAAAATTAATTGATTCCTTAAATTGTGTTTCTGTTTTAAAAGTGACATTTAATATTAGACGGAGATGAAGTAACTCAATGTATTTCTTTAAAAATATCTAAAAAAAAAAATACTTTTTTTTTCTTCTTTTATTGTCGTTCTCCGTAGATATGGCTTTGGATTTGCTGAGGCGTTGCCCAAGTTTAGCAGTTACACAAGACATTCGTAAGGGAACATTTTTGCAAGCTTTGGCAAGCACACCTTCTGCATTTCCAAGTGGGTGCCACCTCTCATTTTGGGAAAGATGGATCTACAGCCGTGAGTACCATATATATTGAAACTAGTCACTCCAATCTCTATGACTCCGAAATCAAATTCTTTGATCTACCGTAGAATGAAGTGATCTTACTCAATCTCAAAAACTAATTGGAAGCAAAATGTATTTTTGAGTGAGCACGTGTCTAATAAATTTTCTTAGGCGCACACATAAAAGGGTGATAAGTTTCACATATATTTAAATACATTTTTAATAAATTTTGTGAAACTCACATTTCTGCATGTGCACACACCCCTAAAAAAATATTATTAGGCACCTAACCAATCAAGAATATCTCTCGAACAAAAAAAGTTGCAATGTATTTGTAAAATCTATGTAGATGCTGACTCTAAACATTGCTAATATAGAAAGGAAATTCAAATAACTATATTTGGCTGTTAATTTTTGCTGCAGGGATCCACGTCCAAATAGAGCCAAACTCTGTAAAAGGACACATCTCAATAAACATGCCGGACACTAGTATAAGCCAAAGCGATTATACAACGATATCTGCTGGTGAGTGTACCATGTCTGTTTAGTTCTTGGCAAAATTGATTCTGGATCATAAGATTGGTTGTATGGTAACGTTTTACTTTCTTAACGTGAGTATAACGTATTGATAGCGTCAAAACAGTAATGTTATTTGTAAAACACAAAAACATTTAATAAAATAGAACAATAAACATTATAAAACAGAATAAAATATTAAATATCCATGTCTGTACGGATAAAAATACTTTGATAATTATGTTTGTTTATTTATTTTATTAGATGTTGTTGAATATATTAGTGTTGTACAAATAATATTACTGACATCAAAATTATATGAAAATTAAATAAACAACTTGCACTCAACACTAGAACGTTTTTCTTGTACAATGACTTGTCTCTATCTATTTATATAAGAATATATAGGAAGAAAGAATAGTATGTACCAAATAAAGTTGAGGCATATGCAAGCCCTTGAGCTTCTGCGCATTTCATGCCAAGAACTATGTGCATTAAACGATGACCAACTAGAAACAAGCCTGGTACACGATGCACTAAACCAAGCTGCCATAAAGGGAACACCAGAGTTTGTCATCGAGGTGATAAAGGTCCACGTGCAGTTTTTCTGGAGGGGCGAAGGCTACAGTAACCATATGTTTATCGCCGTCAAGTTTCGCCAAGCCAGTGTCTTCCGTCTGCTTCGCGGTATGATATGGAAGGACTTGATTGGGAACGAGAGAGACAGGGATGGGAACACTCTGCTGCACGTGGCAGGGTTATTGGCTCCCTACGCAGGACTTCGTCATATCTCTGGTGCTGCTTTGCAAATGCAAAGAGAGCTACAGTGGTTTAAGGTCAGTCAATTAATTAATTAATTGTATCAATAACTGATTTTAGTTAAAATGTTTTTTATGTAAATTGATTTAAAAGTAAGCGCATCACTAGGAGCTATCATCCATTGATCTATGCAGGGTTCCTCTCAAACCATATATTTTTTCAGTTCAAGCAAAAAGAAATTCCAATAAATATAAAATAGGGTCATAACTCTTTACCTCCCTCAATTATATATATGCCTCAAAATACGTTAGTGCAAACAATGATCATTGTTCATTCATTGTGGCATAAGAGAAGAAGATAGCAAACTCAATAGTGTTGTATGAGTATTGCTTGTATGCATACCTAGGTTCAAACCATATACAAACACATGTATGCCAAAAATTAGAACCAAAACTTGCAATTTCATAAAATCAAAGTTTTTCGTAGGAAGACTGATTCTATTTAAGTCTTGGTATTTTGTGCTAAGTTTTTTTTTTTAATGTTTTTGAGATAGTATCATTATATATAGCTTGTAAATCTTGATAATTTTTTTATATACATAGAGGGAGGCGACAAAGAAAGAAATTTGAGCATAAACTTGCAATTTCATCTCAAGAGTCAAAGCTTTTTACTAGAAAAGCTTTTTTGTAAAAATATAAAAAATAATTAAGACACAATCGAGAAAAGAGAATTTCAACAATTAGAAAAATCAAATTGTGAAAGTGATCAAATGATTTAGATAAACAAAGACAACAAAAGGATCTTCTTTAAAATTATTTAAAGAATCAAAGTTTTATGTCATAAAAAAAAATTGCAGAGAGAGAAATTCATAAATAAGATAAATATACAGTGAAAACAAGGGATGAATATTTTCTGTCTCACCTTCCTATTTCACTCCCTATCCCGTTCCAATTATATGTTGACAACTCACACCACTTTACCTATGATTTGTGTCCAATGATTTTAAACTACCCATAATACTATACATGGCGGTTTTCAATTGGTGGGACAGGGAAGGATATACACAAATGAGACATAAGAGCAGGCGGCAATGGTGCCGGAGAGAAAGGGAGAAGGAGACGAACAAAGAGGGAGGGTGATTTGGTAATTTGGGCTAATTTGGTGAGGGTTTTGTATGCAAATTTTAATTTCTCACAGACTATTATTGCAATTATAACTAAATGCAATAAACAAGAAAATGTGTGGCAAGTATGTAATTATAAAACTTAATTTTCCTTTGTAAATGGGGTACTATGAGATGAGCCCAAATATGTGGGGTCTCATGGTAGCCTTCACCATAGGAGAGGACTAGATGAGACTCTGAAGTCACATAATAGAAGGTTAGAAGAGGTTGTGAAGTCTGTTGAATGTAAAAATGCGAAAGACATAACACATGATGTCAAACACTAAAAGTGCGAGAATCTCATTCTAGTTTTAATAGTAATAAAAGTGAGAATTTTCACCATTGATCAATAAATTGAAATTGAGTGTCATTACTCATTTTATTGGTTGAAGGTGAAACTGAGGTTTTAATATCCCTCCATTGTCTCTCGTTTTAATAGCGGGCTATACACATTGTGCAGGAAGTGGAGAGTATAATGCCACCTTTGAGGAAGGAATCTTTAAACAATGACATGTTAACTGCACGAGAATTGTTCACAGAGAACCACAAGGAACTGGTGAAACAAGGCGAGAAGTGGATGAAAGACACAGCCGGATCCTGCTCTGTTGTTGCTGCTCTTGTTGCTACCATCGTGTTTGCGGTAGCATTCACAGTTCCAGGTGGCAATAACCAAACCACAGGCTATCCAATCTTCTCAGAAAAGAAGAGATTCATGCTCTTCATATTATCGGATGCAATATCACTGTTCTCTTCTTCGACTTCAATACTAATGTTTTTGGGCATTCTCACTTCTCGTTATGCGGAGGAAGATTTTCTCAGGGCATTACCGACGAAGCTGATCATAGGCCTCTCCACTTTGTTTATCTCTTTGGCAACCATGTTGATGGCATTTTGTGCAGCACTTTTCATTATGATTCCAGGGAAAGCATGGGTTTCCGTACCTGTGATTCTTCTTGCTAGTGTTCCGGTTACTCTGTTCATTTTGTTGCAGTTTCCACTTCTTGTTGAGATCACAATGTCAACCTATGGCCCAAGCATCTTTGATAGGAACGTGGAACAGTGGCTGAGTTGATAACCCAGTTTACTTGTATGTATCATAGACATTCTCACGTGTTTCAATATGTCAGCATATTTGCATTGATGATATTTTCACCTACTAGCAAGGTATTGGGCACATTGAGCTTGAGAAAGAAGATAAATGTGGTGTTTGCTGAATGATTTCTGTATGAGTTGCTTGTATGCATACCTAGGTTAATACCATTAAACATATACACACATATGTCTGCCAAAATTTAGAACCAAAACTTGCAATTTCATAAAATCAAAGTTTTTCGCAGGAAGACTGATTCTATTTAAGTCTTGGTATTTTGTGCTAAATTTTTTTTATGTTTTTGAGATAGTATCATTATATATAGGCCGTAAATCTTGATAATTTTTTATATACATAGAGGGAGGCGACAAAGAAAGAAATTTGAGCATAAACTTGCAATTTCATCTCAAGAGTCAAAGCTTTTTACTAGAAAAGCTTTTTTGTAAAAATATAAAAAATAATTAAGACACAATCGAGAAAAGAGAATTTCAACAATTAGAAAAATCAAATTGTGAAAGTGATCAAATGATTTAGATAAACAAAGACAACAAAAGGATCTTCTTTAAAATTATTTAAAGAATCAAAGTTTTATGTCATAAAAAAAATTGAAGAGAGAGAAATTCATAAATAAGATAAATATATAGTGAAAATAAGGGATGGATATTTTCTGTCTCACCTTCCTATCTCACTCCCTGTCCCGTTCCAATTATATGTTGACAACTCACACCACTTTACCTATGATTTGTGTCAAATGATTTTAAACTACCCATAATACTATACATGGCAATTTTCAATTGGTGGGACAGGGAAGGATATACACAAATGAGACATAAGAGCAGGCGGCGATGGAGCCGGATAAAAAGGGAGAGGGAAACGAACAAAGAGGGAGGTCCGCTGAGCGGCCTAGAGCCTCGCTGAGCGGTGATGCTTTTTCTGCCCCCCTTTTTGTTTTGTTTTTGCCTTGCCTTTCCTTTGCTTCTTGCTCCTTCTTCTATGGCTTTTTCTGTATAAATTTCATTGTTTTATTCTATTTGTATCCATCTTTTACTTCTACAAAATTATTGCAAACATGGGGGAAATTGCTTTGAAAATATATGGACATTAAAGCAAAAAGGTTATTATTTAACTTTTAAAACTACTAAAATATAGTACTTAACAACTCCCACTAACTTAAGACTTTGTTTGTCCTTAAACAAAAGGTATTGGTTCTCAAAATTCATATATACAAAATTGTGTTGCAGGAAGTTTATGAACATAACAGCATGTTGCATTTCTTCTCATAGTTTCAATTGCATTTACCTTTCAAGACGTATGCTGCTGTCAGGGAAATTTTTATAATATGGAAAAATGCAATGTTATGATAGATGCAATGGGCAATCATCTAATCCAATGTCTTTCAATCAAGGAAATTTTTCATATAATCTCTCAAAATGCCATCTGCATATGGGGTAAGTGTATCACTCAATTTGTCAACCAATGAATCATAGCAGATCAAATTTGTTACCTGTCTCAATATTCTGAATAATTGCATGGTCAATCAAGGATCACAAAAGGACTTTTGTAGGGTTGTAATAAGTCCTGACTTTCAAAAAGACTTTGGTTTTTCTGGGTAAGAAGTATTTCTATTTAAGAGAGCACTAAAAAAACCATTTCCTCTTTGTTTTTCTCTTTTTTCTTGTTTCCTGTAGCCTCCAATTTCAAAAAACCCTTTTGTCTTTCTCTTTCTCAATTTCTTTTTCTTTTCTTTTTTTTTTGTTGTGAAATTTGATATCAAGACTTTTCTCATTTTCTTGCACATTCCTGCTTCTGTTCTTTCTTCTTTGACTTTTCTTATAGCATCTCTTTTGCCAATTTTTTCCATGTTTCCCCCCTAACTTAAGTCTTTTGTCATAATCCAACGAAATGCTCTCTTAATATAGAAATTAAGGGACATCATTGTTTTTCGTTTAGGATCAGTGAATATAACAAAATGAATTTCTTACGTTAGGCTCAAAATGGGTAACAAGGGTTGATCCTAATTAGGTAAGCTTTATGGTTGAGTGGTGTTTTACTGCTAAAGAATAGACTACATTGATCCTTTCCTATCATTTCCATGCAATTATCAAAACTGAGAGACTCAAACAAATCGAATTGTATCAAGCAATGGTGATCCTCTCTATCTTTCCTGTGTTTAGGCTACATTCCCTGTAACATCCCGTTTTTCCCGTAGCGGAATTTCGCTAGATAATTGTTGAGATATTTATATTTTTGGTTAAATCAGTAGAATTAGGAACCCTTGGGATTAATAATTGTCTGTAGAAATATTTCTGTTCATTTTCTTAAAATTCTGCAGACACGAGAACGAACCCTTTCTGCCGTTTGCACACAACCACACGTCTAAAGTATCCAAAAAAGGGTACGGCTATAGACGAGCATTCCTAAATACCAAAGTGACCCTAGAATGTTACTTAGGAAAAATTGGGAGATCGCAAGGACGTGATTGAAATATTTTTAGAACAGCCGTACGCGAAGTACAGAGACCGGAAACAAGAAAAACCTGATCAAAATTGATCTGCCAGAGCCCGTAAAATTTTGGCCACAAAATCAGCCAAGAAACAACAACATACATGGCCAAGAAGCAGCCCAAGTGTGGTCAAGGAGTCAAAAGGTGGATAAGGCATGAAAATGACATTTAGGAAAAAGACAAAATAAGGGCATTTTGGTAATTTTGCCCCCAAGGGCAAAATGGGAANAGACAACAAAAGGATCTTCTTTAAAATTATTTAAAGAATCAAAGTTTTATGTCATAAAAAAAATTGAAGAGAGAGAAATTCATAAATAAGATAAATATATAGTGAAAATAAGGGATGGATATTTTCTGTCTCACCTTCCTATCTCACTCCCTGTCCCGTTCCAATTATATGTTGACAACTCACACCACTTTACCTATGATTTGTGTCAAATGATTTTAAACTACCCATAATACTATACATGGCAATTTTCAATTGGTGGGACAGGGAAGGATATACACAAATGAGACATAAGAGCAGGCGGCGATGGAGCCGGATAAAAAGGGAGAGGGAAACGAACAAAGAGGGAGGTCCGCTGAGCGGCCTAGAGCCTCGCTGAGCGGTGATGCTTTTTCTGCCCCCCTTTTTGTTTTGTTTTTGCCTTGCCTTTCCTTTGCTTCTTGCTCCTTCTTCTATGGCTTTTTCTGTATAAATTTCATTGTTTTATTCTATTTGTATCCATCTTTTACTTCTACAAAATTATTGCAAACATGGGGGAAATTGCTTTGAAAATATATGGACATTAAAGCAAAAAGGTTATTATTTAACTTTTAAAACTACTAAAATATAGTACTTAACAACTCCCACTAACTTAAGACTTTGTTTGTCCTTAAACAAAAGGTATTGGTTCTCAAAATTCATATATACAAAATTGTGTTGCAGGAAGTTTATGAACATAACAGCATGTTGCATTTCTTCTCATAGTTTCAATTGCATTTACCTTTCAAGACGTATGCTGCTGTCAGGGAAATTTTTATAATATGGAAAAATGCAATGTTATGATAGATGCAATGGGCAATCATCTAATCCAATGTCTTTCAATCAAGGAAATTTTTCATATAATCTCTCAAAATGCCATCTGCATATGGGGTAAGTGTATCACTCAATTTGTCAACCAATGAATCATAGCAGATCAAATTTGTTACCTGTCTCAATATTCTGAATAATTGCATGGTCAATCAAGGATCACAAAAGGACTTTTGTAGGGTTGTAATAAGTCCTGACTTTCAAAAAGACTTTGGTTTTTCTGGGTAAGAAGTATTTCTATTTAAGAGAGCACTAAAAAAACCATTTCCTCTTTGTTTTTCTCTTTTTTCTTGTTTCCTGTAGCCTCCAATTTCAAAAAACCCTTTTGTCTTTCTCTTTCTCAATTTCTTTTTCTTTTCTTTTTTTTTTGTTGTGAAATTTGATATCAAGACTTTTCTCATTTTCTTGCACATTCCTGCTTCTGTTCTTTCTTCTTTGACTTTTCTTATAGCATCTCTTTTGCCAATTTTTTCCATGTTTCCCCCCTAACTTAAGTCTTTTGTCATAATCCAACGAAATGCTCTCTTAATATAGAAATTAAGGGACATCATTGTTTTTCGTTTAGGATCAGTGAATATAACAAAATGAATTTCTTACGTTAGGCTCAAAATGGGTAACAAGGGTTGATCCTAATTAGGTAAGCTTTATGGTTGAGTGGTGTTTTACTGCTAAAGAATAGACTACATTGATCCTTTCCTATCATTTCCATGCAATTATCAAAACTGAGAGACTCAAACAAATCGAATTGTATCAAGCAATGGTGATCCTCTCTATCTTTCCTGTGTTTAGGCTACATTCCCTGTAACATCCCGTTTTTCCCGTAGCGGAATTTCGCTAGATAATTGTTGAGATATTTATATTTTTGGTTAAATCAGTAGAATTAGGAACCCTTGGGATTAATAATTGTCTGTAGAAATATTTCTGTTCATTTTCTTAAAATTCTGCAGACACGAGAACGAACCCTTTCTGCCGTTTGCACACAACCACACGTCTAAAGTATCCAAAAAAGGGTACGGCTATAGACGAGCATTCCTAAATACCAAAGTGACCCTAGAATGTTACTTAGGAAAAATTGGGAGATCGCAAGGACGTGATTGAAATATTTTTAGAACAGCCGTACGCGAAGTACAGAGACCGGAAACAAGAAAAACCTGATCAAAATTGATCTGCCAGAGCCCGTAAAATTTTGGCCACAAAATCAGCCAAGAAACAACAACATACATGGCCAAGAAGCAGCCCAAGTGTGGTCAAGGAGTCAAAAGGTGGATAAGGCATGAAAATGACATTTAGGAAAAAGACAAAATAAGGGCATTTTGGTAATTTTGCCCCCAAGGGCAAAATGGGAAAGTGGATTTCGTACCATGGCCTATAAATACCCCTCTAAATCTGAAAATGTGGAGAAAAAATGAAAAATCTTGCCAAAACTCTGTCCGATCACACAATCAACCGTTATTCAGTTAAACCGGAGATCTAGAGACCTCCTGCACTAAACCTAGACAAAGCTCTTCCATAACTCCCTAACCTTAACCCACAAAAGCCCTCATAATCCCTAGAGAAAGCTTGTAGAAATTCAGCCCAAGAAGAACTAGGAAGCATCATCATTGGAGACAAGGCTAAGGAAGTAGCAGAAACCGTCGTCGGACGCGAAAAAGTGGGTAAACCGTTCTAACCACTGTCTATGTGGTTTCATGATTAGATATGTATGTGGTTAGGATTATTTTTATGTGACTTTGATGTATATGTATGTTGTTGATGATTGTCTGGACTTGTTGGTGC
Organism: Nissolia schottii; assembly: GCA_003254905.1. NCBI lineage: Eukaryota > Viridiplantae > Streptophyta > Magnoliopsida > Fabales > Fabaceae > Nissolia > Nissolia schottii. The sequence continues at coordinate 412,742 of QANU01021212.1, forward strand.
TGTCTGTGATTCTGTCAGAATTTAGGAACGCCTAAGACGGAAATAGGCATAGGACATGATTTTAAAGGGAACTGTATGCTGAGATTTTTATCATGAAAAACTAATGTTATTTTTGGATTCTACACGAAATTTTGAGTGGGGATGTCAGGTTTTGTAATTTTTGGAGTCCCCGATGAATTTCTCAGCAAACAGGCAGAAAACAGGGTTTTTATGAAAAAGGGCAAAACGGGAATTTCACTTCTTGGGACCGAAAAACTGGGTTTGTTTTCAGAAAATATGGGTTTATAACTATCAAAAACCTTAAGGGCAAGTCTTGAGTCCATCGGGTTTTTGAAAACAAAAATTCCCAAGTAAATAGGACTTTTACGGGGCAAAATAGTAATTTTGGAAAAGGGACAAAATGGTAATTTCGTGATTGTGGGTTCAAATCTGAATTTTTCAGTATGAAAAATGATCTTAGGACTATTATAAACCTTGGGATAAGGTCTTGGACCTCTCCGGTTTATGATTACTATTTTCTGACAGAAACCAGATGTCTGTTTTGCTAGTCACTGGATTTATGTTTATTATGTTCAAGAAATGTTTAGTATGAGATTATGTTTGTTATATGTGATGAATTTGATGTTATAATATTGGTGAAGTTAATGATAGTTTGTGATTGGAATCCATGAGTTATGTGAGGTTATGAACGATGAATTCTTTGTTAAACTGTAATTGCTTATGTTTGATTGTGGAACTTATGGTTGCTTTGTGATTATGGAAATGGTGGTTGGGAATATATGTGACTTGTGGTTGAAAATGATATGGATTGAATGATATATGTGTGGTTGCTATATTGGATGTTGAACTGTGGACGGTAGTCCTAGGGTGTAGACGGCAAATCCGAGTGGACGACAGTCCTAGGGTGTGGATGGCAATCTGAGGGGATGGCAGTCCTAGGGTGTAGATGGCATTCCGAATGGACGGCGGTCCTAGGGTGTGGATGGCATTCTGAGTGGACGGCGGTCCTGGGGTGTAAAAGGCATTCCATGCAGACGGCGGTCCTAGGGTGCGTAATGCATCACGGGTGGACGGTTCCAGGGTGCCTAATACATCACGGGTGGACGGTCCTAGGGGTGTGCATTGCATCACGGGTGGACGGTTCTAGGGTGCGCATTGCATCACGGGTGGACGGTTCTAGGATGTGCATTGCATCGCGGGTGGACAGTCCTAGGATGTGCGTTGCATCACGTGTGGACGGTCCCATGATATGAGTGGTGAATGATGAATGTTGATTGAGGATTTATGAAGAATGATGAATGTTGATTGAGAATGTATTCCCTAGGAGCTAAGGTAGAAAACAGATGACATAGTAACGAAAAGATTAGACTCCCTCAAACGCCTCGTAAGGTAGGTAGCTGCTCAGGATTAGGTTGGATATTAATAACTGATAGAGATGTAGTATAACTGTGGCATCTAGAGATCCCTGAGCGGCGGAATCATAAGTGAGATTAAAATGAGTTGTGACGACCAAGGTTTCCCACTGAGAATGTAGAGTTCTCATACCCGCTCCTTTATGGTTCTAGGTGAGCAAGGCAGGATTTCAGCTTGATGTACGCAACGAAGGCCTTGAAGACGATGAATCAAGGAATAGAATAACAAGAACTAGGCTAAGGATGTTAAAATCCATGTATTGTACTTCTATGAGAAATTATGTGTATGTATTATTTAAGATAATATCTATGTAAATGTTGGTGATGATATGCTATGGACCACTTGTTTGCTTATTGTTTGATGTTGTTATATTGGAAAAATTATTCGTGTAGTATAAAGTTTTAACGCTTGCATTATAAATTTTATCTGACGCGAGGCTCATATTTTATAATACACGTATAGAACGAAAAAGTTTCAAAACAGTCCATATTTTCAAATAAGAAATATTTTCAAGTGTAAAACTAGGGGCTAAAAGTAACCCCAACCAAAGCAGATAACAACCTAGTAAGCATTGTTTGCGACGTACGCGTAAACAGTTAGCTAGGTTGTTTCACTCCTTCACTCGGCTTTGGTTTAATTTCCTTGATATCAAATAGTTTCAAAGTTATGCCCATGCAACTTATCAAAAATAGTACATTTTAACCAGTTATGAAAATCCCTAAGTGCATACTAATCTCTCTTGGATTGTGCCTTTGATCCTATTCAATTTATGCATCATTATTTTTTGTTCATTTTTTCCTACATGTTTCAAATATTTGAACCAGTTTTAATTAACGCTCTAGACAAACAAATCTTATCAAAATATGCCCTAAAATATTAGTCGGTAATATGAACAAAACGCTAGCGCAATATACTTAACCGGAAGTATAAATAACGGAAGCGTGACTAAAAACGTAAAGTAGATAACGTGTACTGAAAGTAAATAACAGAAAATAAAACCAACTGTAAAGCAAAACAACGGAATTTTAAATTGTCACTGGGGTTTTGAAGTGGTTACTGCCTCCTTCTTCTCAAATCTCCTCCTTGTGTGTCTTCTTCAAAAGTTGGCGCTCTCTAACTCGTCATCCTCCATGTCAGTATCTTCGGCAGAAGCTACAGCCTCCCCCTGCTGGACTGTGGCCCGTCCTCTGGCCACGCATGCTGGTGCATGAAGTCGTCAGGGGAGGGTCCAACAAATCTGGTCTGGGTGCTGAGGATGTTGTAAAAACTCTTAAGAAACTACAGAGAATTTCAGTGAGAAAGGATTCTGTGAAGGGATGTGAATTGATGTTTCTGAACTGAGCCTTGGCCTCTATTTATAGGCTGATTCCTCTAGGGCCGCTCAGCAGCCTCAGGGCACCATTGAGCGGCGCAGCTTTCTTCAAGGTTAAATCTTCTCTGTTCTGAAAAGTGGCTCTGCTCTGACATTATCCTGTCCCGTTGAGCGGCGTGTAGAGCGCTGAGCAGTGTCAGAGCGGCTGCAGAGGTTGCAGGGTTGCTTGCAGAGGTTGCTTCATTCTTAAGTTACTTCTCTTTGAAGTAAAGGTCCGATGAGCAGCCTAGAGCCCCGCTGAGCGGTGATGCTTTTTCTGCCTCCCTTTTTGTTTTGCTTTTGCCTTGCCTTTCCTTTGCTTCTTGCTCCTTCTTCTATGGCCTTTTCTGTATAAATTTCATTGTTTTATTCTATTTGGATCCATCTTTTACTTCTACAAAATTATTGCAAACATGGGGGAAATTGCTTTCAAAATATATGGACATTAAAGCAAAAAGGTTATTATTTAACTTGTAAAACTACTAAAATATAGTACTTAACAGGGGTGATTTGGTAATTTGGGCTGATTTGGTGAGGGTTTTGTATACAAATTTTAATTTCTCATAAACTATTCTTGCAATTATAACTAAATGCAATAAACAAGAAAATGTGTGGCAAGTATGTAATTATAAAACTTAATTTTCCTTTGTAAATGAGATACTATGAGATGAGCCCAAACATGTGGGGTCTCATGGTAGCCTTCACCATAGGGGAGGACTAGATGAGATTGTGAAGTCACATAATAGAAGGTTAGAAGAGGCCGTGAAGTCCGTTGAACGTAAAAATGCGAAAGGCATAACACATGATGTCAAACACTAAAAGTGTGAGAATCTCATTCTAGTTTAAACAGTAATAAAAGTGAGAATTTTCACCATTGATCAATAAATTGAAATTGAGTCTCATTACTCATTTTATTGGTGCAAGGGTGAAACTGAGGTTTTAATATCCCTCCATTGTCTCTCGTTTTAATAGCGGGCTATACACATTGTGCAGGAAGTGGAGAGTATAATGCCACCTTTGAGAAAGGAATCTTTAAACAATGACATGTTAACCGCACTAGAATTGTTCACAGAGAACCACAAGGAACTGGGGAAACAAGGCGAGAAGTGGATGAAAGACACAGCCGGATCCTGCTCTGTTGTTGCTGCTCTTGTTGCTACCATCGTGTTTGCGGTAGCATTCACAGTTCCAGGTGGCAATAACCAAACCACAGGCTATCCAATCTTCTCAGAAAAGAAGAGATTCGTGCTCTTCATATTATCGGATGCAATATCACTCTTCTCTTCTTCGACTTCAATACTAATGTTTTCGGGCATTCTCACTTCTCGTTATGCGGAGGAAGATTTTCTCAGGGCATTACCGACGAAGCTGATCATAGGCCTCTCCACTTTGTTTATCTCTTTGGCAACCATGTTGATGGCATTTTGTGCAGCACTTTTCATTATGATTTCAGGGAAAGCATGGGTTTCCGTACCTGTGATTCTTCTTGCTAGTGTTCCGGTTACTCTGTTCATTTTGTTGCAGTTTCCACTTCTTGTTGAGATCACAATGTCAACCTATGGCCCAAGCATCTTTGATAGGAACGTGGAACAGTGGCTGAGTTGATAACCCAGTTTACTTGTATGTATCATAGACATTCTCACGTGTTTCAATATGTCAGCATGTTTGCATCGATGATATTTTCACCAACTAGCAATTAAAAATGTTCTTATAATTGCTAGGTATCGGGCACATTGAGCTTGAGACAGAAGATAAACGTGGTGTTTGCTGAATGATTTCGGTATTGAGTTGATTAACCAAGAATACACAATGAACTGTTATCGTTAGCTATAGATGATGTTAAAACGCGCGCACACACCAAGTCACTTTACAAAGCCAAACTTCTCATCAAAATTAAATCCACCATTACTTGTTTTTTCCATGTGATTAAGGATACTTACAGTCTTGCTTGTATTGGGCTGTTGTGGATTGTGTAATGAGTAAAACGGGCCCAAGCCCAAATTACAGTGAAAGCAATGGAATAAAAGCAAAGGGTGAACTTTAGTGGAGCATGTTATATTTTACATGATAAAATCATATTTTATCGTTTACATTTTAATTCATGGTGAGAGATTAAACATAACATTATCATGTAAAAAAATGAGACGAACCACCCCGAGGTGGTTGTTATATTCTCTTTTCTGACCTCTCTGATGTCTTTTCTTTTGTCTCTAAATTCTCTTTCCAATTGGCTTAAATTCGGTTGGGTAATTGATGACCACTACCTTCTCTTTGCAGGTGATGTCAATCCTAGCTAAATGAAGTGAATTGCTCTGCTTAGACATAGTCAGCAGCGATGTGGAATCACTTAACCTCTCATCCACTCTAACACTAAGAAACTTAAATAGAAACACTGAAAAAATACATATAAAAGAAAAATGGGAGATGACTCATTCCCTCAAATTATTCTATTTTTTCTCAAATTGTTAAACAAAAATACATATGAGCCAAATAATGCAAAAGACATATTTCATATTATTCTTTAGGGATTTCAATTACACTTGGTCAATAATAAGAATGCAAAAACATCAGTTTGACCAGCCTCAGCTTGATGTTCACATGTTCCATGACCCTTAACAATATTTTCAATGTTACATTTGAACTTTCCACAAACTCTTATCAAAATTGGGCAAAATATACAAAATATACACAACACGTCAAATAGAATTTACTAAGAAACATAATATAACGCATATATACTTACGTCCAACTTTCTTCCATATCCCAATTGAAAGGTGATTGGAGTTAAGTTTCAATACATGCTTTACCTCGTATATTGAATGAGCACATTGTGAGTAGCACTAGGAAGCAATCTAACATTAAATAAAACACATCACAAATGTATAACACAAAATAAATTAAATGCACTATAAACATATAACATTATAAGTACCTGAATTGTATAGTTGCATATTGTAACAACCCTTGCATGACAGAGTTCTTTGATCATGTCATAGAGGAAACTTTTAGCACCATGATTCTGGTGTTCAAAGTCAAAGGCTACATCTGCCTCTTTTAACTTGGGCAACTTATATCATCAAACCATTGTATATCTCCATAATATTTAAAATATCTCAGTTTTAGTGCATATAAAATGAATTTAATTTCCGAAGTTCAAAAGAACAACGGTTAACCACAATCTATCCGTAGCGTAACTCAGCTCCTCAAGATTAAAGTAACTACAGCACCCATCAAAGTAGACTTCTTTTGGTAAAGGCATGTCGATCACATCATTCCAATAAATGTGGCAAGAATTTACTCCATGGTTTGACATTAAAATGTTTTTTCTGACCACTTCTATCAAGCCTGCAATGCGATCAAAGAAATCCAACTCCAATCGTTTCACCCTACGTGTTGCAGCAAAATTGATGCAACTCGCTATTTAGCCTTGTGCAGGTTGAGAATCTGACAGCTTCAACTTGAAACTATTATTCTGGATAGTAATGAATACAAGGCCATGAAGTTGATGAAATTTACTTCTCTTGAGTTGGAATCTTAATTGACAAAGAATAATTTGTTGAATTCAACGTTCACTGTTTTCCCCATCGATATGATGATATGATGAAGTTGATGGTTAAGAAATAGAATTGTTTTCCATGGTTTCAGACCAAAATGGAGTCAATAATTCAAGAATATTGTGACACTAGGTGGATATTGGACAAATGGCTGATATGAAAATTTGCCATTCATACCAAAATCTTTTGCAAATAAATTGGGCAATATTAGGAGATGAAAGGGATGTTGCCCCGAATTCGGTTGCTACGGTTTTTGTGTTCACTTTTGGCTGATCTCGGAATGGCTAATGCTCATTTGGGGTTACTCTCTTAAGTCGTAACCAATCTCAACACAAGAATAGGCTGAGGTTTGGGTGGTTGGATGCAGGCGTTGTTCGTGCGTGGTTTAATCTTGAAAGCATGAGATTTGGATTTTATCATAAATTGGGGATGACTCCGTTGGGCATCTTCACTTCTCGTTATGCAGAGGAAGATTTTCCCAAGGCTTTGCCGACGAAACTAACATAGGCCTTTCAACTTTGTTTATCTCTAAGGCAACCATGCTGATAGGCGATAGCATTCTGTGCAGCACTTTTTATTATGATTCTAGGGAAAACATGGGTTTCCATGCCTGTGATTCCTCTTGCTACTTTGTTCATTTTGTTGCAGTTTCCACTTCTTCCTCAGCATCTTCGATAGGAATGTGGAACAATGGCTTAGTTGAAAATATTATGCCTGTTTGTCAATATTATGACTTGCAATTTTGCTAGGTGAATATACGAAAAGGTGTTTATCCTTGTCACTCTCCTCACTACACATTATCAATACATTATGAGATTTACTTTGTAAGCAATGAGTCTCATGATGTGTTATGAAATGGTGACAAGATCTAGACACATTGTTATATCTAGTGTTATTTGAACCACTCAAAATATATAAACATTTGTCACTCATTTCACAACATTATACCGTCCTAATAGGCTTTATTATGTGTTGTGACATAAGTGACAAGTATCTACACATTTTAAGGAGCCCAAATAACATTGTTGTTTCATATGTTCAATGAGCATTTTCTTGTCTGGGACCATAGATATTCAAACGTTTCATTTCGCATTTGTGTTGATGATATTTTCACCCACTTTACGGTAATAATAAAAAAAAATACAAATAACTTATGCTAACCTTCCTAAAATTTAGGGAAATTACATTGACATCTTTTTAGTTTAAAAAATTACACTAGCCTCTTATGATAAACATTATCTTTCCTACTGATAATAGAGTTGATCACTCAATATGGTATTGTAATTATATCTCTCCCATTTTCTCCTTCAACACACTTTGCAATTCTCCCAAACTCTTTCTTATGCAAATTCACATTCCATCTCTGATTCTCTCTTTCTTATGTTATGAGAGAAATAGCTACCACTTTCTTTGACTCCTACAAATTTTAAGATTTCTCTTCATATATCTTGGCTCTTAGCCATTAGATCTTACATGAATGATCAAAATTAGAACACATGAGACTTTTTAAGTAATCATATGACATCTTTATAACTTTTAATCTTGACTATTCATAAAAGATTCATTGACTGAGATTCATTTCCACTACAACAAAAATGACTATTACCGTCGAGACATTACCGTCGGACGCGAACCGACGGTAATACCGTCGAAAAAAACAAAATAGCCGACGGTAACCGGTCGACCGGTGAAAAAGGCGTGCTATTACCATGGGATTGTCTTCCCGACGGAAATACCGACGGTAATTTTTTAGCGGGTTAAGGCGGGAACAACATTTCTGACGTCCATAACCGACGAAAAATTACAACGAATAGCAAAAAGCCACCTGTATTCAATAATTTATTGGTGTAATCATTACCGGCGGCGAGACACGATGGTAAATATATCATATTATAGCGGCGGTATTAACCGACTGTAATTGCCTCGTTTATTCAACCGACGCCTCTTCCCAAAGCTCGGCCGTTCAACATTCCCATTAATCGTCACGCCGGCACCGGTTCCGAGAACAAAACCGTCGGCTATGTCCGACGGTAAAGATATCAGAGGTTATAGCGGCGGTATTGTCCGACGGTAAGTGCCTCGGGCATTCAACCGACGCCTCTTCCCAACGCTCGGCCGTTTTCAATACGTTCAACATTCTCATTAATCGTCGCACCGTTCCGAGAACAAATACCCCTCCCCCATCCTTCTAACCTGCACCATATTTTCTATTCTCTTCTCTTATCTCATCGATTCTCCCCTTTATTATCCGTCGTGCGATGCTTTTGTCGTCGTGGACGTGATATTAGTTTAATTTGGTTATCAGTCTGCCGCTGTTGCGTAAACTGAGCCATCCAATGGATGCGAAGTCCAAGATGATGGTAATTATCAGTTGTCCCGCTGGGGGATAGTGATGACTACCATCATCTTGGACTTTGTCATTCATTAACTGGCTGATTATTTAATTATTATCTAATTTTTGCTAAGCTTTTTACTGGCGCCACGTTGGGAGAGTGATAAAGGCCAAGGCCAGGGTGGTTGTAATCAGGTGTTGAGGATTATCATATTATTGTTTTCCCAAATTGATTACAACCATGTTGGTCTTGGCTTTTATCAATCGCTCAATTAAAGTGTCGCTAGGGCTTAGCAAAAATTAAGTGTGCATCACCGTCGGTCTATTCCGACGGGAAAACCCTAACCTAAATTTACCGTCGGTTAGGACAGACGGAAATACTGAGGCGATACTGTCGGGAAGCAGTCCCGACGGTAATGACTTCGAAATTGGTGCTGGGTAATGCGATTGCTCATTACCGTCGGACAGATAACCGAACCGACGGTAATTAGATAATGTGATATGTCAATTGGCGCCAAAATTATTTGGTTACCGTCGGTCTCTATAGCTAACCGACGGTAAATGTTTTAATTAAACGCCCCATTTTGAATTCAATTTTTACTGGCGGTTATTTGAAGTTGCTGTCGGTGATCTCCGACGGTAAAACGTCGGGCAGAATACTTAACCAACTTTCCTTGCTATTCTCCTCATTTCATCTTCTTTCTCTCCACCCATCCTCTCCTCTCCACTGCCCTCGCCACTGCCGCGCCCTCGCCACTGCCGCGCCCTCGCACTACCGCGCCCACACCGCCCTCGCCACTGCCGCGCCATCCTCGTTACTGCCGCGCCACTGCCCTCGCCATTGGATTCTTGCCGCGCCACCACTTCCACTCCACAACTACAGGTCGACCAGCTTCTCCTACACTATCTCTGCTTTCTCTGTTTAACGTGTGTTTGTGTGTCTCCGTGGCTGACGATATGCGCGTGTGTTGTGATTTGGGATTGTGCGTGTGTGTTTGTGTGCGTGGCTAGCTAGCTGATGTGTGTTGTGTGGGTGTGTTTGTGTGCGCGGCTGATGTGTGTTGTGTGTTTATGTTTGTGTGTTTGTGTGTTTGTATATTTGTTTGTGGTTCTGTGGGTGTGGTTCTGTGTGTTTGTGTGGTTGTGTATTTGTGTATTTGTTTGTGTGTTTGTGTGTTTGTGTATTTATGTGTGATTGGAATTGTCTGCCACTAGTTGAGGAATTAGAATTGTTGTGAGGTTGATGATCAAAGGAGATTTGAACTTAAGGTTGTAGGTATATATTTGTGAGCTTAAGTGTATAACTAGTGTAGCTTGTAATTACTTTCTGATAATACATTGCGAACTTAAGTTTCTATAGCGTAGCTCCATATGGTTTTGGGCGATCATCCTTCTGCTCCTATCGTCATTGAAGACGACGAACCCGTAACAACCCCACCCGAGTCCGACGAGCCTGACTATGACTCCCCTTTTTGGGATGAACCTGACTACGACTCCCCTTTCTGAGACAGGTACGAGGAAGTGAACGTCCACTTAGAGGTGAACGTGAATGGGAACGTGCACGTGGGCATCAATGTGGATGGGAATGTGCACATGGACGTCAACGTGGGTGGGAACGTGCACGTGAACGTACACGTAGATGGGAACGTGTACGTGGACGTGGATGATTCTGAGGATGACGTAGAGGATGAAGACTCTGTGGATGACTGAATATATTGTACATTAATTTTGAATATATTATGTATATTATTTGCATCTTTAACTATGTAATGAATCTAAACACGCAAGGATATATATA
>QANU01021212.1:423701-465669 GCA_003254905.1 Nissolia schottii
TATATATATATATATATATATACACTTGATCAGATGACTCTAATGAGAAGAGTGGGAGTAGTGAATCATGATCATTGGATCTTACATGAATGATTCATATTAGAAAAATCATATGACTTATATGCTTTAATTTTGACCATTCATGTAAGATTTAACAATCAAAATTCACTTATTTTACTCTGATATATAACTATTTATCTTACTAAATTAAAGTCATCCTCTACATAAACCTTCAATAACATGATATTTTCATGTTCAAAAATAATATGAGAAAATACAAATCCAATAATTAGAATGGGATTATCCACAAGTAAAAGCAACTATAGATAATGGAAATTAACGAGAAGTTGCTGCATCGTGAGATGATGGCAAACATGGACTTTCATCCATATCCAATTTTCTAACCATACCCGATGAAGTGTCTCAAGCACTACGAATACAGTAATATTCATCACTTACAAAAGCAACTTTGAAACGTGAATCATACAACTAGATCTTATTTTATTTAAGCTAATTAACAAGTATTCTTCCACTGTTTGGGAATGAGACCAATATTAATCGAATTGCGGTTGACCCATATGCTCAGAAAGAATTCTCTTGATGGGTGGTGTTTTTTTCATTCATGAAGTTTGAAAGTGAAACATGCATGCTTTAACGATCTAAATTAAACCACCTGTAACTTAGGCCTACAAAAGTCAATGGATACTTTTTTTTTTTTATGTAGTAATGAAATTGTCATAGCTGAGAAGGAAAACGCCAAAGATTCAGTTTTCTGATCGGCACCAGTTCAAAGCTCACAAATTCATTCGGACTATAATAACCCTCATCGAGAAGGGCATTGACCCATTTTGGAGTCTCTCGGAAGACTCATGAGAAAGTTACTTATATAAAACGAAAGGGAATGTGTAAAGTCATATGTACAAAATAAACAATTCAGAGTAAGAGATCATCATGCATAATTTCACATAACAAACAAAATTTAAGAGAATTTATTCTCAAAAAAACCTTTCCCCAAACCCATAATTTTATTTAAACACGGAGTTAATTCAATGAAAGCCGAACCACTCTCCTTCATACATTTTTAGTTTTAACCTATAGTCTTTTTTTGATAATATAAAGTAAATGATCGAGCAACAAATGATAAATATGCAGGATATTTCTTTGATTCTCAGAGCAAGTTAATCTTAATTCTTATATCTACCCTTAATAAAGCGAAAAGTATTTCTTTTCATTTCTTTTCACAAATAATTTTCCCTTTCCTTGTTCATAATTCATTTTTTTTATCTTATTATTCTTTTTTTTTTTAGCTATTACTGTATATTATTATTTCAAAATTTGGGAGTGCGTTTATCTTACACAGTGTTTTCATGTATGCCATTGTACAAGAGTTAAAAATTATTATTAGTAAATATATCAAGAGTTAGTAAAAGACTACTTGATTGTATAACTAGAAGATATATGCGAGTGGGATCCACTTTAATCCTGAAGTAACCCATATAAATATTGAAGAATTTAAGTTAATTTACTTGCTTTTTCTTATAGAGTTACGTGAAGTTTTGTTTATTCAAGTTCTTACACTTATAACCACAATGATATATATATATATATATATATATANATATATAAAGAGTCTTGTTACACGTACATCAAAAAATATACACCATACATACACCCTATACTTATATGCATAAAGTTTGTATTTTAATGTCTGTAATGTTTGTGCACTTAATTAAGTATAATTGAGAATATTATCTATAAGTTTGTAATGTTAATTTGTGCACTCATGAGAATAAAGTTTGTGCATTATTAATGATGTATGTATGAGTATATAAAATTGGGTGTAAATATAGATTTTTGATATAATAACTGATTGATAGAAAAAGGTAAGCACCTAAAACATTATAATGAGCTAGCATAACACATGCCACATTCTTAGTTAGTTGCTGATACTAACAGGAACAATTCTAAGGGGTTGAGCCTTTTGCAAGGTAATCCCAAACTTTTCCTCCATGTCCATATCCTCTGGTTTGATGCCATCTTCAAGCTTCCAATCAAAGGCGTTGATGAGTGAACCCAGCATCAAGTGCAACATCCTAATAGCCAGCATCATGCCAGGGCAAATTCTCCTGCCGGCACCGAACGACGCCAGCTCAAAATGATGACCCTTGACATCAATATCCGACCCTACGAACCTCTCCGGCGAGAACAAAGTTGGATTCTCCCAAAGGGTCGGGTCCCTACCGATGGTCCACACGTTGACTAGCACTTGCGCACCCTTAGGAATCGTGAAGCCACATATGTCAACGTCCCTTTCGGCTTTGCGAGGGAGTAACAGTGGAACCGGCGGGTGAAGGCGGAAGGTCTCTTTCAAGATTGATTGCAAGTAAGGGAGTTTGGGAATGTCAGATTCCTCTATAGGTTTGCCCATGCCTATGATTTCTTCAAGCTCTTTCTTGGCTTTTGACATGATCTCTGGGTTGCGCACTAGCTCAGTTAGTGCCCATTCTAGCGTTGATGATGTTGTATCAGTTCCCGCAACAAAAAGATCCTACAAAATCATAATACATACTTTTAAAAAAGTATCAAGTTTTGCACAAATGCTACTGACTGTATCTCTTTTATAAAATGAGTCTATATAACACAAATCTTAAAAATATATATATAGCGAGTAAAAAAGACAAAAATGAAAATAAAAAGAGAAGAGGAGATGAGGAGTATACATACATGTGCCAAATGCTCGATCATTGATTTGTCCATCATCTGGTTCACCTTAGAAATGTTCAAAAGCGCATCAAGCATGTCATTGTGTGGGTTGTTAGAACCCATTTTCTCCCTCACCACCAACCGCTTCCTAATCACGCGATCGAAGATGTCCAGCACCTTCGCCACGTTCCTGCTCTGCCGCCTCCTCACCCCCTGCGGGTCCACTAACCTCAGCGCCGGAAAGAAGTCGGCGATGTTCGGCGACCCAACCAGCTTCGTGATGTTCGTCACGACGTCCTTGAACTCCCCGGCGGTGCCGGAGTTCCGGGCGAAGTCCTCCGAGAAGATGGTGTTGGAGAGCAGGTTTATGGTTATCTTGAACGCCTCGTTACTGATGTCCATCGCCTCGTTGGCCTCGCTGCATTTCTTGACGTCGTTGAGGAGTTGTTGGACCCTCCCCCGCCTGACGTCCTGGCTCTCGTCCAGGGTCTTGTGTGCGAACAACTGGCCGTTGCATATCTTCCTCATCTCCCTCCAGAGGGGGGAGATGGGGATGAATGCAAAGCTGTACTTTTCGTGGTTGAGGACCTGAACTGACTGGGGGACGGTCCGGTTCGACAATGAGCTGTCGTGGGTCAGCAGTACCTCCTCGGCCATTTGGGCTGAGGAGATGACCACAGTGGTCACTTGGCCCAACTTGAGGCTCATGATTGGGCCGTGGATCTTCGCGAGCCTGGCCATCGACTCGTGCGGTTTCTGGCCAAGCTCGAGAAGGTTTCCAATTACAGGGAGGCGGGCTGGGCCCGGCGGGAGTTTGTTGTTGCGGTTTGGTTTTGTGAGGAGTGAGCGGATTGTTTGGATGGCGAGACATGTCGTGAGAAGGAGCAATGCGAGTGTTGTGAAGTCCATTTGATTGGGAAAGGGGTTTTTGGCTTTTGAAAACGAGAGAGAGAGAGAGAGAGAGAGGATTTTGTTTTGAGGGCTTGTTGTTTGTTGTATGTGATTTGCTTGGGACTGGCTTTATATACAGAGTTCTCATGCGTGATGGGATAAAAGAATTGGCAATTAATGGATGCCATAACCCTAAGTCAAAATCACATGTTCGAAGAATGACTAGTGACGCTATGGAGAGAAACAATAAAAATAAAAAATTGAATGAGTTGTGGTATGAAATATAGTGTTAACTCAGTTTATTTATTAAATATTGAATGAAATTCTAATGAATTTACATTTTAATAAAATTTTTATGAGTTATAAGTTGATATAATGTCTACTAAATTAATACAAATATCATTTGTTTATACGAATTATGTATATATTTTTGAGTCCATATATTCAAAGAGCCAAGACTATTGAGATTAAGAAATATTCAGGGTGTTATTGGGTGGTATTTGGAGTCTACGAAATGTACGCGTCTCTGATTGATAACAAAGTGTCAAAGTCTGTGGCCATGGTTTCCTAGGGAGAATGGTACGTAGTATGACCAACAATTAAAAATTGCTAGAAGGATTTCTTCCATTGTTTGAAATTGAAAACAAAGCCATGAAAATATATTATATTGTGTCTAGACTAATTAATTATAGAACTGAGTTGAATGATTTGGTTTGATTAATTTATAACTCAAGTTCTATCTTTATTAGAATTTGATATGATTTGAACATAACTTGAGTCTATTCAAAACCCACACCGATTCATAGTAGCAGCATAATCAATGTAAATTTGTCATTAATGGATATGTAATAAGTAATCAGAAGTACACTCACAATTTTTATTTATGCTAGTACACTCACAAATTAGTTCTGGATAAAAATATTATCAAATTGGTTCTTAAAATAAACTAATTTAATTTATTTCAGAGACTATTTAATTTTTAGATTTTTATTTATCAAGAACAGATTTGTATAGAGATAAATTTGAGGTTTTCCTCTTAATTAGTAAGTAATGGTTAGTTTATTGAATTTACAAAAAAAATTTATTGATTTACATTTTTATATTTTTATATTAATATGGAATTATTTATATTTTATTAAATTTTATGCATGGATATTATAATCATAATTTATAAAATTTTATTTTAATTTAAAATTATTTATTTTATAGGAAATCAAGTATTTCTTGATTAGATTTAATTAATTAATAATAATAATAATAATAATAATAATCTGCATATAAATAATACGGGTGATATAAACTGTTATACTTATTTCACACATATACCTTCTATTACAATTTTTTTGTTTAAATAAATAATTTATGGCATGTTGTTATGAAAAAAAATTCGAATACCAACCCATACAAAATAACATAATGAACATTTGACTTTTGGTAAGTCTTGTAGCTTAGTTCAAAGCTCCCCAAGACCAAGTCTTGTAATTTCGTCGAAACCATTCTATCTCCATAAATTAAATATGGATAAGAAAAAAAAAGAACGGGGGTCATTTTTTCTATTTTTTTTCGTTCCTATTCATCTTTTTTGTGCAAATATAAAGGGAATTGAAAAAAAAAATTAAAGGATTATTTCGCAATGTGTAACATATTAAATGTTAGTTACAAGACGTTGTAAAAGAAGGGAGCATTTTGCGGCCGTGTGAATGAGGGCTTCAGGTTCAGAGATAATTTCTCGCCACTATCAGTGAAAATATGTGACCAAATTAAAAAGACCAGTTCTAGTCACCAGGAATACCAATCAAGAATCAACAGACACTCGTTCCTTATTGGATAAGCAGCCTTGCAAGTTGTAACGCGTCCCAATATTTGAAGTCACATTTCTTGAAAGGATGGATTAATTATGTGCAGCTCAAAATGGCAATGGGATGGAACCTTCATCGTTATTGAGGAAGCCTTTGAATTTAAATGGCCATTGACTTTGTCTTATCAACAATTTAATGAATAGTGCATGTCAAATGTCACAAAGAGAATGTATGGGGGCAAGCAACCCTACGTATTTGATTACATGATAATTCCCATTTACGTTACAAGTATAAGAGCTTATGGAAATTTTGTAACACTAGCAAGTGCACTAGTTGATACAAGTAATAAGAATAAGTATTAAAATTTAATTTGTCGAATCCACGAAAATAATATTATACTAAATTTTTATTAACAAGTAACTCGATTGAATTGATTGAAAAAGTTTGGGAAATTTGGTTTTAATAAAATAAACAATTGATAAAGAAAAAACAACATCGAAGTAGAAGGTGGAAAAATTAAGTTATGGAGTTGGACATTGGGACGATCGACTTCACCTACTCTAAACTCATGTTCATAGATAAGTTTGCACAACTATCCTAATATAGTTATTAACCAGTTATCAATTGAGTTTAATTATTGGTCAGGGTTTCTACGGTAATTACTAATCTCTCTGGAGCACTAACGCCCCTCTCCTCTTAGGTGCGATCGTTTGATCTCTCACAAAGAACTATGCCTAAGTACAACATTAACGTTATATGATTCCCTACTCAATGACCACATGAATCTATGTGTTCATCTCTCACACTCACCTAGTTTATGGCTTCTATAACATTAGCACTCTCACATACCGTCTCTCAATCTCATTGTAAGACAACAATTCAATTAAATAGTAGCTAAGCACTCAATAGCATTAAGAGCAGTTATAGAAACTTAAATAAACATCAATTGAAACTGAATAATAAATTGAATAATAATAGCATCGTCCAAAGAGGTTACATAAACGTCTTAGAAGAAATTGAGTTCACGAAGGAAGAAGAAGAAAAGAAAACAAAACTATAAAATAAGAATTCCATGGAGAAACTATGGCGGAGTTTTCCTAAGATTGCTCTCTTCTCTAGTTTCTAAACTCTAGTGGGTTCTGTTATTTTGGGGTGCTTATGGATGTTTTATTTATAGATATTGAACCCAAATAGAGTGAAAAAAAAAAAAAAAACTAATTTTCACCTCTTGATCAATATTGTCACTTTTCACTATCCAGTGGTAAAAACATCATAAATCTCATTGTAGACCTTTGATTGAAGTAATTTAAGTCTTCAATTAAAGCTAAGAAAGAGATCTATAACTTTGTAGTTAGAATTAAGTCAAAATTCGTCCTCTTTCACAACACAAAATTGATGACAAAGTCAACATGAAAATCATTCAGCATTTAATTTCCTTCAAATTTGATCCAATCTTCTTTTCATATTCAAATAAAATATAATCAAATCTTATTTTCTTTCTTCTTCAAATTGTCAAATATCTTCTTTCAAAGCACAAATATCATCTTTGATTTATTTACTTAAAAAATATCTAAAATCAATAAAAACAAGATAAAAGTAACAAAATCTAATAAAATAAATAAAAGATGAAATTACTTAAATTAATTCTAAAGTAGCGTGAAAAATATTTGAACAAAAATAATATGTAAAATTGTTCATTGGACGTGTACACAGGATAGCCCACTACCAAATCCACCAACAAAGTTATTATAAAGAGAAATTTTTAAACACTAGTCAATAAACATTTTTTAAAGAGCTTAAACTCACCCTCAAAGGCAAATAAATAATTTTATTTATCACTTTACATGTTTTTTTTTTATGAGAATTGAGCGTGGAATTTGGATACTCGTGCTATAAATACAAGAATTTAGTGAAAATGCTTTTTCGAAAAACTCTGCTATGGTTATCGAAATCATCGTTTAAGATGGTTGACTTTGATCAAGATGACCGTTCAAGAAGATTTAAGATTTTGACTAAGCTAAATGTTTTAAATGATTCAAAATTATTGACTTTAACTACAATCGAAGATCCGAGTTAACCTAGAGTGTCTTAATTAATTGGGCTCTATTTATTTTTGTTATTATTAATTTTGTAGGTCTTTATAAGTATTTTCTTATTATTTTGAACCTTAGGTATTATTTAAACCCATTTACTGTCTGTGTGGAATACTTTATCAAAATTGAATTGAATTGAAGTTCATCAAGCATTGAATTCCACTATGAACTCTTTTGTTTAGAATAAATCGATAATCTAAAGAATTGAATTCAATTAGTATAAAATAACAATAATACCCCTTTAATAAAAATACCTAACCCATTTCTTTTTCCATTCTTCATCGTACACTCAACCTCATGGTTTCATGGCTGCAAGCCTCTCTTCCCTCACACTCATCCCGCTTACCATCACCTAATCTCTCATCCCAAAAGGTTATGCTTGCTCAAATCCAACACCGTCGGTTTGATCAAATAACCAATAGTAGATGGAACCCTTCCAGAAACACACCCAGACTAAAATTAAGAATCTCCAAAACTTTCAAGTCCCAATATGAGATGAAAGAATTTGGCCATAAAATCTATTGTTGATGAGATTCAAAGCACTCACGTTTTCCTTATTGCATGATCTCCCAAGGTACAATCCCCATCAAATGGTTATTCCTCATATTCAAAGTATCAAAGCCTAGAGAATGTTCCATGTTGAGGCGGTGCACTGTGCTGCTGGGATGAATGACGGAAGGGAAAGGGAAAGGGAAACGAGCTGAAGATTAGAGAGATGGAGTCGCAAAGAACATTTTTGGTCTTTCTTGTTTTTAATAGAATTCCATCAAGAATGGATTCACAAATCTGGGCTAAATGAGATTGATTTATTTTGGGAAAAAAATGAAGGAATTGAATTCCATTGACATTTTAATTATAAACTATTTTTATGTTCAAAACCAAGGAATTGAATTCTAATTCAGTGACGACATCCCATATTTAGGATCCTCTACACAAATGGGTATTTTACCTGACATTTTTCTTTCTCTTTTCCAAAAAATTAAGGATCTAAATATGGTTGCTATTGGTGGTACTCTTGAGGATGATGGTGGAAGAATTATGTGTCAACCCATTGATGTCTCATAATCCTTTCACATCGTGGAATCATAACCATTCAATTTCTTTTACTAAAGTTAAGAAAATTAAATTCAACATTGAATTGATCGAGGTAAGGGTTCAGATGTTCAATTAGTTGAACCAGAGTTGGATCAATCAGAGTCTAATAAAAACATATTTTTATTATTTATATGTATATATATTTGATTAATTATACGCTATATAATAAATAAAAATCACCTTTTATGTAGTATTCATATAGTATTAGTGTTGTAAGAATATATTTTTTAACAAAACATATATATAGTTGGTATATCAAAATTTGAAGAAAAAAATTATATTAAAACAAAAACAAAGCAAAACGACATCATTTTCAATTTTTTTTTTTAAAAAGAGAATCGAAACTAGTTTTGACCGGTCCATTTCACTAGTTTTGACCGATTCTCATCAGTTCTTGTGCCAGGCGATTTGAGCAACATACCAAACTGGGCAGGGGTATAGTTCTCGATTCAATCGGTTGGTCCAATTTTCTTGACTATGAGTTTCTCAACAATTTAAGTTTAGGAATAGATAATTATTGGCATGGTGTTCCACCGGTGAACACAGGATCACGTGCTCATGTGCCTCAAATGATTCCCCTACTCTGCTTGGCTCCTTCTCTTCACAAAGCACTGGGGGTGGACCTACTAGACACTCTGACTCCTAAGTTAGAACAAGTTCAAGAATTTGAGGTTCGAAATTTTGAACATACCTAAGGATGAACTCCCTTGGCCCCTTTATAGTTGGTGAATTAGGATTCTCAATCCTGATCAATTCAGGAAGTGATACTTGCTCCGAGTATCAAGGGATTCTCCGAGCTTTTCCTTCAATGACTTTGTCGGCCTCCCCTTCTCTAGAACTGCTTCCTTCTATCCTTTATGTCTCTATGAATAGTCTGACTCTTCTATTGGGCTTACTCATGCTCCTGTTGCTGGGCCTACTTATTGAGCTAATCATTTGGACCAGTACACAAGGTATTGGAACTTTTGTGACTAAGACGTTTAGAATTTAATCAGTGTCAACCCCATTTTTAGATCAGTAATGTTGTTTGTACAACACAAAACATCTAATAGCATCCAATAAAACTTAAAAACAAATATTACAAAGTAGATAAACAAACATTATTACTGAAACATTTTCGCGTGTACAAACATGTGTGTTTAATATTGCCCGTTTTTATATTTGATAATATTTGTTTCTCTATTTTATAATTTTTATTTCTCTATTTAGTTGAATATTTTTGTGTTGTACTAATAATAGCAGTACTTTTTTTCAAAAAAATATTGTACATACTTCAAGCCAAAAAACACTCTTTACATAAATTTTTATATTAAAATACAAAATTATTCAATTGTCTCTTAACGATCCATTCATAAGCTTTTGGTTTGTTGAAAATAAGAGTTTGGAGGAAGATCTCAACTAGTTGTATCTTGGATGGTCCTTTTCACTTAGGGCTTTCTCCATATAACGAATTTCATTTGATTAGAAGAGGCTTCATCAAATTAATTTTTGTACATGGTTCTCGAAAGTTTAAGAAGCTAATGGATTGCCAGAAAGCTTTCGCGATAAAAATAATGGCCAACACTAATAAGGTATTGTTCAGAGTGTACGTAAATGAGTTTCTTAAATATGCGATCCTAAATTCCATCACAAAATTGATGCAGATGAAAAAACAATTATGGGAGCCAAAAAATACAACATAATTTGTAGATTATATGGCATTATGGATGGCGAACGTTGCCGTATACAAATTGCACGAACATTGACGAATTAACCAAATTGAATCGAATCGAGATCCTCAACTATGACCGTAGTATGTTTCCTTTTACCAAAACCCAATTTTTTAAAACGATTTTTGGGCCTTTGATCAGATCAACCTTCGTTATTCTATTGACAATACATGATAGTGTTATTTTTTGTCCTTGAATTTTATCCTTTTTAACATACCTTATTTCAAATACAATGAATAAAGAAGTGATTAACTATGTATAAATTTTTGTATCTACTTTAAATTCAGAAGAAATGCTATATGTATAATAATAAAATGGACATCATGAGTCAACTAAGAGAAAAAGATAAAAACGTCAATTTTATTCTTTATCTTTCTGTCATAATTTCATGCAGTTTTTTTTTTCTTTTGCTCTATTTTTTTTTCAATGACAGCTAACTTGGTCTTAAG
The DNA here is from genome assembly GCA_003254905.1 of Nissolia schottii. Classification (NCBI taxonomy): domain Eukaryota; kingdom Viridiplantae; phylum Streptophyta; class Magnoliopsida; order Fabales; family Fabaceae; genus Nissolia; species Nissolia schottii. The sequence continues at coordinate 434,441 of QANU01021212.1, forward strand.
TATGTTTTGAATTTCGTTGGTTCTGAGTTTTTAATTCTAAAAATGATCTCATGTCAATTTTTTAATAATTACAATTAGAGTTATTTTATTTTTTATTTAGTAATAAGAGTCATTTGTCAAAATGTCTTATTTTCTTAACTCAATTATAGAAAAAATGAGAGACTCACAAGGATATCCTTACTGCCACCGCCACCGCCACCACTAGTGAATTGAATTTTAAATCCAATTACTATCTTCCACGTCTGGAATTGGCTCTATCGCAATGGAATCTCCCACACTCTGACGGTTGAACCACGATGGAATTTGAGTTCCAAGAATAACAATAGCAATGGGAGAGAGGAGTCCTTGTGTACCTGAAAAACACAAAAAACAAACAAACTAGTTCTATCTCAGTACTTGTTACACAAACCCACAGACGACAGAAGGAAACCATGAAAATGCACCTTAAGGTATTGTATCATCCATGAATGTGCAATACTACTCCAACTTCCCATCTCAACCAATTTGGGGCAATTGAACATGTGTAATTCCGCTGAACATCTTGGTGTTGGCAAGATAGTACGTAATGGGAATTCAGACAAACAAGTTAGTTGTTTGCAATGATCTAAGCATATGAATCTGGGAAGCTCCTTTATCAAATAATTTACTGTAGTAAAGTTGTTTCCCCTCAAATTTAGTCTTTCTAAACAAGATAACGATGCCATGGCGTCAGGGATATTAAATAGATTGCAACAACTTAGATTAAGCTCTCGCAAGCAATGGAGGTGAAACAATGAAGAAGGTGTCAACAAATCATTGTGCCTCGTAGAATTAAAGAACTGGGAAGGCAACATAAGCTTAAGCCTTTCAAAGGTGGAGGATGTTGACATAGTAGCATTGTCACTTATATCATGCCTTGCATTCTCCAGCAATTCGCTATCACATAATTTTGACCAAATAATTTTGTGCGCATCAACACTTGTTGGTGAAGAGAATGGTAGCATGCCTTGCATTTGTTTCTATCAAGGGGGCGGCGGCGGCGGCAACGATATCATTGTGGGTCTTTCACTTTCTCTATAATTAGGTTAAGAAAATAAGACATTTTGACAAGTAACTCTCATTGTAAAATAAAAAATAAAATAAATCTAATTGTAAGTATTAAAAAATTGACATGGGGTCATTTTTAGAATTAAAAACTACGGACCAACGAAGGTCCAAAACATATTTGGAACCAAGTTAGCCATCACCTTTTTTCTCTCTCCTTTTCTTGTGTCTAACATATAAAGAAATTAACATTATCATTCAAAGAAACCAACATAAAATTTAACCATGTTAATTTTTTTTTCTCAATAGAATTCGTTTCTTTTTACCAACTCTGCTGTAAGAAAAAACTAACATATTTAAACAAATAAACTAACTAATAAAAGTGTTGGTTTCTTTGTCCAAACGAAGTTTGATTTCTTTTTTCAGATAATAAAGTGATGATTAATTTTTATTTTTTTTTATTTTGTGTGGGACCCACTTTTGTCCCCTTTTTTTGTAATTAATAAAAGCGTAAACTCCAAGGAGCAATAGTTACATAACAAGGCCTCTTTACACACATGACCATATTATCGAGTCCAAGGCCTAGTCCAACAGGGGCAAAACTACAGCCCAACTTACCACATCCAACGCTCCACAATTTTCCAAATGCGGGTGCCGCACCCACACCAGATCCTTCTCGAACTTGTATTTCTCTTTTACCTTAGATGGATTATAAAAAAAAGAACGTATATTCGGTAAAGGTGTGAAATCCGTGCAAGCTTCACCAACGGCCTTGATCTCACTGTGAGCTTTGCAAGAGTAATTTGGGGAAGAAAGAGTTTAGTAATAAATTAACTTTTTTTAATTTAAAAATAAACTCATTAAATGTTTTTATTCATTATTGCACCAACTAAAAGAAGAAAAAAAAACTTACACATCATTTCATCACAATCCAAAAATTAATCTCAAGTCAGCAGATGAGTCAAACTCCCTCATTTAGGCACATCAATTAACAGCCACACAAATTTTAAATCATTTGTACCCCCATAAAATAAAGGAATAACAAGACACAATTAAAAGGCTTGCGTATATGTTCTATGAAAGATGCCTTGTCCATAGGTTGACTTATAAATCTGAACAAGCAACCGCAGCTGTAACCGAGTGTAAAATGTCACCGGAACACAGGCCAGCAGAGTCACAGGAATGACAATCCACAACTGGTTTTGAAGCATAAGGAAAAGCGCCGCACAAAAGGCTAACATCATGGTCGCTATGGAGATGAACATGGTGGAGAGGCCCATGATGAGCTTCAAAGGCACTGACTTGAGGAAATCGTCCTCCGCGTAGCGAGATGTGAGGAGCTCCAAGAATATGAGCAGCGAAGTTGAGGAAGCCACCAGTGATGCCGCGTTTGACATCATAAAAAGCAGAAATAGCTTTTTGTGCAGCAAGATTGGGTGCCCCTTGGTTTGGTCATAGCCGCCGGGGACCGTGAAAGCGGCAGCAAACGTGACTGTGCTTACAAGGGCGGCTACCACGCTACATGAACTGGCTGTTTCTTTGGTCCATTTCTCACCTTCTATCACCAAATCCTTGTGATTTTCTATGAACAATTCTCTAGGTGTCATACCATTAGAGTTTACATATCCCTTCTTCATGGGTGGCATGACACTCTCTACTTCCTGCAAATTAATTAATATATAGAGTTAGTCAGTTCCATGCATGACATACAATTTTAATAAATAAAAACAAACTAGTTATAACTAACCACTTGATTGGGTCAAATTTATGGTGATGCATGGTATGGTAGAGAATTGCCCTACTATTTACCGTATAATTTTAATAGTTTTATATTATACCTCCTAGTCATAGTGATTTGAATAATATTCTACTACATGTACACCCATATTTCATACACCCTATACATGCACCCTAACAAATAAACATAATAGAAAATTGAATGAAGATAATGAGATGATAATCAAAGAAAGGATGATGATAATGATAATCAAAGAATGGATAACGATGATAGGAGGATGAGAGGATGAGAGAATGACAGAGGAAGACGATAATGACGACGACAAACAGAACAGAGCAAGGATGAGAGGTTGAAGATGATGAGTGAAAACGATGACGAGAACGAATACGGGATTGGGGCGCGTACGTTGTGTTAATTATACGTTATGCGTATAATTATCATTAATTGAGTATAAAACCGTATAAAAGAGTGGTGTATGTATGGGTGTATGATTTAAGGGTGTACATGAAGCATTTTCAATTTGAATATCATCATAAGAAATTATCTCTCAAAAGTTTAAATTAATGGGAGAATGCAATTTTAATGGATATTGTTAAATTTCAATTATGCTATACTATAGTGAATGCTTTTTACTTAGTTGCTGGAGAAATTAATTATTAAATGAAACCCGGCCCCCAACAAGAGTATCATTTTATGAGAGTTTGAAAGATAAGATAATATATATACCTTAAACCATTGTAGTTCTCTTTGCATCTGTAAAAGTGGCCCATAGATCTGATTAAGCTGTGTTGGTGGAGCCAAAAACCCAGCCATATGTAGCAAACAATTCCCTTGCATGTCTCTTAAGTTTGCAAATACATGTTTGAGAACAAATCCGTGAATGAGACTAAAAACTTGTGCTTGGCGAAATTGAACCGCCAAAAAAAATAGGCTCCTTCCATCTGCAGTTGTGGACCACACTAGGGGAAAGTGGACCTTTATTGCTTCCACTATGAATTCAGGGTTCCCTTCCCGTGCTGCCAGAAGTACAGCTGAATCTATTCTGCTTCTTCTAATTTCTTCTTCATTTAAAGTATAAATGACATCAAACGCAGCATGTATAATATCACGAGATTGTTTATGAGCTAAGGTTTCTTCAGATTTTCCCTTAATTCCTGTTGCAATTCACAAATAAAGCATCAATCCAATTATATATATATATATATNTGTGTGTGTGTGTGTGTGTGTGTAAGAATTATGGCTCATATAAATGTGTCTCATATAATATATAGTTTAGTAATCATGAGAATATTAAATTTATTAGCTATGTTATTGAAGAGACATAATTAATTATGAATAGTCATGTAGTAAAGACATGACTACATAAAGAATACACATGACATTTGGAATGAGTATGATGGAAGCAGTCTTTCATGTCTATATAAAGAAAGGATGTGGTCCTCTTTCTACCAACCATTTTGGAGTTCAATATTTTCATCAATATTGTGTTATTAAGGAAATGGTCAAGAAGGAGAGATTACCATCTTCTATGTTCTACTTGGTCAATGATTGGTTTCTTCAGTTTAAGTCTATGAAGCATTGATTGATCTTCAAACAAGGAAATGACTTGTTTCCATTAAGAATGGTACAAACTCGTAATCTAATCTATGCAAAAATCATGAAACTCTAGGTCCTAATATATAGTGTGTTATGATCATTGTTAATGTATAAACCAATTGTTGCTAACATGTGGTATCAGGGGTTTACGTTTAAGAACTCATCTTTTTTCTATGAATATTGATGTGTTTTTATCATTATGTGTTCCGGGTTTTAATTGGCATAGACCATATTCAATATTCTGTTAAGAATGTATAATTGATTGTGTGACTGAATGAATATTCTTGTTAATTGACATAGACCATCTCCATAATTTGTTTTGAAACGTAATGCATGTTTTGGAACATCATATATTTGGAGGTGTTGTTTTATGATATTTGTAAACATGAAATGTTGTGAATGTCGCCATGTTTGATGTGTTGAAAGCCACCATAATGTAGATATGCATGGCCGAAAGTTATGTTGTCATGTGAATCAAATTGTTGAAATCTTTGTGCCTTTTCACCGTATTGATTCGTTTTGTTTTAAGAAAGTCAAGAAACAGACGAAAAGGTAGCTATTTATTTATTTGTTTATTTAAAAAATAAATAAGTAAATATAAATTATTGTGATTAATTGGTTTATCTTATTTATTCATTTATGATTTTGAATAAATAAATTTAAGATGTATATACTACGAATATACTAATAAAATATTTATTATAAATAATTAATTAAATTGTAATAATATTTATTTTTGCAGTTTATTAAGTACTTTATTTACATTTTAAAATTTATATGATGATTGATTTGTTAATCACCAAGGTGATCAAATTTTAAAGAATAGATTTTGAATTGTAATGTATTTTAAATTATGATATCTCCGCTGCATCATGTGAATTGTGATAAATTACAAACATGATTCCATGAAAAGGTTAAATTTTTATGATAAATAATTGATTATATTGTGGTAATAAATTATTATTTATAATTTAAAATTTATACAACAGGTGATTTGTAAATCAACAGTGACCAAATTTTAAAGGAAATAAATTTTAAATTATAATAAAAGTATTTTCAGTTACCCTTAAGGTTAGATGATTATATATGTCATTATTATGTGTGGGTAAATTAAAGTTACGCCATGATTTCATGAAATAATTGAATTTTTGAATTATTTTTATGATAGATTTGTTAATCATCAAAGTGATCCAATCGTTAAGTTTAGTAATTCCAAATATTCATATGTTCTATTTCAATTGCCCATAGAATGGATGTTAAATGAAAACTATTTTTGTGACGATAAATTGAAGTTCATTGTTATGAGACAATTTTGTGATCTACCCAAAGGTTGATTATGTGTTCTTATAATTAATTAACATAATTGCTAGTAATTGATATATCCGGTGGATTTATTTTGCATATCCAAAGATAGCAGATAAATCTAATTAGCATGCGTCAACAACTAGTTATGTTATTGTGTGTTGGTGTTACTCCCAAAGGAGAACATTAATATACATTGAATATTTAATTTATTGTTGGTTGAATCTTTATGGTATGTTAGCTTATGACACAAAGCATTATTGTTAAGCATGTATTAATTACAGTATTTGTCCCTATTTTATTAATGAGTACTTTAAAAACCATCACAAAATTTGATGGTTCTCGTACTAAGCATGAGCATATCATGGAAAATTATGATTATTGCAGCGAGAGTTAAAGTTTTATGGAATGGATGTGGATGAAAATTTTCTTGTATGATTCACTTTTTGAACTTATTATCATCTAATTATAGATAATTCCAAATGAACTATAATTCCATGAAATACAAATAGAATGTGCATGAATCACACATTATGTTAGTTCATGAGAAAATTAGATTTAAAAATCAAGAAAATCACTCCATTCATTATGTACATCTTCAAGGAGCTGGAAAAAAGGTTAGAAGAAAATTGGAATGAAAATGGACTATTAACGATTTGGGTCTTCTCCCACACACACACACACACACATATTTTTATATATGTATTATGGATGGCTTAAATGCTTTTTAATTTTCCCAAACTAACCACTTCATAATTGCTAAACTTTAGCTCCTATGTAGTAACTCGTACAATTCTAAGATATGTTATCAAACCATAATTTCACTCACTTAATTTGAGTTGTGTTTACTTAGATGTTAAGAGTGTCTTTGTAGGTACTCACACGGGCTATTTAGTTGCATTTTGACTATGATTCAAATTTTACTTTGAGCACCTCTCATTTTTCAATCTAGCATTTAGGTAACATCGCCCCCTTAGAGATTTACTTAAGAACAATATTATGTAATAATGTTAATAAGTTCTAACTCTCAAGTATCATTTTAATAATTTAATTAAAAATGATCCATGCATGAGTTTAGCATAAAGAGAAGAAGTAAAGTAGTACTTACGTGTATGTAACCATCGCTTCCAAAATGGTGATGGGCTTTCATGTAGAGCTGACGAAAGCGTACTTGGTAGTGTAGGCATACTTGCTAATGTCTCCAAAAAATTCAACCTCCTCCTACCCTCTGTCACTGCTAATGCTGGACAACGCGAGATCAAATGCAGTGCTATATCTATCAGGCGTCATTATATAAAAAATCAGTACCTTGCATTATCCTTTTGAGATTAATTTCTATCTAATGACACTATAAAAGAGTGCATAAATCCCTTTTTTAGATAGAAATAGATATGAAAAAGGAAAAGTAGTTTAGAATTTATAAAGGGGATGGTTGCTTTGATCATATAAAAAAGAAAGAGCATCTGTTACCGAACATCTTGCAATAGTAGCACTGTATGAGAAGCACGGCACCATGATTTCCTCCGTCAGGTAACAGAAGTTCAAGCGGGGTGAGGTGGTAAAGGTAGCGAGCCATCTCAGTGTGGCCATAGTCAAGAGCTAGTGTGAGTGGGATAAAGCCGTCCTGGTCAGTGATGGTTAACAACCCCCGGTTCCGTCTTACCAGGCATTGTGCAGTCCTAATATTACACTTATTCTCAACCAGAGTAGCAAGATGCAGCGCCGTGAGGCCGTCGTTATTCCGCAATTCAAGATAGCATTCTGACATCACTTCCACTAACATCTCAATAATGCGTATATGTCCAAACATAGTTGCAATGTGGAGCGCCGTGTCGCCGCGAGACGTGATTTTTACCGTCACTCCTTCTGGGTGCGACTCTAAGAATTCTCTCGTGGCGTCCCAGTTCCCCATGCGCACCGCCTTGTATAACGGTTCATATTGCCGAAGAGAGGAAGAAGAACTTGTGTTTCCTGTTTCGTTGAAACCAAACCACCTATGTATATAAAATCTTTATTTTGGGGGGGAACTACTAGTATATATGTGTATATACCATCATCAATTAATTTTTCTAGCATGATCAGATCAGTTAAGTAGATAAGCTTAATTTATGTAATGAAGAAAGAAAGTACAAGGGAGAAACCTTCTGTACTGGGTAACGGAGGTGAGTCCATGGCGGCGGAGGACACCCAAATGCCAACGGAGGCGCTAATTACACCGTCCGTCCTTGTAATTCTTGTATAAATCTGTATCAAGCCATGCATGAAGAGCAACAAAGTGGTGGCTGTAAGTTATGTTTTATTGCTTGTAACGTCTATATAAAGATATTCTATGATTGTAACTCTTCATTTCCTGAGCATCAACATTACGCCTTACCTGAAAATCAAAAATAGCATTACACTTTATCCTCCAAAAAGAAATAATCACGTCCTTTCGATTTCTTCATCCATCTTTTGTTTAATCTTTATTTCTAAACAAACCTCCTCTAATACCCCGCATGTGGCCAGCTCGAATGTGGGTCCTGGTCGAGCACTAGCCAACTTTGATTGAGAACGAATAACTAGACAGCAAGTCATACTTTTCAAATTTTTCTCTTTCTTGGTTACAGTTCTCGAGCATGTTTAAATATTTATAATTGATTATAAAGCTCTAAAAACCATTAATTTTTACGGTCGGTGACTATCAAAATCAATTCTAAACATTCCAAAAAACCAAACATATAAAAGTAATCATTTTTCTATACAAAAGGAGAATGCATTCATGCTTTTCTATACTTGCCTGAGACATTAATTAACGAATCATCATCTCTTTTCTAGTTTAGTTTAATCTCCATTCTGTACTCTCCTCCAATCCTTATTTCTTAACTCCTCCCACATTTTCCAAATAAAATTTATCACCAAATATTCTCTTCCGGTAGTGAGAACAAGGATTTACAATCCTCACATAAGCATTGGTGATATAATTATTTAAAGAGAAGAGAACACTCAAATTCAGTACTCCAAGTGGCTGAATGCTAAGCTAAAGCTTCATTCCTAATTCATAATATATTATTTTACAATTCCAACTGGTATTTATTTTCTTCAAACACCTATCTCAGCCGACATTATGTTACAATTTGAACTGGAGTCATTACAAAGGCCTTACAACAGAACAAGGTCCCAAATGCCGCCCCGCCCGTCCCATAACCCCACCTGTCTGTCGGGTACTTACCAGGAGGTTGAATGCCTGTAGGTGCTACGAGATTGTTATTCATCTGCAGCAATTACAGTCTTGGTCTTCGCATTTTGTACTTGCACAAATTCAGTAGAGGTCGATCCTGCTAATAAACATTTAGGCCTATATTTTGAACTCTCACAAGGAGCGTGAGGTGTAACGATCCGGTAACATATCTGGACATGGGGGGATATGATTGCATTGTTAGACAACTATTTCTACGGTCGAGAGATCAGATATGTATGGTAAGTGACAGGAAAAAGAAAAAGAAAAAGAAAAAGGCATCTATGAAGTTCGACATAAAGCCACAGGAAAGATACATTGAAAGCAAAAGGAGTATCTTTATGTCAATAGAGATTATTGCGAAGCTTGTAGGGCAAGTATGAGCAGATATAAAGTGGTGAATTCTACGGTTAAGATATAGACCACGTAATGTCTTTTAAAAAATGAACTATCGATCAAACTTTACACCAGAGTGAATAAGACTCTTCAATCAAATAAGAAAACAAACAGGAAAACATAAAGAAATTAGGTATCGACTTCTAAGATTGAGGATTAGTTTATCCTATAATAATTGCATGATATGAACAGAGTCTGGTTTAAAGTGTCATGACAATACCTTACAGACTTTTGCCTTGTCAAGCTGATGGCCCGGCACGACCCCTGCTGAATCTTACCGGGCTAGCCTTGGCAACATCTACCACTATCATCCAGCCATTAATAATCTGCGCAGAATAAAATCATCAAAGACCGCCTAGCCTCTTTCTTTTCCCGAATTATTACATCCATGTTCCTTTCCTTCTTCCATACAATAGCAGAGCCGAACTGAAACAAAGCAAATTTACATTTTTCAATAGAGAATGAGAGACGAATCTACCTTGCCATTCATCTCTTTCAGCGCTGCACTTGCAGCCTCCTCTGTGGTGTATTCAACAAATGCATAACCCTTGGACCTTTTTGAAATTTTATCCATAATAATTTTAACTGTCAAACATAACCATTTATCAGAAAAAGGAAGCTGAGACAATTTTGCTTGTGTCTTGAGATGCTAAATATTGATGAGCGGAGAAAACAATATGTAACAGCGGAGCTACCTTCAACAAGCTCACCGAAGCCTTCAAATGCAGCACGCAAGGTTTTCTCCGATGTATAAAATGATAGCCCTGTTCAATAGGAAAAAATAATAATAATAATAAAAATAAACTGTCAATTGGCATCATCTCCTTCAAGAACGGAAAGTGCTCACCCTAAGCTATAATTTATGCTCCCACGGGTACGGAGGTAAAACTCAACATGAAAGATAGAAACAGGTCCCATCTAAGCAACCGACAGATTCTTTATGAAATGATTAGTATGGAAATGATAAAAGATAATACTTGACTACTTTTTTGTCGTCCAACATGTTGTATTTTCTAAAGGAAGGCGCCTCTAATTAGTTGCTCTTGACAAAGCAATTTACATGTTTTTAGTTGAAAAATCAGCATATGAACATCCATATGGACATAGGATAAAAGATGGGTTTTATACCAAGAATCAATGCTGTGAGCATACCTGTCACAAAAAGCTTTTTCGTTTTCACGGGAGCTGCCTGACTTGCTTCAGAAGAGTTTTGCACATTCAAACTATTTTCTAAGTTACTACCTGAAGAAATAATGTTGGTGAAAAATCAGAGAGAGAATTGCCATATGATCAATATCAAAGAGTACAAACCATGAATTCTATATCTAACACATCCTCAGAAAGGAAACTATAAACTATCAATCATAACCAGAATTTTTCCCATGCATTTGGAAGACTTTTGAATGTAAACAACAACCAAGCCTTATCCCATTAAATGGGCTCAGCCAACAGACCTTTAAATACATACCAAAAAACCTAACACATACAAAGATCAACGCTGTTAATGACAACTTTTTCCCTCGTGTTAATTGTATACTACCACAATACTTATGTCAACAGACCAAAAATCAAAACAAATGTACAGAATTCAAACATAATATAAGTGCATTTCAAGTAAGGATTAGCCGGTAAGACTTACACAGAAATAACTCTGCAGGATTTGAAGGATAACAATACATAAGTTGAATATAAGCCCAACCAAAGGAAATATGATTCATACTCATACAAGGAGAGTTGATCAAGAGAGAGAAAATCAACTTCATGCCTACAAAATCAGGTTCATACATCCATCTCTGCCTTCTCTTTTTCACATGATGCTAAGTTATTTTTATCACATTAGGAACTTCCCACTACCACCACCTTTTGAGTATAGCCTAGTAAATATTAGATAACAACTTACCAATCTCTATATCTCACAACTTTTCTATGAAACAACTTTTCCCAATAAATCCTAAGAAACAAAATAGGCTTTCCCTTGCATGTATTGTCCAAAACAACATTTCTGTCAGCTGCAGCAAAGAAAAACTTCATAAAAGTCAAAATATGAAGATACAAGGACCTTAACAGCTCAGACACCCAGAGCATTTTATCAAGGTAAAATTATAATATTAACAATCATGTGGGGGAAAAAAGAAAAGATGGCAAACAAACCTTCATAATCCTTGTTTTCTGACTCAAAATTATTATCTGGCTGAACTGATAAGACACCAGGCACACCTACACAACAATAGGAATTTCATTTATCACGAAAAATTTATACTTTGACGCTGAGTCACTGAGGTTTAAGTTTCAGAAAGCTTACCAGCTAGCTCCAGTGCACAATCGTCATCAAGTTCACAGCAAAAGCCGAAGTTAGTTCTCCAGGATACATGATAAATACACATTTGTGCATCCTTCTCACTGCGGAAGTGCACGCACCACCGTCATCTAATTTACAGGAAAAAAGAGAAATTTGATAAAGAAAGCAAAAGCCGTTCATCTGTCCTTACTTTCCCATGACCTTGGTCAGTATTTGAACATAATAATCGACGATCTGAGCCTTTGTAACAACCCCAACCCCGGGCTTATCAATTCTAACAAGCCAGTGCTTCGAATTTCCAGCAGTGAACAACATATTGGTTCCAACATGTAGTTTTGAATTTGATAACTGACCTGCCTGGCCAATTGATAAACTATAGTCCTTTCTCAAAGAGTAGAAAGCCGGGTCAGGCCTAACCGATAAGACCTCAGGTAAACCTAGCAACAAAACATATGCACAAGAACCAAAATTCATATCAACAATACTACCAATAGCAGTACCACTTTCACAAAACCAAAACATCAAACATATATTTTTTGCATTATAATGGATAAAACCACATGTGAACAAATTATCCTTACCCCTAAGGTTATCAGTTATCACATCATCAAGGAATTAGGATAATAAGACAACAAGAATAATTTTAAAAAAATAAATAAATAAATAAAAACTTACTGGCCAGGTGGGAGGATATTTCTTCATCAATGTCACAACAAAAACCAAAGTGTGTATCCCAGGAAGCATCATACAGACTCATTTGAGCATCTTTCTCACTGTTGAAACCAAGTTATAGTAAAATTTTCCGCTAAACAAAATAAGAAAAAGAGAGGGGGAAAAAAAAACACACATTACAAGAGTTTACCTGCTCAGAACTTTCTGCAGAGTTTTGACATAATAATCAATGACTTGTGGCTTGGAAGTGACACCATGAGGGGGCCGCTCCATTAGCACCATCCAATAGCGGTTCTGTGTGGCGGCGGTTGAAGGAGGGAAGGAAGGGTATGCTGTTGCTGCTATCCTAGTAAAGGACCAATCATTGCATGAAGAAGAAGAAGAAGAAGAAGAAGAAGAAGAAAGACTGGAATGGTTCCTTTTGTTGGGCAATCTTATGTTGACAGAAAGGTGCTGAATTTGGAATGTTTCGAGATTCACAGAGGGAAAGGTTTGACATTTGCTGAATGTGAGTGTCAAAGACAGAACTCCCATGTTTGTTTCACAATCTCAATGTTTCTTCCTATGGAAAGGAAGACAATGTTTTTGGGAGGCATTGCAGAGTGCCACTGCCAAACAGTTAATCTAATTCTGATGATGCTGGGCTTGTAAATTGGGCCTCTCAGTTGCTACATAAATATTTAGGGTACAGCGTATTTGAATTTTTGTTTAGATGATTTAGAATCAATTTTATTGTTTAAATTAACTAAACTGTGCTACCTCTAACTAATCGTATCTCCCATTTTATTTTACTGGAAGGGGAGTAAGAGATGAAAATCAGACATTAGACTACCAATTTAACAAAATGGAAGAATATCCACTAAACACTGAGTTCAATCATTGACATTTATTATTTGTAAATGAATTTTGACTTTATTATCTTTAACTAATAATTTTCTAGGGTTTAGGGTTTTAACTAATAATTTAACTAATAATTTTCTAATATATTTATCTTTACATTTATCTTTTATGTTATTTCATGTTATACAAATATATATATATATATATATATATATATATATAAATGAATGATTCAGGTGAGAATGGGTTTTTGTATGGTCAAAATTAAATGTTAAAAAGAAAACGTATCAAAATTAATTTCAATTTATTAATTTTTTCTCTCTCTTGTATGATATATTTCATTTTTAAGATTTAATTTTAACCGTACAAATATAATTTAATGACTGAATAGTCGCTCTCATGTTCTCAAATAAAAAACTCATTGTCGTGTGTGTATATATAATATACAATATAATTGATGATAATTCTTTAATAATTCTTATAATAACACGTAACTTAATTATATACATACAAGTGCACGCCATACAACACACGAGAACACTTACGAACGGTAATATAAGTTTTAAATGATCATTTCATAGGCATTGGTTTATACCATCTCTCATTCTCTTTTTCCCACCCCTATCCCTCTCAGCTTACATTTCCCATGGCCAACAATATTATAAAATAAAGATGAAAAGGGATCTACATGATTGATGGTACAATTCAATTATCACTGAGAAGCAGGGTTTCTTGGTTGCTGCTCTCTATGCCATCACTTGAAGTTTCATCAGTCTTCAGCAGGCAAGCAAAACAAGGAGAAATTATCTGAATACAAAATTGAAAATAATTTCAAAGTCAGCAGTGGAGAGTAATAGCTGGAGAAGAATTGAAGAATGCAGAGCAGAAGAGGGAAGAAAGAGTGTGGAGTGGTTGTTACCATGCATATGGATGCACATATAATGCTAAAGCCTTTGCAATCAAAGGGAGCATTGCTAGATAAAAACAATGCTGAAAAAACAAAACAGTTATGTGTTAAGCATTGAGAATTATAAAAGGGATTTTAACTTTTTATAAGCAACTAATATTGCTCCACTCACAAGTCAATGGACTCATAGCAATAGGTGATAGCAAATCTGATATAGATTGTGTCCCGGCAATAAAAGTTTGAGCTTTTCCCTGCAGTAATCTTATAGCATAAATTCTGAGAATGCAGAAAACATAAATGGAAGGAATTGTACACAATTGCAGTTCAGTTTCTTTTGGAAAAAGCCTTGTTTCTGCTTTGTGTTTGCCGGTGGTGCTTTTGGCAAAAAATTTCTTGCACAAACATACATCTAATACCTCATTTTTAGGCATGATCACAATAAAGTAAGTGGCGCCCATAAACAAGTGAGACATCTTGGAAAAAGTAGGCGAGCCAAGTTCTATTGTGAGTATGTCTAAATATGAGACATTAAACTAAACAAGCGAGACATCGTATCTGGCACCAGAATATGCTGAATATGGAAAAGTGTCAACCAAATCTGATGTATATTCTTTTGGGGTGGTTCTACTTCAGCTAATAACTGGAATGAGAACCACAGACAAAAGACTTGGAGGGAGAAGTCTTGTTGGATGGGTAAGAATCTGAATACTATGAAATTTTAATTTGTATATTAATATTCTTCTTTAGTTCTTTTTCCTTAGTTTTCTATCAATATGCTAATCTTTGAGTGTAGCTTTGGTACATCTTTCAATCACTATAGGCATTTAGGTGCAAATGCCAAAGTTAGTTCATTTATACTAATTTTGATTTATTTATTTTGTCAATTTATCGTTAAGTACATGAATACCATCACTTATTTGTGACAGAAAGGGCGGGGTCAGAACTATATTACTAGACAACTCAAGTTTTAATAGAAACATTAGGATAACATAACATAACATCCTTATTGTGTATTCAATTTTTCTTGCAGGCAAGGCCACTATTAAGAGAGAGAAATTATCCAAATCTACTTGATGAAAGGATCAAAGACACTCATGATATACATCAATTATTCTGGATGGTTCGATTAGCGGAGAAATGTCTAAGTAGGGACCCTCAAAAGAGACTAAATATGGGCGTGGTAAGCTTACCTTATTTAATCCTACCTTTCAGACCACAAATCTATTATTATGCTATATAGTGATGAAGAGAACTTTGAATTGACATAATCATCTACTGGATGGACCTACTTCAAACAGGGATGTAAGAACAAATTGAGAATCTTCCAACAAACATTTTAATTAGATTAAAACTACGAAACATGACTAACTTAAATCCTCAGAAGATATGTGTTCAACTATTGTTATTTAATGTTTGAACATAAGGTAGTAGAAAATTGGTGTCATATGTGAAGGGATGGAGAAGTAGTTGGCATTAAGGCGAGCATGTAATCATTCAAGCCTTCAAATTAATGCCTTGGATCCCGTAGGGAGATGATCCTATAATTTGGAAATTTTCACAGGCATATCTCTACCATTGATTAAGTAATCTTAAAAGAATAAAAACTTTAAAAAAAAATTAATGAAAGAAGTCATGTGCAATTTTCATATGAGTGGATCATCCGTACCTATAGAGAGGAGGGATCTTAGGCAAGATGTCCCTAGTCCCAAATTGAAGAGTAAAGGGGTATAGAGGGTATAAGTCTATGTTGCTCGATCGTGTATAACTAAATTTTGATGTATTGTTTTTTTCTCTTTTTTGGCATATTACTAATACAGGTAGTTAATGCATTGAATGGAATAGTGGAAGGTAGTACATGTGCTATCATAATCAGAGAATATTCCCCTACAAGGTCAGATTCATTCTATAGTGACTCAGAGTATGATGAAAGTGAAGATGAGGTTCAGGTTATGAGCCTGAAGGTGAATCACAAAAATGTCATGGTATAGAACCCACATCAAGTAGTAGCACAAGTCAAATGATGCAAATGATTGTAAGACAGCCCCCATCCCCTCCAATTTGGGGCATCCCGTCTTCAAGTGTGTCCAGCATATATTCATTTTATGATCAATCAACCATCCATTGTGAAGAACAGAATGAAGGGAGTATAGAAACATGAAAAAGCCAAAGAAGCTTTTCTTTAATGCTTAGATGGTACAGTATACAAGTGAAATAAAGAAGAATCCCATTTTAGTTTCTTTATATAAATAAAGCTTTCACTTTAATCAGCATGTTAAAGTGTTTGTTTTATGATGCAATATTAATTCACTTTGGTTCCTTATACTTGTACTTATACTTCGTGCACAATTATATTCCAAGAACCTCCAAGTTGAATATGAGCTCAGATCCTGAACTAGATGAGGATTTTTTACATATATATGGCTAAAGGGGGTGGCGATTTCAGACATTTGAATTTTTTTATTTTTTAGTTTTTTAAAGTCTTTGAAATCACCTCCTCTTTTGGCAATTTCAGACTTTTTGAATTTTTTTTTAAAGTCTGAAATCGCCACCCCTATGGCGATTTCAGACATCTGAATTTTTTTTTCGGATTTTCTGAAATCGCCTTGCACAGTGGCGATTTCAGAAATTTACCTCACACTTTCGTAATTTCTCATTCCAACCCATATTTTTGGAATTTTTCCCCCCAAACCCACCTAAATGTCAAAACCCCACTAGATGAAGTCTTAGATGCTTGTCTTATAAGACACCCTCTAGCTAAGGACTTAGGTTCTAACCTTGTTTGCATTAGGATCATTCCCTATAACCTTATTCATAGATACTTATTCATAAAATTCATGATTCTATAAAGAAAATTAGATGCATATGGCATTGACCATAGCATAAAATTTGACAACACAATGAGATATATATTTCAAGCAACATATAGTGCAAGCAACAATTTCACATAGACAATCATAAAAACACAACTGAGGTCATATGGAGTCGAAGAATCATATTCATAAATTAAAACAACTTGCGGCCATTTATCAAATTCAAGGTCATATGAACCATGGAAAATTAAAGACTTAAGTGATTTCACAAATCTTGAGGTTCATAGATAAAGAGCAAATCCTACATGAAAAGGATTGGTGGAAATTTTTGGGAAGAAAAGAAATGAAGGATTTGAGGGAGGCGACAAAGAAAGAAATTTGAGCATGAACTTGCAATTTCATCTCATGAGTCAAAGCTTTTTACTAGAAAAGCCTTTTTTTAAAATAAAAAAAATTAAGACACAATCGAGAAAAGAGAATTTCAACAATTAAAAAAATCAAATTGTGAAAGTGATCAAATGATTTAGATAAACCAAGACAAAAAAGGATCTTCTTTAAAATTATTTAAAGAATCAAAGTTTTATGTCATAAAGAAAATTGAAAAGAGAGAAACTCATAAATAAGATAAATATACAGTGAAAACAAGGGGATAAATTGAAAAGAAAATTTATCTCACTCCCTGTCCCCCTCCAAATATATGTTGACAACTAGCAACAATTTTCAATTGGTCGGACAGGGAAGGATACACACAAATAAGACATAAGAGTTTTGTTCGAAAAAAAGAGCATGACTCTAAATCTAACTTGAGGAAATTATGATTTTAAATTATCGCTTCATCTATGTCAAAACATTATCACAAAAGATTGTTAGTCATACATCTTGTCTTTAGACACATCACTTTATAAAGTTTAATGTTCTATCTCATTCAAGATTCATTATGTCATTTCCTCATTCATCATTCTATCAGATGAGACCCAATCTTTCTACGAAAACATGAGTTAATTTCAGTAACTTTTTTTGGCTGCGTATCGCGCGGGTCTAAATCTAGTTAAAATCAATTTTGAGTGTCAGTTAGAAATCAAAACGTATTATGAGATGGTCTCTCTACGTGTAGGAGAGGACTAGATAAGACTATGAAGTCACATAATAGAAGGTTAGAAGAGGTCGTGAAGTCGGTTGAAATTGAGTCTCATTACTCATTTTATTGGTTCGAGGGTAAAACTCAGGTTTTAATATCCGTCCATTGTCTCTGGATTTAATATTTAATAGCACGCTATACAGATTGGGCAGGAAGTGGAGATTATAAACTATAATGACCTTTGAGGAAGGAATCTTTAAACAATGACATGTTAACCACACGAAAATTGTTCACAGAGAACCACAAGGAACTGGTGAAATAAGGCGAGAAGTGGATGAAAAACACAGTCGGATCTTGCTCTGTTGTTGCTGCCATCGTGTTTGTGGTGGCATTCACAGTTCTCAGAAAAGAACATATTCGTGCTCTTCATACTATTGGATGCAATATTCAAAACTGATGTTTTTGGTCATTCTCACTTCTCGGAGGAAGATTTTCCCAGGCATTATCGACGAAGCTGATCAAAGGCCTTTCCACTCCATCTCTTTGGCAACCATGTTGATAGCATTTTGTGCAGCACTTTTCATTAAGATTTCAGGGAAAGCATGGGTTTCCGTACCTGTGATTCTTCTTGCTAGTGTTCCGGTTACTTTGTTCATTTTGTTGCAGTTTCCCCACTTCTTCCTGAGAGCATCATGTCTACCAATGGGCCAGGCATCTTCGATCGGAACGTGGAACAATGGCTTAGTTGAAAAATATTATGCCTGTTTGTCAATATTATGGCTTGCAATTTTGCTAGGTGAATATACGAAAAGATGTTTATCCTTGTAACTCCCCCCCCATAACACATTATGAGGCTTATTTTCTAAGCAATGAGTCTCATGATGCATTATAAAATTGTGACAAGGTGTAGACATATTTTTATATGTAGTGCTATTTAAACCACTCAAAAGATATAAACATTTTGTCACTCATTTCACAACATTATTATGGAATCTACCATCTCGGTAAGTTTCATTATGTGTTGTGACATAAGTGACAAGTATATACACATTTTAAGTGGCCCAAAAAACATTTGTGTTCCATTTGTTTGGTATCATAGATATTCAAACGTTTCGTTTCGCATTTGTGTTGATGATATTTTCACCCACTCTATGGCAATAAAAAAATATATACAAATAAATTATACTAACCTCCCTAAAATTTAGTGAAATTAAATTGACATCCTTTTAGTTTGAAAAATTACACTAGCCTCTTATGATAAACACTACCTTTCCAATTGATAATAGAGTCGATCGCCTCATTTATTATCAATATGGTATTCTCTCACATTTTCACCTTCAACACACTTCACAATTCTCCCATACTCTTTCTTATGCAAATTCACATTCCATCTCTGATTCTCTCTTTCTTACGTTATGAGAGAAATACCTATCACTTTGACTCCTACAAATTTTATGATCTCTCTATCTTATATCTTGGCTCTTGGCCATTAAATCCTATATGAATGATCAAAATTAGAAAACAAAAGGTAAGAGATTTTTCAAGTGATTATGTGACATCGATCGTTATAACTTCTAATCTTGACTATTTATAAAAGATTCATTGACTGAGATTCATTTCTCTCACTCTCATATATAAGAACTCCTCTCGCTAGAGTCATTCATAGTATCTCTCTCTATATATATGTATACATGATCAGATGAGTCTAATGAGAAGAATGAGAGTAGTGAATCTTGATCATTAGATCTTACATGAATGATTCATATTAGAAAAATCATATGACTTATATGCTTTAATTCTGACCACTCATGTAAGATCGAACAATCAAAATTCACTTATTTTACTCTCATATATGTAACTATCTATCTTACTAAAAGTCATCCTCTACATAAACCTTCAATAACGTGATATTTTCATGTTAAAAAATAATGAGGAAAAAAAGAGAGAGAGAAAAAACCAACGGGAGAAAGGGTCAACGTGGTAAGCGGCTTGGTATCGCTTAAACAAGGTCCCGAGTTCGAGACCTTGTGAACGTAGTTATCCCCGCTGGGAGACTCACCCGCTATAGCCAGGTGCGCGACCCGGGTCGACCCGGATTAGTCAAGGCAAAGCCTTGGATACCTAGGCATGCAACCTAAAAAAAAAATAATGAGAAAATACAAATCCGATAATTAGAATGGTATTATCTACAAGTAAAAGCAACTATAGATAATGGAAATTAATGAGAAGTTTCTGCATCGTGAGATGATGGCAAACATGGACTTTCATCCATATCCAATTTTCTAACCATATCCGATGAAGTGCCTCAAGCACTACGAATACAATAATATTCATCACTTACAAAAGCAACTTTGAAACGTGAATCACACAACTAGATCTTATTTTATTTAAACTAATTAACAAGTATTCCTGCACAGTTTGGGAATGAGACCAATATTAATCGAATTGCAGTTGACCCATGCTCTGAAAGAATTCTCTTGATGGGTGGTGTTTTTTTCGTCCATGAGGTTTGAAAGTGAAACATGCTTTAACGATCTAAATTAAACCACCTGTAACTTAGGCCTACAAAAGTCAATGGATACTTTTTTTTTTTTTTGATGTAGTACTGAAATTGTCATAGCTGAGAGCGAAAACACCAAAGATTCAGTTCTGATCGGCACCAATTCAAAGCTCACAAATTCGGACTCTAATAACTCCTCATCGAGAAGGGCATTGACCCATTTTGGAGTCTCTCGGAAGACTGGTGAGAAAGTTACTTATATAAAACGACAGGGAATGTGTAAAGTCATATGTACAAAACAAACAATTCAGAGTAAGAGATCATCATGCATAATTCCACATAACAAACAAAACTTAATTAAGAGAATTTATTCTCAAAAAAACCTTTCCCCAAACCCATAATTTTATTTAAACACGGAGTTAATTCAATGAAAGCCGAACCACTCTCCTTCATACATTTAGTTTTAACCTATAGTCTTTTTTTGATAATATAAAGCAAATGATCGACCAACAAATAGTAAATATGCAGGATATTTCTTTGATTCTAAGAGCAAGTTAATCTTAATTTTTATATCTTACCTTTAATAAAGCGAAAAGTATTTCTTTTCATTTTTTTTCACAAATAATTTTCCCTTTCCTTGTTCATAATTCATTTTTCTGATCTTATTATTCTTTTTTTTTCTAGCTATTACTATGTATTATTATTTCAAAATTTGGGAGTGTGTTTATCTTACACAGTGTTTTCATGTATGCCATTGTACATGAGTTAAAAATTATTATTAGTAAACATATCAAGGGTTAGTAAAAGACTACTTGATTGTATAACTAGAAGATATATGCGAGTGGGATCCACTTTATTCCTGAAGTGATCCATATAAATATTGAAGAATCTAAGTTAATTTACTTGCTTCTTCTTATAGAGTTACGTGAAGTTGTGTTTATTCAAGTTCTTACACTTATAACCACAATGATATATATATATATATATATATAAATAAAATAGGTAAGAACATATATAAAATAACAAAAATGTTACATGTACACCCAATTTCATACACTCATACATACACCATTAATAATGCACAAACTTTATTCTCACGAGTGCACAAATATTACAAACTTATAAATGATACTCTCAACTATATTTAATTAAGGGCACAAACATTACATGAGTTAAAACACAAATTTTATGTATATAAATACGGGGTATATGTACGGTGTATGATTTTTAGTGTACGTGTAGCAGAACTCATAAAATAACTCATTGATAGAAAAAGGTAACCACCTAAAACATTATAATGAGCATAACACATGCCACATTCTTAATTAGTTGCTGATACTAACAGGAACAATTCTAAGGGGTTGAGCCTTTTGCAAGGTAATCCCAAACCTTTCCTCCATGTCCACATCCTCTGGTTTGATGCCATCTTCAAGCTTCCAATCAAAGGCGTTGATGAGTGAACCCAGCATCAAGTGCAACATCCTAATAGCCAGCATCATGCCAGGGCACATTCTCTTCCCGGCACCGAACGGCGCTAGCTCAAAATGATGACCCTTGACATCAATATCCGACCCTACGAACCTCTCCGGCGAGAACAAAGTTGGATTCTCCCAAAGGGTCGGGTCCCTACCGATGGTCCACACGTTGACTAGCACTTGCGCACCCTTAGGAATCGTGAAGCCACATATGTCAACGTCCCTTTCGGCTTTGCGAGGGAGTAAAAGTGGAACCGGGGGGTGAAGGCGGAAGGTCTCTTTCAAGATTGATTGCAGGTAAGGGAGTTTGGGAATGTCAGATTCCTCTATAGGTTTGCCCATGCCTATGATTTCTTCAAGCTCTTTCTTGGCTTTTGACATGATCTCTGGGTTGCGCACTAGCTCAGTTAGTGCCCATTCTAGCGTAGATGATGTTGTATCAGTTCCCCCAACAAAGAGATCCTACAAAATCATAATACGTACATACTTTAAAGTATCAAAGTTTTGCACAAATGCTACTGAGTTTCTTTTATAAAATGAGTTCATGTAACACAAATCTTAAAAATATATTGCAAGTAAAAACGATCAAAAAAATAAATAAAAAAAGAAGAGAAGAGGAGAGAAGTATACATACATGTGCCAAATGCTCGATCATTGATTTGTCCATCATCTGGTTCACCTTAGAAATGTTCAAAAGCGCATCAAGCATGTCATTGTGTGGGTTGTTAGAACCCATTTTCTCCCTCACCGCCAACCGCTTCCTAATCACGCGATCGAAGATGTCCAGCACCTTCGCCACGTTCCTGCTCTGCCGCCTCCTCACCCCCTGCGGGTCCACTAACCTCAGCGCCGGAAAGAAGTCGGCGATGTTTGGCGACCCAACCAGCTTCGTGATGTTCGACACCACGTCCTTGAACTCCCCGGCGGTGCCGGAGTCCCGGGCCAAGTCCTCCGAGAAGATGGTGTTTGAGATCAGGTTTATGGTTATCTTGAACGCCTCGTTACTGATATCCATCGCCTCGTTGGCCTCGCTGCATTTCTTGACGTCGTTGAGGAGTTGTTGGACCCTACCCCGCCTGACGTCCTGGCTCTCGTCCAGGGCCTTGTTTGCGAACAACTGGCCGTTGCATATCTTCCTCAATTCCCTCCAGAGGGGGGAGATGGGGATGAATGCAATGCTATACTTTTGGTGGTTGAGGACGTGGGCTGATTGGGGGATGGTCCGGTTCGACAGTGAGCTATCGTGGGTCAGTAGTACCTCCTCGGCCATTTGGGCCGAGGAGATGACCACAGTGGTCACTTGGCCCAACTTGAGGCTCATGATTGGGCCGTGGATCTTCGCGAGCTTGGCCATTGACTCGTGTAGTTTCTGGCCAAGCTCGAGAAGGTTTCCAATTACTGGGAGGCGGGGTGGGCCGGGCGGGAGTTTGTTGCTGCGGTTTGGTTTTGTGAGGAGTGAGCGGACTGTTTGGATGGCGACGCATGCCATGAGGAGGAGCAATGCGAGTGTTGTGAAGTCCATTTGCTTGGGAAAGGGATTTTTGGCTTTTGAAAACGAGAGAGAGAGAGAGAGAGAGAGAGGATTTTGTTTTGAGGGCTTGTTGTTTGTTATGTGACTTGCTTGGGGACTGGCTTTATATACAGAGTTCTCATGCATGATGGGATAAAAAAATTGGCAATTAATGGATGCCATAACCATAAGTCAAAATCACATGTTCGAAGAATGACTAATGACGTCATGGAGAGAAAAAATAAAAATAAAAAATTGTGTAGATTTTTTCTTGATTTGTGAATGAGTTGTGTGATACTTGTATGAAATATAGTGTTAACTTAGTTTATTTATTAAATATTGAATGAAATTCTAATGAATTTACACTTTAATAAAATTCGTATGAGTTATAAGTTGATATAATGTCTACTAAATTAATACAAATATCATTTGTTTATATGATATATGAATTAATACAAGTTGTACCCAACCCGCCAATCCGCCAAACCGATCCAACCCGATCCGCTCGAGTCGGGTTACGGAGAGTCGACGGGTCGGCGGGTCAAACCTGCCAAATCCGCCTATTGAGACGGGTTGAGTCTCGGATCCAAGATTTTGGATCCGACCCAACCCGCCTACCCGTCCATATTATTATTATTATTATTATTATTATTATTATTATTATTATACACCTACCCCAATTCCCAATACCCCTCTTCCTTTTCAGTTTTCACACTTAATTATTATTATTATTATTATTATATACCTACCCCAATTCTCAATACCCCTCTTCCTTTTCAATTTTCACACTTTCCTCTTCTTCCCCCTTTACCCAGACACACCCACCGTCCCTACTCCCACTCCCACTCTTCCTTTCCCCTTTCTTCTTCCTTTCCCTTTCCTCTTCCTTACACAGACACACTCACACTCTTTCCTTTCCTCTTCCACCTCTTCATTTCCTCTTTTCTCTTCCTTTCCTCTCCACTGCAACTTCGTGCGTCTTCTTCGGCCAACCCTCTCCGGCCGCCCTGCCCTTGCCCTCTCCGCCAGGCCTGGAGCAGCCTTGACGCCCTCATCGGCCGCCTCCGCGCCGCCTACGAGGAGCACGGTGGCTCCCCATACTCCAACTGTTGAAAGCATTTTTACTCTCGTCGTTCAAAATAATATATCCTTCTTTACAGCTTTCAGATTCACAAGGAATCCAATTGCAGTACAGTCGGGTATAATCGTATCCACAGAGAGTTGCAAAAATACCGTTCTTAAGTTTGTTAATTAACCAATGAGTAAAGGATTTGTGATTTGATATTTCGATAAATAAATAAATAGCAGAAAAGATAAATAGGCAACAAATCAGAGACAGATCAGGAAGCTTGTTGGGATTTGAATCATATTAATCAGAACTATCATTCCTTTGATTTCTCGCCATCAGTTCTTAACTTATTCATCGCTCTCGCGCATGAAAAGATTACAGGGTTCCTTTGTTATGCTGTCACTCTCGCACACAAGCTTAACAAAGTACACCAGCGTTATTTTAGATGTTAAAAGCGACTAATATCCCTAACTCTATCTCTAGCAATTAGGTTTATTAGATGAATTGATTTAGTTCCAACTTATGATGCCGTTCTCACGCGCAACCAAACAGTTTGAAATCATGCTTTAGGTAGCTAAGCTAAAACAAGCATTAAGTGTAAAATCGATTCATGCAAATCATAGAAAATGATAGATTCATTAATGTAAAAGTACATGGATACAATCAGTCTATAACAATCATCAAAATCCCAACAACAAGAGGATTACAAATCCATCTTACAAGAGTATCTCGGAGGCAAGGTGATGGACGCTTACCATGACACGTTCTCACGCTATCATGACGACGTCCGCCGTGCTTCCTTGATTCTCCCGGCTCCTTCACTAGCCTCCTCTTTGTTGCTAAACTAACTTAGGATTTGAAATTGAAATGAAATGAGAGAAAGGAGAATTCTGAAAGGTAAATGATGCCTTGATTGTGTGAGCCTCGGCCTCTATTTATAGGCCGAGTTTGAGGGTCACCGCTGAGCGGCCTGAGTGCACCGCTCAGCGGTTTGAGGTTTCTTCACCGCCACGTTTCCTCTGAATGGTGGCTCTGCTCTGACATTATCTGTCAGAGCCGCTGAGCGGCGTGCGGTGCGCTGAGCGGTGTCAGAGCAGGGTGGCATTGCGGCTGCA
The DNA here is from genome assembly GCA_003254905.1 of Nissolia schottii. NCBI lineage: Eukaryota > Viridiplantae > Streptophyta > Magnoliopsida > Fabales > Fabaceae > Nissolia > Nissolia schottii. Next base: position 459,985 of record QANU01021212.1, read on the forward strand.
GGTGCGGCTGCAGAGCTTCCTTCACGGCTAAGTTTCTTCACCTTGAAGCAAGGTCCACTGAGCGGTTTGGGTTTATCGCTCAGCGGTTTCTTCGTGCAAGCCGCTGAGCGATACTTGTCACCGCTGAGCGGTGGTGCATATGCCTTTGCTCTTCTGCTTCTTTTGTCCCTTTTGCTCTTTGTTTCCTTTCTCTGTGGGATTTCTCTTTGATCTTTTATCTTGCATCCATCTCTAGAACATTTTATAACTCCTACAAAAGTGGGGAATTTTAATCAGATAATTCATTAAACTTAAGCAGACAGGTGCCTTTTCAATAGTTGAAATCGCGTACTTTTGGCACCTAACACCAACCCCTTCGGTAGTTCGGTGGCAGCCCCACTCTCAGAACTCATCTCATCTCATCTCCTAATTTTTGTTTTTTTTTCTGTTTTTATTTGTTTCCTTTTTATTATGGTTTGGACGTGTTCTGTATGTGATTACTGTAGGAACAAATGATGTTGTGTTCTGATTTTTGTGTTCTGGATTTTTGCAAATTTTTGAGTTGTGATTTTGTTCATCATCTTCATCTTCTGAGCCATGAGGACGGGTCACCCGCCGACCCGCCTGATCCGATCCGATCCGGGCGGGTGACGGGTCTGGCGGGTACCCATAAAAAATTGAAAAATTTACCCGACCCGACCCACGTGCTGATGGTCGGGTCGGATCAAGGACATGGTCGGGTCTTACCCGACCCGACCCGTGTGCACCCTATGAACATAACTTGAGTCTATTCAAAACCCACACCGATTCATATTAGCAGCATAATCAACGTAAATTTGTCATTAATGGATATGTAACAAGTAATCAGAAGTACACTCACAATTTTTTATTTTATGCTAGTACACTCACAAATTAGTTCTGGATAAAAATATTATCAAATTGGTTCTTAAAATAAACTAATTTAATTTATTTTAGAGACTGTTTTTTAGATTTTTATTTATCAAGAACAGATTTGTATAGAGATAAATTTGAGGTTTTACTCTTAATTAGTAAGTAATGGTTTGTTTATTGAGTTTACAAAAAAAAATTATTGATTCACATTTTTATATTTTTATATTAATATGGAATTATTTATATTTTATTAAATTTTATAGATATTATAATTATAATTTATAAAATTTATTTTAATTTAAAATTATTTATTTTATAGGAAATCAAGTATTTCTTGATTAGATTTAATTAACATAAAAAGTTTTTTTTAGAAAAAACCACTTCAATAGATTTATTTTTAAATAATTAAATAAGATGATAACTATATATTTGTGAAATTACAGAAAGAAAAAAAAAGAGTGAGATGTAATTGCATGAGTTTGACTCTTTTTTTTAAAGAGATTGGTCTGAGGGGAGATTTATTTCAATCCAGGTTTCGAAGTATGCCTTTGAATTGATTGAGCATTCACAAAGATGCCTACAAATCAACTCTACAAAAAAAAAATTTAAGAATCGAACCTAAGTTATTTGATGTATGATTTAAAAGCTAATCAAGTAAGTCAACCCTTAATCAACATACCTAAGTTCGAGAAAGAGTTTAACGCTTAAATCATATAAAGTGATAATTATTGAGAGGACGTTTGTAGTTGCTAAGGTTAGTGTCAAAATAAAGAATATGAGAATGTCCTGATGAAAGACAAAAACAACAACAATAATAATAATAATAAAATCTGCATATAAATAATATGGGGGATATAAACTGTTATACTTATTTCACATATATACCTTCTATTACAATTTTTTTGTTTAAATAAATAATTTATGGCATTTTGTTATTAAAAAAAAAATCGAATGCCAATCTATACAAAATAACATAATGAACATTTGACTGTTGGTAGGTCTTGTAACTTAGTTCAAAGCTCCCGAAGACCAAGTCTTGTACCAAATTTAAAAGACCAGTTCTAGTCGCCAGGAATGGAACCAATCAAGAATCAACAGCTTGCAAGTTGTAACGCGTCCCAATAGTTGAAGTCACATTTCTTGAAAGGATGGGATTAATTATGTGCAGCTCAAAACGGCACTGAGACGGTTTGAATTTAAATGGCCATTGACTTTGTCTTATCAACAATTTAATGAGTGAGTTATTAGTGCATGTCAAATGTCACAAAGAGTATGTATGGGGGCAAGCAACCCTAGGTATTTGATTACATGACAATTCCCATTTACGTTACAAGTATAAGAGCTTATGGGAATTTAATTTATAACACTAGCAAGTGCACTAGTTCGTACAAGTAATAAGAATAAGTATTAAAATCTGATTTGTTGAATCCACGAAAATAATATTACACTAAATTTTTATTAACAAGTAACTCGATTGAATTGATTGAAAAAGTTTGGGAAATTTGGCTTTAATAAAATGAACAATTGATAAAGAAAAAATAACATCGAAGTAGAAGGTGGAAAAATTAAGTTATGGAGTTGGACATTGGGACAATCGACTTCACCTACTCTAAACTTGTGTTATAGACAAGTCTGCACAACTATCCTAATATAGTTATTAACCAGTTATCAATTAAGCTTAATTAATGGTCAAGGTTTCTACGTTAATTACTAGTCTCTCTGGAGCACTAACCCCCCTCTCCTCTTAGGTGCGATCGTTTGATCTCTCACAACGAACTATGTCTAAGTACAACATTAACGTTCTATGATTCCCTACTCAATGACCACATGAATCGACGTGTTCATCTCCCACACTCACCTAGTTTATGGCTTCTATAACATTAACACTCTCACAAACCATCTCTCAATCTCATTGTAAGACAACAATTCAATTAAATAGTAGCTAAGCACTCAATAGCATTAAGAGCAGTTATAGAAACTTAACATCAATTGAAACTGAATAATAATCGACGATCCGAGCCTTTGTAACAACCCCAACCCCGGGCTTATCAATTCTAACAAGCCAGTGCTTCGAATTCCCAGCAGGGAACAACATATTGGCTCCAACATGTAGTTTTGAATTTGATAACTGACCTGCCTGGCCAATTGATAAACTATAGTCCTTTCTCAAAGAGTAGAAATCCGGGTCAGGCCTAATCGATAAGACCTCAGGTAAACCTGGCAACAAAACATATGCACAAGAACCAAAATTCATATCAACAATAATACCAATAGCAATACCACTTTCACAAAACCAAAACATCAAACATATATTTTTCGCATTATCATGGATAAAACCACATGTGAACAAAATATCCTTACCCCTAAGGTTATCAGTTATCACATCATCAAGGAATTAGGATAATAAGACAACAAGAATAATTTTAAAAAATAAATAAATAAATAAAAACTTACTGGCCAGGTGGGAGGATATTTCTTCATCAATGTCACAACAAAAACCAAAGTGTGTATCCCAGGAAGCATCATACAGACTCATTTGAGCATCTTTCTCACTGTAGAAACCAAGTTATAGTAAATTTTCAGCTAAACAAAATAAGAAAAAGAGAGGGAAAAAAAAAACACACATTACAAGAGTTTACCTGCCCAGAACTTTCTGCAGAGTTTTGACATAATAATCAATGACTTGTGGCTTGGAAGTGACACCATGAGGGGGCCGCGCCATGAGCACCATCCAATAGCGGTTCTGTGTGGCGGCGGTTGAAGGAGTGAAGGAAGGGTATGCTGTTGCTGCTATCCTAGTAAAGGACCAATCATTGCATGAAGAAGAAGAAGAAGAAAGACTGGAATGGTTCCTTTTGTTGGGCAATCTTATGTTGACAGAAAGGTGCTGAATTTGGAATGTTTCGAGATTCACAGAGGGAAAGGTTTGATATTTGCTGAATGTGAGTGTCAAAGACAGAACTCCCATGTTTTTTTCACAATCTCAATGTTTCTTCCTATGGAAAGGAAGACAACGTTTCTGAGAGGCATTGCAGAGTGCCGCTGCCAAACAGTTTATCTAATTCTGATGATGCTGGGCTTGTAAATTGGGCCTCTCAGTTGCTACATAAATATTTAGGGTACAGCGTATTTGAATTTTTGTTTAGATGATTTAGAATCCATTTATTGTTTAAATTAACTAAACTGTGCTACCTCTAACTAATCGTATCTCTTCATTTTATTTTACTGGAAGGGGAGTAAGAGATGAAAATCAGACATTAGACTATCAATTTAACAAAATGGAAGAATATCCACTAAACACTGAGTTCAATCATTCAATCATTGACATTTATTATTTGTAAATGACTTCTGAATTTATTATCTTTAACTAATAATTTTCCATTATATTTATCTTTACATTTATCTTTTATGTTATTTCATGTGAGAATGAGTTTTTGTATGGTCAAAATTAAATGTTAAAAAGAAAATGTATCAGAATTAATTTCAACTTATTAATTTTCTCTCTCTCTCTTGTATAATATATTTCATTTTTAAGATTTAATTTTAACCGTACAAATATAATCTAATAACTGAATAGTCATTCTCATGTTGTCAAATAAAAAACCCATTGTCGTGTGTGTATATATAATATACAATATAATTGATGATAATTCTTTAATAATTCTTATAATAACACGTAACTTAATTATATACATACAAGTGCACGCCATACAACACACGAGAACACTTACTAATGGTAATATAAGTTTTAAATGATCATTTCATAGGCATTGGTTTATTCCATCTCTCATTCTCTTTCCCACCCCTATCCCTCTCAGCTTACATTTCCCATGGCCAACAATATTATAAAATAAAGATGAAAAGGGATCTACATGATTGATGGTACAATTCAGTTATCACTCAGAAGCAGGGTTTCTTGGTTGCTGCTCTCTATGCCATCACTTGAAGTTTCATCAGTCTTCAGCAGGCAAGCAAAACAAAGAGAAATTATCTGAATACAAAATTGAAAATAATTTCAAAGTCAGCAGTGGAGAGTAATAGCTGGAGTAGAATTGAAGAATGCAGAGCAGAAGAGGGAAGAAAGAGTGTGGAGTGGTTGTTACCATGCATATGGATGCACATATAATGCTAAAGCCTTTGCAATCAAAGGGAGCATTGCTAGATAAAAACNAAGAAGAAGAAGAAGAAGAAAGACTGGAATGGTTCCTTTTGTTGGGCCATCTTATGTTGACAGAAAGGTGCTGAATTTGGAACGTTTCGAGATTCACAGAGGGAAAGGTTTGACATTTGCTGAATGTGAGTGTCAAAGACAGAACTCCCATGTTTGTTTCACAATCTCAATGTTTCTTCCTATGGAAAGGAAGACAATGTTTTTGGGAGGCATTGCAGAGTGCCACTGCCAAACAGTATATCTAATTCTGATGATGCTGGGCTTGTAAATTGGGCCTCTCAGTTGCTACATAAATATTTAGGGTACAGCGTATTTGAATTTTTGTTTAGATGATTTAGAATCAATATTATTGTTTAAATTAACTAAACTGTGCTACCTCTAACTAATCGTATCTCTTCATTTTTATTTTACTGGAAGGGGAGTAAGAGATGAAAATCAGACATTAGACTATCAATTTAACAAAATGGAAGAATATCCACTAAACACTGAGTTCAATCATTCAGTCATTGACATTTATTATTTGTAAATGACTTCTGACTTTATTATCTTTAACTAATAATTTTTCATTATATTTATCTTTACATTTATCTTTTATGTTATTTCATGATATACAAAATATAATATATATATATATATATATATAT
>QANU01021212.1:465708-490537 GCA_003254905.1 Nissolia schottii
CATTGTCGTGTGTGTATATATAATATACAATATAATTGATGATAATTCTTTAATAATTCTTATAATAACACGTAACTTAATTATATACATACAAGTGCACGCCATACAACACACGAGAACACTTACTAATGGTAATATAAGTTTTAAATGATCATTTCATAGGCATTGGTTTATTCCATCTCTCGTTCTCTTTTTCCCACCCCTATCCCTCTCAGCTTACATTTCCCATGGCCAACAATATTATAAAATAAAGATGAAAAGGGATCTACATGATTGATGGTACAATTCAGTTATCACTCAGAAGCAGGGTTTCTTGGTTGCTGCTCTCTATGCCATCACTTGAAGTTTCATCAGTCTTCAGCAGGCAAGCAAAACAAAGAGAAATTATCTGAATACAAAATTGAAAAAAATTTCAAAGTCAGCAGTGGAGAGTAATAGCTGGAGTAGAATTGAAGAATGTAGAGCAGAAGAGGGAAGAAAGAGTGTGGAGTGGTTGTTACCATGCATATGGATGCACATATAATGCTAAAGCCTTTGCAATCAAAGGGAGCATTGCTAGATAAAAACAATGCTGAAAAAATAAAACAGTTAATTATGTGTTAAGCATTGAGAATTATAAAAGAGATTTTAACTTTTTATAAGCAACTAGCCAAGATGATATTGCTCCACTCACAAGTCAATGGACTCATAGCAATAGGTGATAGCAAATCTGATATAGATTGTGTCCCGGCAATAAAAGTTTGAGCTTTTCCCTGCAGTAATCTTATAGCATAAATTCTGAGAATGCAGAAAACATAAATGGAAGGAATTGTACACAATTGCAGTTCAGTTTCTTTTGGAAAAAGCCCTGTTTCTGCTTTGTGTTTGCCGGTGGTGCTTTTGGCAAAAAACTTCTTGCACAAACATAAATCTAATACCTCATATTTAGGCATGATCACAATAAAGTAAGTGGCGCCCATAAACAAGCGAGACATCTTGGAAAAAGTAGGCGAGCCAAGTTCTATTATGAGTATGTCTAAATATGAGGCATTAAATTAAACAAGCGAGACATCGTGGAAAAAGTTGGCAAGCGAAGTTTATGGCCATTACTAGTCATAAATCCAATAATGTTAATAGAGATTTGTGCAGGAGATGGCATATTAGTAACAAAATTTCTGTTACACCTTGTTCTTTGCAATCTGCACAATGTTTTATAAGGCAGGCTGCATTGCTTGTTAGTATTAGCATAGTTTTCTGATGAAATACTTATATATTAATCTGATTCATAAAATTTAGAGACCGAACCTGATTGGTTGAGCTTGACGCTTTTGAAATAATAGCATAAGTCTGCATAACAAGAAATTAATAGCACTATCAGAACCTTAAGTTGAGTTAACTATAAAAATAGGTAATAATTTTAATCACATCTGAGGAAAACTCATCTAGTACTCACAGAAGGTTTCACTAGGACATAAATGATGCCGAAAGAGGCACTCAAATATGGAACCTGCATCGGTGAAATAATTTCAATTACTAACAACACAGAACCTAGAGTTATAAGATAAACAGTGAAATTTAGAAAAACATATAGAAAGTTGACATGTTTACATACCCAAGGTGCCCATGCTAATCCATAGAGCCATGCCTACACAGAAATACAGCTTGAATAGCATAAGATATGAGCAAGTTTGCTTTGGGGGAAGTGAGAGAGAAGTTAAAGAACACACGATGACTTACATATGCTATTGATGCAAGCAAGGCAGAGCATAGTATCGCTTTCTCTCCAACCATTGGATTGAGTATTGGAAGCACCAAAATCTGGAAGCCGACCGAGGGTAAGTACTTTGAGAAGAAATCGATCGTGTCCTTAATCACTATATCAAACATTTTCATACAAGCCAGATCGAATATGCTAAATAAACAATTTTAGACAAGCAGTATATATAAGCAAAAATTTTGCATCCTTAGCCGCAGTGGGTTGAATCGTCCATTCAAAATCCCTACAGCTTTGGCGATCTTTCTCGCTGTCACAAATTCAAGTTGTTAGTAGAAACTGGAACTTCAAATGGTCAAATAATTAAGAAAGATTAGTACAAGTTCAAGAGGATATCTCCATTCTAGTTACTGTTGAGCATACTAGATTAACTAAAAGGAAAAAATGTTCTGAACATTTTTCATGGGAACGAATAATCAAAGAACTGACTAGCTTCTTTATTTCATAAACTACATAAAATGACATGGTACTTGCAATTCTTCAGTATGGTGGAATTAATTGAAGAAAACTCCTCTGGGAAATGTTATACCTGAGAAAAGATTGAACCAATCCCCACCATCATTAGAAGTTCCGAGAACTGATTTTTGTTGAAACCAAAAACAGCTTTCAAATAGTACTGCACAGGAAATTATCAGACTGTCAATTATTAAAAGAGCAGAAGCAGCATGAATCACAGTCTTTACTACTCGGTCAAAAATCCTCCAATTTTTATGTAAAGAACCAACTATCCCAAAATATTGAATCTAAAGGGAGCAGGCTCATAATGGTTATTAAAATCTCCAACACTGTCAATTTGATCAAAGCCTTAGTATATGGCCTTCTACTAAGGAACAAAACAGTAAGGCAATAAGCTGGAGGGTTCATTCAAATCAACTGAAAGCATACCAGTAAAACGCTGCTTATGCCAGACATTCCCAATTCATAAAAGAAGGAGATAACAGCCATGCCCCTTAATGTGGGACTGAAAAAATGAAATATAGCACAATATTTAGGACTCGTGCTCACATTACATTTCACAAAAGAAAAATTATCAGCAAAGAATCATACTGATAATTAAATGCAAAGGTAATAATGCTTAACATCAAAAAATGACAGGCGAAGGCAACCTGAAAATCACTATTTCCGCAGCTTTTCTCATAGATTTGTATCTTTGATTGAGAACATCAACAACTTTAGTGCAGAAACCTGACTCTTGATTCTTTTTCGGAGCCACTGTCACCGTTTCAACAAGGAAGAAGTGCATATAAAGAGGGCAGAAGATCAAAAGTACTATTGAAACCTGAAATCGGTGAACCAAAAAATAAGATTCATTCACTAATAGGAAGTATGAAAATTTCAAAATATGAACTGAACATCCCTACTGAACTCACTGCACAAACATACCACAAAAATGTACTTTTCGGGAAGAAATCGAGCCAGCACATTTCCAAGAACATGTGAAGCAGAAAACAGACCAGTTATCCAACTAAATACTGCTGCCCTTTTGCTTTCACTTACAACATCTGCCTGAGAAAGGAAGTACAGAATTGTATATAAAATTCTTCCCATTTTTTTGTTTTGGTTTATATTCAGTTGTCTAAGAATAAATCTCACCACATAAGCAACAGAAATGCAGAAAATACTCCCTTGACTGATTATATATGAAAATGTGCGAAGCACATAGTAGGCATAGACAAATTCCTCTGACTGATGCCAAGCAAGTAAAGCTGCAAGAAGAATACAATGAGAAGGGTAAAAGGAAACGTAAAAATCCAAAAGTAAACAAACTATCATGGAATGAGAGTCGTCTCAAGTTTCTATCTATCTGCATCTTCATTTAACCCGATATCTTTCCTGTTCCTGATTTTCTAGATCATTTGACTCTGTCAAGGGAAATTAATTAAAAGGATGAAAATGGCACTCATGGTTTCTATTGGTTCTTGCTTCATTTGCTATTGACTTTGGAACAAATAGTATTGCTAAATATTCAGAAAAGGGAAACTTATTCTAAATTGAAGTTATCAAACGTGTTAAGAACAACATAATTACTCAACATCACCTACATATCAGATTAAGCAAACTGTTGAGATCAGATCTTATATATTTATGTATGTCCTTTGAATTGGAGCAGGTGAAATTGTACTGCTACCATTTTGATCAAATCATACACTAATCAAAGTTCAGAAGAACAAAAATTGTGAGAAATGATTTCCATCTTCAAAGAAGAATATCAGATGGTCAGAAGTTGATGCATCTTCAGTTCAATTTGGCATCAATTTTATGAACAAGCAGCAAGAGTAAACAAAACCAAAACAGTGACATTTTCAATTCATAATAATAAAAACATATCAACTGAAAATGAAAGAAATTAAAACAAAATAAACAGACTCTAGAATGAGTAATGAGCACACCAAAAGGAATTATAGTGGTGGACATGGTAACAAGGAGCAAAGGTTTACGGCCATGCTCATCTGAAAGCTGACCCAGCAGTGGAAGTACCACCATCTTGAAAATTCCAACTATCTGCAGAGGAAAAATTGCATTTTTAAGACTAAACTTTAATTGAGAAAAATAAAAAACACAAAATCATAGAGTAAATAAGCAACTTGTCCTAACATTTTCATTTTGACATCAATTTGGTCATCATAAAACTTCTGCCATCAATTTAATCCTAACATTCTTATTTTGGCATCAACTAAGTCTGAAACAAAAACACTTAACATCAATTTAGTTGTAACATTTTAAATATTTGACATGGATTGAGTTATGTAAACAGAATTACTGAAATGTCAAACTTTATAATGTTAAGATTAAATTGATGTCAAAAACCAATTTCACTTCATGATCAAATTGACCTAAAAGTGAAAAAAATTTCAAACCAAATGCATTATTTACTCAAAAGTCATAGTCTTGGCAGCTCATCAAATAGAGGCAGCATTTTAGTACCCACACACCAAAGTGAGACTTTTATCTATTATCATCATTACAATTTATACACACACACACACACACTCTTGAAAGTGCAACAAACATAATGAAAGAGGAAGTGGGAGGGAGAATGAAATCATATATATATGAATATGTATATGTACTGTTTGTTGAACACCATTGATGTAAATGGCTTTGGAGCAAGTTGAATGTCCAGGACAGAGAGCAGAAGTGGTGACATCAACAAGGACAGAAACAGTCATCTCCTCAGCAACCCAGTGGATGCTGAGTGGCAGCAGCAGGTGAAGCAATGGCCTCATCTCCCTGAGTCCACCCCACCATGGTGGTGGTGGCGCCATGTTTGTGCAAAAACACCACTAATCAGAGAGGAAGGTAGGTTCTGCTTGTATTTATGAGCGAAAGGACAAGTGCGAGAGAAACTGGGGTCATGTGGAAAAAGCGTGGCAAGAGCATGAGTGCAAGAGGACCAACTTCGTTCTCCACGTGCCTTCGCATTTTTTCCCCTTTATTTCACCTACTAAACTATTAAATTTCTCCTAAGTTTGAGAGAGTTTATTAAGTTTTATGTCATTATCAAATTTGTCATCCAAGTTATTACTAATTAAATTAATTTTTTTATTACTCAAATTAACTTTTGTTGATGATTAATTTAATTGATTTTAATAATTTTAAAGACAAATTTAATATTTTTAATAGTTTAAGGACGAATTTAATGGGACCGATCCAATGATTTACTCTCTTTTTTTTTGCAAAATCATTGGTGTTTGATATCCTGAGCGAACTCGCTCGTAAATTAATTTCCTAACTAGGGTCACGAAATATTTTTCTATTTCCATGAGCAAGGATCAAACTCACACTATATAATTAGTAATTAAATGACAAAATGAATTACCATTATAACACACCTTGTATTTATTAGCATTTAAAATCTATGACTTTATAGTTCAATATCATCTCTTTTTCAAGGTCCTTGGTGGTTATGTTCATTAAATTAAGATTCTCTCATATTCAAAATTAACATGAAATGGTCAAATTTATATCTTAATGATTTATCAACATAATCATGACATTAATTATATCATGAAAAGTAGAGATGTAAATATGATTTTCTCATATTCATTTTAAATATGAGAGAATCTTTATTGTATGATTATATAAATGAATAATAAAATGAAGATAAATATAACCGCATCATCTTATTTTAGAAAAAAAAAAGAGAAGAACTTCTGACTCTCCTAATGTAGTTCCATCTCATCATGTGCTTAAAGTGATTATTAATTTATTATAGTTTGTGCTGATTTATGCCCTTCGTGGCATTTTTGTAGTTAAAATATATGTTTGACTAATTTTAAACAAGAAAGATTTTCGTTTCAAACTTGTTATCACATTTTTGTTTAATGAAATATATTTCCTCTCCAAAGAAAAAATTGTTCTTAATTAAGTATACTCGATTGGGGGGGGGTTGTTTTGGCTTTTTTTTTCAATGAATTAAACTAACTAAAAAGACGATTAATTAAATAATTAACTTTTGTTATGAATGAAAGGATGAATACTTTTAATTAAGAAAAGGTAAATATAAATTTATCATAAATTTGTCATTGCTGAATGTTCAATATGTTGAATAAATGATATGATGCAATGTTTCATAATTATGCTAAAAAAATGGTGATTCAATTCATAAGTTTATAGCAAATGAGATGGGTAGAACTATATTGGAATATCTTGACTTGATTGTTTGTTTGATGCCATCTTTTTATTGTACTCTTAGAACTATACAAAATTTAAGTTTAAATATAGTTATAACTATAATAAACATGAATTCAAGTCTAAAAGTAGTTCCTTTATATTTAAAAAGTTAAGTAATTAAAACCAAAAAATGCATAATTCACCTAAAATTGTAGAAATGGGTGTGCATTGAGTGAGAGTAGAACCCAGGGGCTAAGAGACAAAACAAGTCACTAGGCTATCAAACATTTCTATTATAATTATGTATTAGTATATATTTATATTTATATATATATATATGTAGTAATTTTGAAAATTCATGGGGTCACAATCCTGACAGACCCCCCAGATCCGTCCATGTTTCGTGAGATTGGTGTGTTTTCGCGTCTGATATATTACAAACACTAACACATGAAGACACTCATTTGATACACATGTCGCACGAGTATGAAAGTGTTTAAATAAAAAATTCATGATTAGTCGTGTTCAAGTGTATCCAGACTATATTTGAAAGTATTTTGAGGTGTGTCTGTGCAATGTCCGAGTAAAAAAATATTTTAAATAATAAATAATTTATAATAATATGGACTCTTAGAAAATTAATAAGTATTGGCACATGAAAGTATCTCGAATGTTCCATATATATTGAAAGGGTTTGAAAAATATTAAAAATTAGTAGTTTGATATGAATAAAAATATTACAATATTATTATAAATAGTTAATTTTATTAACTATATATGCAATGTCTATGTCCTTAAAATTTTAAAATTGGTGTGTCACCATGTCGGTGTGTCGTGTCGTGTCGTGTCATGTCTCATATCAGTGTCAGTGCTTCTTAGCATATTACTACTATTTTTTTTCTTTATAGAAAAGTTCAGTGAAGAAGTAGGAAATTTGGATCCTTTGTAAGATTTGAACAATTCATGAATTAAAAATAAATAAAAGTTACAAGTGTGGTTGAAATATAGTTGGAATTCAAGTATTTTAACAAATTATGGAAGGGCTAAAATGGGAACTCGAATTTTATGGGAACAAAACAGAAACCTTGCAAACAATAAGAAAATTCAGAGAAGAGATAGAAAAATTATACCACAAATTGTGTGCAAATATATTGTTCTTAAGAGTTTATCTTCGCCTTACTTGGAGTAATTCTCGGTGGAAATACCTCGACAAAATTTCCTCTAGAATAAGATGTGGATCTTCTCAAGAACTTGTCCACATGCATTCCTAGCAATAATGAGCAAACAAATCTCATTTCCCTGGCAACAACGAGCAGCTAGGTCTCGTTCCAATAATAGAGATGCAACTGAGGTTGTGGGATAGACTCGTGATGCTCAGGAAACAAAAGAAGAAAAAAAAACGCACAAGTAGCAACGTTTTTTGGAGAAGATGAAGTTTTGGTGATGTGGTTTGGCCTTGGCGGGTTGCAAATAAATATATAGACACATTGGATAGCTTAATAATGGCGTATAAAGACCCCAATGGCTACAAAGACCCAACAGTCATAAAAACAAGGGGCACAAGTCACATTAAGTCTCTGACAATCAAATGCAAAAATATTTGGGCCAAAATTTAAAATAACAAATGAGAAGGCTCATTGGACTTACACGCGTGAGATGGGGCAAGGCAGCACACATGTTTGATACAGTAAAGTCCAAGTTCACATTATTAACCCAATACCACAAGTATTAAATGGAGAATCATATCTCCTTATAAAGATTTTCCTTTAACCTACTCCAAGCAATGTAGGACTTAGTTTTCCATCAAACTTTAGTTTTCCATCAAACCAAAAACTAAATTTAAAACACAATTTAAACCCTTTATTTTCAACAACGCATATTGTATACCTTTTTTTTATAAAAAAAAACACTATTAACTAAGGATCAATTTTAATATTAGTCCTTGGACTTTGCAACCGTTGGACTCGTTAGTCCCTCCGTCCACCAGATCCCTAATGGCTGCTGACACGTTCATTAACAGTGACGTTTTCTCTCATCTCTCCTATTTAGCCTCAAAACAATGTTGTTTTGATGGTCCAGAGACGAATCTGACCAAAAAAGTCCAAGGACCAACTTGTCCAAAAAAGTCCAAGGACTATAAGACTATTTAGTCTCTACACCCCCCACAACTATCACTTCCTCCACCTTTACCTTGAGTCCACGACCTCCACTACCTTCAGCCCACCACCACCACCACTCTCTTTTTCCCATCACCACATCTTCATTCCTTCCAACACCACCACCACCACTCCCTCAACCTTGACCTTCAACCCATCACCACTTCCTCTTTCCCACCACCACCACCACCATCACTCACAGAAATCCATGGAGTCTATCCACGTCAACCCTGCTCAGGTGAGCGTGCACTCACACTGGGATGATAATGGAGGTTATAGGACAATGGGTAGCACCCCACTAACTTTGCCTACTAACTGTGAGCCTTACACCATAAATAGGGAGACCAACACACTGCGCATGTATGTTCTTTATTTTATAGACACTTCACTACACACATATTACTAATTAAAGTGTCAGAGTGTCTTGCATGTTTACCCTTAGCGTTGCACAAATAAGAAGGAACTCAAATTGCACGAGAGAACGCAAAGAGCATGTAGAACATATTATCCCCCGTGTTCAAGTCAAAACAAAAATATTACTGTAAAATCAAATTTAAGTAGTTACAATTCTAAAAATATTTTAATAATTAACTTTTAAAAGATTTTAAATATACACTTTTTAGGAATATACCTTTGCCCTATCGCAATACTCAATGATGAAGACATAATTTAATATGCAACGCTCTTATCCTTTTGATGGCTGTGTTTATTATATGTCATTTAATGGAGAGTTCTCTTTTGTTTTGGTCTCTTCATTCTTCAATTCTTCTTGAGACAGATACAGAGGTGAAGTGTCGCACCCTGGTTCATGAATATATCGACTAAATTGTTATTTCGTAATTTAATTTTTTATTAGCAAAGTT
Source organism: Nissolia schottii (assembly GCA_003254905.1). Taxonomy (NCBI): domain Eukaryota; kingdom Viridiplantae; phylum Streptophyta; class Magnoliopsida; order Fabales; family Fabaceae; genus Nissolia; species Nissolia schottii. The sequence goes on from QANU01021212.1 coordinate 475,095, forward strand.
GTATGAGATATTATTTTTGCAATGTCACTTTCTGTCCCAATAATTTCAGTTCTCATGAATTAAACCTGTCTCTTTGTCTTTACAGTTATTTACTATTCCTCTAACGGCTTGTACGTTTGTTTTTTAAACTATCTTTCACGTACAACAAACTATCTTCACATAAGGATATTTTTTTTTTTGGTGGACTTCACATAAGGATATTGAAGCATAAGTAACACTTATTACAAGGTTTTAAAGTAACAATATTTTTAGACGACTAAGCATACGAAGTTTTCATTGTATTGAAAAGTATTAAAATTTATCAAATTTTTTTAATTTTAGTAGCAAAATCCTGTAAATTTTATAATCATTATTATATTATTTGTGATGAAAAAAGGATATGTTTATTTACATTTATCTTAAAGCTAATCAGTCTTTATTAAAAGAAATAAGAGTTGTTTTTAGTTAAAAACCCTAAAAATCATAGAAATAATTTAGTGATGAGAAATTTCAATAATATACCTTCTTTACAAAGTTTTAACTTTATTGTCATCTATATAAAATTAAAAGAAAATATAATCACCTCGAAACGTGTGCTTTCAACGTTTGTAGGGGTTTTAACATTTATATGGTTTTGGAAGGGAAAAATTCTTAAAATATGAGTTAGAATGAGGAATTACGAAAATATATGGCAAATTTCTGCAATCGTCACAGGGGGTGGTGATTTCAGAAAATCCAAAAATAAAAAAATAAAAAATTTCAAATGTCTGATTTAAATGTCGTAATTTTTTTGAATAGACCATATTATCAAAATACAAATGTATTGAGGCCATATATATATATGTAAAAAATCCACGTTTGTAGTAGGAAACAACCGGGCCATTCTTGTTTTTCTCTTGGCTTCTGGTCACCAACTTCATTATTTTTTGTACGTACAAACAAACCGCAAGTGATCTTTACGTCTCCTTTTTTCTTTTTTTTTTAATGTCGCAAGACGTGTAAAACAAACTAAAATTGGCCTATCCCAAGTTCATTGGGGTGATAAATGAATGGGACAAAAGCTGTTAAATTCTGCTGTGGTTGTGATATGCATGAGAAATTCTGCTATGGTTATGCAGCAACCATGATTGTGTAGCAGAATGACCATGAGCCAGAGAAAAAATCGAAGATGGCGGAAGGGAAGGAAAAGAGGAATTGGAGTTATATATTAAATATTATTGAAGTTCTCCAATTTATGATAATGACAATTGAACCAGTAGGATTGGTTTATATACACAAGGGACGGAAAACAAAATTAAGTTACATTTGTAACTATCTGTAATTAATAACTAACTTTAACAAAATTGTTAACTAACTAAAGTTAGGCTAGGCTATTGTGTGAAAAAATAGAAGCAAATGATACTAATTTTTCATATATAATATACAGATTACAACCTCATTATATAGAGAAAGTTGTTGTTTATAAAAGAATAAAAGTTAATAAAAGCTAACCTAACAATTAAGATGTATTCACATTATACAGGGATATCAATCAATAATATACAACACTAATTTATAGGAACTAATGGCAGATAATTGATACAACACTAATTTAAGGACTAACAGCAGATTTTGTTCCTTAATTTTAGAGCTTCCTTCAATATATTATGACTTGTTGTATAAGAAATCATCCCTTATCTATTTGTGATTGTAATAATAGCATTAGTGACATCAAGAAAAATTATGGGATGGATCCAAGTTCACCACTTTATTTATATGCGTTCACAATTAAGTTAATAAAACTCATAAACGAGTGAATATTTTTAGACAATGTGATGATAAATTTATGTTCATGCAAATCCCTTCAAAATCAAATTTGAATATATAGTAACCATAGAGGAGGGGAAGTGTTTTGATCAAATGGTAACACTACAAGAAAAATTAGAATTTCCGGCAAACCTGTGTCCGTCGCAATTTTCTGACAAAATTACTGACGGCATAAGTTTTCGGCAAAATTTTCAATGGATTCCAGCAAACAATTCCACTGAAAATGATTACATCCAATAAGGGAGGCGACTAATTAGCTGCAGCTTGCAAGCCAAAGGTAGGGAAAGCATGGATCTCGAAAATCATACAAACAATTTTTGAATCATATTTTCTTTTAATAATCTTACCTCATATTAAATTTTATAAAGGAAAAAAATTCATCTAAAATGAAGCTCTCTGAATTAAAATGTAAGGGGCATTAGAATGAGTTATTTAATCAATAAAATGTATTGGATAAGAGTTTAACTAAATAATTTAGTAAATTAGTGTTTTTTACTCCGTGCAATGCACCAATCTAAACAATTATAATTTCAATAAAAAAAATTAAAATATTAATTTAGTTAAAGTTTATAATGAGATAAAGTAAATAACTTTTTTTTAATATAAACTACCTATTTATTATTAAAAAGGGTTAAATATATTTTTGATTCCTAAAAATTATAAATTTTATGTTTTACCCCTAAAAAAAATTTGTTAGGAAATTGTCCTGACAAATTTTTTTTAGTAAGATTTAATCCCTGTTGTCAAGTTAAGTCATTAAGTGGCAGTTAACTTGGCAAGGCCACGTATTCACATAAAATTGTTACATGGCATTGCATGTGCCCTGTAACATGACCAAGTTAAATGTCACATCAGCAATTAATGACTCAACTTGATAGAATGGATTAAATCCTACTAAAAAAATTGTTATAAACTATTTTTTAATAAATTTTTTTCAAAGGTAAAACACAATTTATAACTTTTTAGAGATTAAAAATATATTTAATCCTATTAAAAATATAAAAGTGATGCACACTGGCATACCATAAACAAATTAATTGAGATGAATAAAATTTAATATGGATATAATAATAAGATAAAGGTAAAATACAAATTCATTAAATCATTTATGACTTTGCATCCACACAAAATCTTCAACTTCATATTATTTGCACAACATATTTAATTATTGCACATAATGTTTAATTATCTAATATGTAATCATGTTTACTATTTTTAACCGAGTTTCATACAGCTCATATCTTCGTTCTCTTTCTCATCAAGTTATTGAAAGAAAGGGAAATGGAGAATAAAAAGCTAAAATATATCAATTATGCTACACGTACACTAAAAAACATGCATCATACATACACTCTGTATTTATACACATTGAGCCCACAAAAATAACTCCCATGCGTCATATTAAATACATTTGGACCCACTATGAATACCCACTCTGCACTTAAACGTGCATGCACACACAATTCGTGTTTCTCAATATTCATTCGCGTGCACAACATTAGAAGCATATGTACACAAACATTATGTAGGAGAATGCACAAACATTACTCTCTTATGCGTGCGAACCTTTACATGGACCATACATTCCAGAATTCATTAGACTCTTTGATGCACAAACTTTATAAGCATCTGTGCACAAACTTTTTGCAATAGAATGCACAAACATTACTCGTTTATGTTCACAAACATTTACATGAATCATACATTCCAGAATTCATTAGACTCTTTGATGCACAAACTTTATAAGCATCTGTGCACAAATTTTAGGTAGTAGAATGCACAACATTAGACACTTATGTTCACAAGTATGACATTTCACAGGTAATTGTCCACTCAAGCATCTTTAACAAGTAAACCACCATTGTTAAAGGTAAATCTCATCAATTTTGAAAGAAAACCACCTTTTATCATCTTAATTTCATTTTAATCAATTTTCACGTGATAGGAGGATGAAGATGAGGAGGATGATGAAAGGATAAGAAGATGACTATAATGAAAGGTGTCTATAAGTCAGGGGTATTATAAAATAATATCAGTATTATATCTTTGATTGATTTAGACTGATTTAGTTTAATATTTAAATTGATTTTGTCTTTGTATTTTTTATTATGTTCCTAGCATATAAATATGTTTTATTTCATTGTAAGTGACACATTCTTCACTAGTACAAAAATCTTTGTTGTTTATCCTTCTTTGCCTGTTGTCATTTTCTTCACAATATTTTCTTGATTCCATCATGAAATCTCACATGGTATCAGAGTCATAACACTCTCCATAAGTCATCTTTTCGCTCCCACTGCCTCAGAGTTTAGGCTCTCTACTTTTTATAAAAACTCTCTTTTGTCATTCTCCGTAAAGCTCTTCAATATGCTTTTTTTGTTCACTACCTCCCGACCCCAATTAACTACACGACCATCGTCACTGTGATTGTCACTTCTTAACTTGTTGTCGCATTTGTTGCCTCTGTGCAGTTTGATGTTACCTATCATTGTCTCTACGCAACCCCCCAATGTTGCTTATCGCTGCCTCTATGCAACCCCCAATATTGCCTATCGCTACCTCTACACAGCCCTCAATGTTGCCTATCGCCCAACAACCTCCGTTGTTTTGTGACAAGCTTAAAGCTCAAAGAGCTTTAGCTTGAGGGAGGGTGTTAGAATATCTATTAGAATAAAATAATATCAGTATTATATCTTTGATTGATTTAGATTGATTTAGTTTAATATTTAAATTGATTGGGTCTTTGTATTTTTTATTATGTTTCTAGCCTACAAATAAGTTTTATTTCATTGTAAGTGACACAACATTCACTAATATAAAAAAATTTATTGTTTATCCTTCTTTGTTTGTTGTTATTTTCTTCACAATATTTTCTTGATTCCAAAATCTCACAAGGGAAATTAGTCAAAAAACCTACATCGGTGGATATCATGGTCGTGTACCAAAAAGTTTAGCTAATAAAATGTGTAGACTTATATGTATTAATACATCATAGAAAAAAAAGTTGATTATTTCTATTACTACTCAAAAAGTGATATAAAAACATAATACGATTGACTTACAATATAAACCATTTTAAATTACTATCATTACATCAAAATTAATTAAAAAAACCTTAAATACAAATAGTGGAGTATATTTAATTCAATTACACATCAATAAGCAAGAAACATGCCGTTACAGTGTTCTCAAAATATCGAAATGCATGCCACTCCATTTGCATGCATGCCATACCGCATGAAATAACCATCTCACCAATCAACTTTTAAAGTATGACGTAGATTAATTTTAAATAACTTTTGCGTATTATCATAAAAACAATTGACAGAATTGGTTAGGGATGATCTCATATATGGCTGTCAAAACGGGCGGACCCACCCCGTTTAGGCCCGTGAGCCTAAACAAGTCGGGCCAAAAATATGTATATTTTTAGGATCTAATTCGTTTATAGTCGGTCCGTAGGTTTAAACGAGCCGCCCGCCAGCCCGTTTATTTTTTAAAATTAAAAAAGTCAAAAAATTCAAAAAAATTCAAAAAAAAATATTTTAAAAATTTTAACAAAATTTCACAGGCTCACGGGCCGATCCGTGGGCCAAACAGGCCGGGTCTAAATGGGTCGAACCAATTTTTTTCAAATTTTCGCGGGCCTATTTTTTGCATGTAAAATCCGTCCATTTAACCGGATAAACGGATCGGACCCATTTTGAGAGCCCTAATCTCGTATGTTATGACTTATAAGGACATGAGTTTACATGGATAAAATCAATAGTGGATAATTGGTCAGTATATTTGGAAGCGCTTAAAGTTTATGAGATGCTTTAACTCTGGTGGAATTATTGACCTTGAATCTACTTTTTAAACTTTTAGTAAATTTTTTATTTATTTACGTAGTGGTGGTAGTATTTTATTCTTGAATCATGAAGAAATCAGACGATTCCTCGGTATGCATAATTTTTTAGTTCTTATATTATTATTATTTTTTGACTGGGATTTAATATCTTTTTTAATATGATTGATACTTTTGCAAACCCCCATAAAATTCGTTGTTTTTTACACAATTATATATTAAAGAAAAGAAATTCTATAGTGTTCCCTCACTTTAGAATATAAAATGAGACATTTGTTCCGAAACATGCACCTCGGTCCACTCTCTGGATCCTGGAGCTTCAAGATCTCTGATGAGGTTTCTAGGAAGATCTCTGAACTCGCGTTGCGGTGAGTACCTGCAAACACTGCAACGCTCAAGTAAGCAAGGGTTTAAGGGAGTTTAGTAAGTGATAATTAAATGCTCTTTCATACCTGGGGTATGGGTTATTATATAGTTGTGGTGGTTGAGGTTCGTGGTGGGAGAATATCTCATGTCCGCGTGTTGCGGTGGTGGGATCGAGAATATCTCGTGTCTGCGTGTTGCGAGGGAGGAGATGATCTCGGAGTTGTTGAGCCCGTGTCAGCATAAGTTGTATGATACTATAATTAATAGAATATTTTTGCTGCAATTGCTAATTGATGTTGTAGCTAATTATAGAGATTTGATTAGTTGATTGATATTGTGCATTAAAGGTAGGAATATTTATTTTTCCTAAAAATAGGACATCCTATTTCCTATTGTATGTAAAGTAAATTGTATCTATATAATCCCTTCTCTGGGATATGAAATATATAGAAATAAAGTACTATTGTCGTACAGCCCGAGAAGGAGGGAGGAGAGGATCTCGGAGTTATTAAGCCTGAGAAGATCTTGGAGTTGTTGAGCCTGAGAAGGTGGGAGCAGGGAATCTCGGAACCGTTCAAGGGCTCGCGAGTGGCCAGGCGAATTGGGCCGGTCCGCGGACTTTGGGCCCGGATCTTGGAGGTAGCTTAGGATGGGCCTTTAAGACCCAGTCTATAACAACATCTTATCTTAAAGGATCATTGTTCTAAAAAACGATTAGTTCTTTCCACGTTAATATTTTAAAAAAGAGTTAAAATATATGCAAAACATTTTATGACCCTATCGATAATAAAGCCATTGAACAATCCACATTAACAGTGTTCGGCGTCCCTCATTAATGTGGATTGTAACTTAGAATAGGATTAATGAAGATTTAGGACAAGACCGTGAAGCCCATACATAGTAGCCTGTAAGGTTCGGTGTCATGTATCATGTATAATGTATCGTGTATTATGCCATGTAGATTAGGGCAAGGCTATAAAGTCAGGACATTTTAGGAGTATAAACTGTAATGCTCGGATTGTTTATCTAGATAACTCCCAATTTGTTTATGGTTTCAAATGCTTTCACGTATTATGTATCATTATATAAATGTTTTCATGATTGTTATTATATTATGTATTGCATCTGTGTGTCATGTTTTTTGAAGTGTCCTATGTCGCCGTGAATGTGGTCATTTGCTGAGGCTAGCTCTCCCTAGAGTTCTTACCCCTCAACCTCCCCCTCCACTTGCAGGTTAAGGAATAGAAGTTGTAATGCACGGAGTTCATGGTCAGTGGCAGCAACGTCAGAAGTCGTGAGTTAGCGGTCACCTTAAGGTGAAGCTATCTATAGAGCTTGTTCGATTTTATTTTATATTTGTAATAACATCAGTGTCTAGAGTGCTACAATTGTATGCAGACAGGATCTATAGACCAGTCGCATATTTTATCATATACATTTATGTTCATTGTAAAAGAGTTAATGTTTATTCAGAAAAGGAAGATTTTTATTTGTTTTCAATTAAAATTAAAATGCATGTTTTTGCGAAAAGTGTTCTTAAGAGGCTTTCGTAAGAGAACTAGTCTTTTACGTGCTAGTACTGATTTTTGGGTTGTTACAAATTACCTTAAAGTCCTTATGGATCATCATAGACTCATTTTTTATAACAAGGTGCATCAAGCACCATAATTGATAGAGATCATCCTAGGCTCTGCATTTTTTTTCATGCAACTTTTTTTTAACCTTTTCACCTGATTTTTTTTTTGGGTATAGGGAGGGAATGTGCAACCAAGGTGGAAAGTGAACCCATGTGCCATTACTAGGTTATATATACTATCAACCTATTGTGCTCAAGCCCTCTTCCATATATAACTTGATCCATCGTTTAAATCATATACTATTATACTAAGTAGAGTGTAGAGATATGTGCATGTTTTAAAAAATCGGTGAACTGTGCTCTAAAATCAATTTTGCACAGTTTTAAAATAAAAAAAATTTCACTATTAAAACTCCAATTAATTGTATTCCTCTCAAATTGAAAATTAAACACACTAATAATTGTTTAACACGCCTTCTCATCCCCATGTGAGAGTTAGCTTGAAATTTAAACAATACACAGGGTTAACGTTACTTTATTCACGACTTAAAAATTTTCTGTTACATGATACAAATGAGTCGATCATCCGGAACAAAATTTTCCTACCTTTCTATCCGACATCCTAAATGATCTCTCTATTTGAGCTTCTTATATTGAGTTGAACCAGACGTAATATTTATGGCTCGCTAAGTAAATTTTATGTACTACTATCTGTACTTTCAGCTTGAAGTTTATAAAATTTCAACAAGTTTTGGTTCAATGAATTAAATCTTAGCTTATTTTAATTATTATTATTACAACTTTTAAAAGCTTTTTTCTTTTTATCTGGAACATATTGAGTTCATTTTGTTTAAAAATGGTAGTTGCTAATAAAAAAAACAATGAAATTAGTAAATTCATATAAGAGGAAAAAAAAAAAATATATATATATATATATATAATTACAATAGTGGAATTGAGGAAAGATCGAAAAAATTAAAATAAATACGTAAAAGATAAAAAATTATAACAAATTAACAAAACAAAATACTGGTGTTATTGTAGGCCCATGTAAATTCATTCTGCCATCTGGTCTTTTAATGTCATTTTGGGCCCAAATAAATAGCACTGCCATGTTGAGCCCGTGGCACATCTCAACATTACATTTTTATGGTATTGACCAAAACTTTTTTTCTTTCTATTTTTTCTGTAAGACAAATAAAGAAACAACTAAGGACGCAATCCTCATACAACTTTTTTATGGTATATTTCAATATTTCATTATTAGTACTTTCAGTCTATTCTACTTTCAGACCATCCCCTAACGTATTGGTAGAATGATGGTAAAATATTTATTCTGTATATTGTTATTCTGTATTATTGAATTTGCATTTTGTTTTATAAAGTTTTGTAGATATTATTATTCTTTATCATTGTTTTTTTTTTTGTTGCTATTAGAGTCGAGGTGATCATGGTCCGTTAATTTGTATCTACTACCACGATATTCACATTATATTCATCCCTTCATAATTTTCACTATTACATGAATATCAAAAATTTTCATTTCATCTTCATCCATTTCCCTTTTGAATTTGCTATTTTTTTTTATAGGAAGATGGAGATGGTGTCAAAAAAACTAAGAAATCAAGAGAATCGAAAAAAAAGGATGGGATGCTTAGCTTGAAAGGAACAAGAATCTTGACCTTGAAATGGACAAATATCACGAGCTTGAAAAGAACGAAGATGGGTGATGAGTTTATATATATATNATCCAATTATCTCTATCTATTATTTTTCACTACTCTAAATTCTACCTCTACTTATCTACGTGACCAGACTTACATACATTATGCCTTTTTAATTTTCAGGTCTGCTCTCTAAAATTTTCTTCCGGGCATTGAGGTTTAGTTTTTTTTTTTTTTAATCCGCGAATTCATTATAATTATATCTGACTACAATTTTTTTGTCAGTATTTCAAACACTATATGTATACGAAGTTGGTGCAAGAAGTCGACACAATGTGAAGGATTGTAAGTTTTCTTTTTCTTCTTCAGATTTTTCGCTCTTCATCGTTGACCCAAATCCGGATCTATATATTTTCAGATCTATTTCCTTCCACTTTTTACTTAATGTTATATTAGTTTTTGTAATTTAAAAAAACGTGCCATAAAATCTTTTTGATTTTGTTTCCTTTTATAAAAAAAACGTATTTTAAAATCGTATTGATTTTGTTTCATTTTATTTTTTTTAAATAAAAGCAATTTATAAGTTACCAATAATCGCATTAATGTGTCAAATAAAAATGAAAATAAGGACATAATTCTCCCTAATCAAGAAATACAAATCAAGGGTTAAAAAAAAGATACACAAATCAAGGGTTAAACATGATAAAATCACGTCTCAGTCTATAACACGTGTTCCTAATTCAATTCTTCTTATTTTTGTATTTTACTTTATTGCCCTCATGTACTATTTGTATACATTCCTGTTTTATTCTTACTTCTTATGCTGCAAATTCATGTTAAAATAATATTTAAGATAATAATGCTCAAACAATAAAAATAATTACTCGTAGAATATTTTTCTTACTAATATTGATATTGCAAAATTGTTATAGCAAAGATATACTTAATTTACACTAGAGATGTCAATTAAGTATGAATTTAATTGTTATCTGTGTAAAAAAAATTTATACTGTCATCCAATTAAAATTTGTCATTTAAGTAAAAAACATGCATATGAAATAATTTAGTTGGATAACAATATAAAAATTATACATTGTCAGGGGATAACAATTAAACTCAATAAGTATATACGAAGACTTTTCTTTAAAATTTGATTTAATAAAAAAAAGTTTTTGACATTAAATTATTATTTATTTTAGGTTTTTAATTGATTTGTTTGCATGGATAAATATACTAGTAATTAGATATTAAAAATTAAATCAGACCATTGTAGTAAACGTTAATTATGAATAATCATCACAAATTATCTTTGAAGTTTTCTTGAATTTAACTTCACTTTAAAGTGCATGTAAAATTATACTCAGTCTCTACCTCATTTTTCATTATTATCGATTATCAATAATCATTTAGGTTTCTTCTTTTATTTTTTGTATTTCCTTTTCAAAAGTTTGTGAGAAAATTTATAAATAACAGTTAAAATAATTATATATTATTTTTTTTATTTTTTTTATTTTTGTCATTTTCTTCCTAGAAACTTGAAAATAAGTTTAGTTTCATGCATTTCTTATTATCCACACAAGATTATATAAAAGGAACAATGAATGCAATTAAGGTTATCAAATTCGAGAGTTTAAATAAACTCATGAAGCCTCCATAAACTCGAATCGTAAACTCGTACGAGTTTACCTATTATTAAAAAAATGTTAAAATTTTTTTTAAAAAAACTATTATGCTACAAAAATATATTTAATAAAACTTGAAATTTATAAATCCTTTTAACTCCATAACAAAGCACAAATAAAGATAAAATATATGAGTTTTAAGTTCAATTCACACATAATACATATGTTTGAACCAGAACATATCCTCCTCCATATACACTTAATAACAAGCAAAATCTATCAACACAAGAGAGAGGCGGAGTGTTGAGCAACCAACATAGCAAATGTATATAAAGAACAATGTCACTCATTCTTAACAGAAGTAGCATGCTTCGAGCCGACAGCAAAAAATTTGGTGATGACTTCGAGGGACATGCCCTTTGTTTCTGGAACCTTCAAGAACACAAATATCCAAGAAGTGACACACACAGCAGCATAAACACCGAAGATACCAGCGAGTCCCATAGTACTGATCATCACAGGAAGCGAGTATGTGACAATGATGTCTCCAATCCAAAACACTAAAGCATAGATAGTGATGCAGAGACCACGCAACTTGGTAGGAAAGATCTTTAAGCAAAGGATGAAATACATACGATGGATTAGCGACGGAGCACGACGGAGGAGCACAACAGAGCACGATGGCACAACGAAGCATGATTGTAGGCGCAACTGTGAATGACAACTCTGAAACACTAAACGACCTAAATCCAAAAACTCATAGACGTGCAAAACGACGACGTCATTTTGCTTGTTTTGTCCTTAAAAAAAACCACAACTTGGTAAACTCGTGAACTCGGTAATAAACTCGCGATTTTATACGAGTTTACACGAGTTTACCTGAGTTCAGCCAAGTTTATCCAAAAACGAGTTTACATGCGAGTCAGCTCGATTTTACTGCCTAGGAACGTAAACTTGTACGAGTTTACGAGTTAAAACCCGATTTTGATAACCATGAATGCAATAAATAAAAATAAAAATTTAACTAAGAGTCTTTCATAATAAATTGCATTTTACCCATACATTTTTAAAAACTCCAATGATAATTTATAATGCTAATTACCCATACATTATTTATAGTGAGCACTAAAGTTTGTGTTTTTTTTTTATACATCAAAAAGAGAAAAGAAAAGCTAAGGCCTAAAAAACAAAACACTAACAGTCCGCCAAAAGAGCAAAAGATAAAGAGGATGGCTGGGAACCTAGCTCTACATAAAATGAGTCACCAATCGCTCCATGCTTGGCTAGAAAATTTGCACATTAGTTTGCTTCTCGAAGCGTATGATTGATGTTAACTACCCACTCACAACACTTCAAAAGCCTAATCGCAGATGAGATTGCGATAAAGATGGATATCACTGCAACCTGTAAAAATCAAGGTCACTGAATCACAATCACAAACAACCAACTGAAAGCTAAGCCACTACGCAAGGTCCAAACCCATCTTAATAGCCATTAAGTTCAACTTAGTGGATATCACGATGATCCATAGAAGCAACTAAACCAGAGATCCAACCACCCTGACTATTCCGCAGTAAGCCTCCACAACCAACTTTACTAGGAGAACCAAGAACACTCCCATCTACGTTCAACTTGACAAAAAAAATCCTATAGCGGACACCAACGAGTAAGAGGAATAGAAATAGAATTATTTTTGCCTAAAAATTGCACGTAGTCACTACATGCCATGTGACTATGATGAACAATTTGAGGACAAAGAGAAGACCTCCCCTCAATAACCTCTTTATTCCTGGCGATCTAAATTTCCTACAACGTCAGCAAAAAAGCATGCCCAATTGAGAAACAGGAGCTTAAAATCAACAATTGAAAAAATGGATCATTAACGAAACCAAGAACCTGCCAAACAACTAATGATTTATGACAGTCACAAAGGCACTGAAACGTTGTCTCCTTATGGTTAGAGCACTGGGCACAAACCGTCGTCCAAGCAAGGCCATGATGAGCTTGGAGGGAAGTTGTAGGTAGCGCATTATGCAGGGACAACCAAATAACAAAATTAATTTTCTTTGGAATTTTCAAATTCCAAAGCCTTGTCCAAGAACTAAAACCTATGGAAAAAAGGTTCATCACGGATATGCCTGCAGAGCAACAAAAGCCACCAAATATTCTCCTGACTGATTCCCTTGCCAAATTATACAATCTTGAAGGTCTTCATTTAGCTAACAAATTTTTCTATTAAGAATGTCCTTGACCGTATTAGGAAGAATAGTGGCATGAGAAGAAAGATTTCATTGTCCCTGAAACTAAATGTCTCGAATTCAGAGTTCAGTGTTAGAAATATAAACAAAATCAACCAAATTATAAAGTTTTCTTACTTGAAATAATTAAAGTGTCAACTTGGTTTTTGAAAAAAAAAAATTTGTTGCCACGTTAGTTCCTAAGAAAATTAGACGAAGGGACTAAGTTGAGCATTGAGATATTTTTCAAGAACCAACTTGGATATTAACACTGAAATTATATAACGATATGTGACACACCAAACACATGATAGTATATAAACTTATACAATGTTTTTCTTATATTATACTATTAAATCTTATACTATCACGACTAATATTATCATGTTTATCTTATACGATGTACCAAGCAAGGCCTAATGTTGTGTGTCAAAAAGTTTTTTTTCTTTCATATATGTATATATGGAAAAAAATTATTATATTTTTTAATTTTTTTTGGTTTAACTTCTTAAAGAAATATGAAAGCAGTTTTTTTAATTCACATATGGAAGCATTTTAGATAATAGGATAAAATATAACTTGAAATTAAAAGAAAAAGTTTAAATATGTTTTGGGTTTCTAAAGCATATTTAAAGCAGTATAATATTGGTGTCCAATGTTAAACAATTTTTTCTATCCCTTTTTATCTTTATCCATTCTCACATTTTAGGTAGTTATTTAATTTACTCTACATATAATTTTTTTTATTTGTAACTTTTTTTCAAAAATTGTCTAAAAAGAAATTGACACCCTTTAAAATTCAACTAGATACACTTTTATGTTGATTTTTCTTAATTCTACTGTCTATTCCCTTTCTTTTTTCTTTTATGTTGTTATTTATATTCCATATTTGACAGACATTAAGTGCCTGTCAAGGCACATTCGTATATTATAAAAAAAAATCAACAAAATAACTATATGTTGATATCCAACTCTTTATTTTCATCTTGTCCTCATGTAACTTGCACTAAGTAACATTTTTATTTGTTATTATATTCTCATCCACTTTCCTATTAGCAATTTATTGTTGTTTCCTGTTGCAAGCACAAAGTGCCTGCTTTTGTGCCTGCACAACCCCTTCTAATATAAGATAAGTTGATTAGATGAAAATGCATAGACATTAAATTCATATTTTAAAGAGAAAATTAGTACTAAGGACTACTAAAGAAGGATAATTAGGAAAAATGATCAATAACAATTAGGGTAAATTGCACAAACTATTATTGAAATTTGTTAAAATTATACTCCACCCCGAATTATATGTAAAATTGCATTCCACCCCAATTTTTCATTATTACTGATCATTAATGATCTGTTAAGCTTTTATTTTTATTTCCTTTTTCTGATGGTTTCCTTTCATTAATCAAGGCTATGTCGAGATAATTGAGCACTAATTACACCAAGTTCTGCCACCGAGACTCAAAGCAAATGCTTAATAAAAATTAGTTAAGCCGCATTAAAACCTCTCAGAAAAATCCAACTAGGACAAACCCCCTAATTTTCAGAGAGGAAAGATTTCCTAACCAACCCTATTTTCATCTCATGTATTTTTTGCTTTCAAAAATTTGTGAAAAAATAGTGAAAATAATAAAATAATAAAATTTTTAAAAAATAATGAACATAAAAAAATAAAAATAAGATACAATATTTTATTATTTGTGCCACTTTCACTAACTTAACTTAAAACACAAGAAAAGAAATGAAAAGGTAAACTTAATTGATCATTAGCGATTAGTCGCAAAGAAAAACTAGGGTAAAATGCAAATTTGACAAACCTCAATAGTGATTTGTTCAATTTATCCTAACATTTAAACTATTAAGAAGGACCAACCGCATTTTTATTTAGGGAGAAAGACCCAAAAATTGTTGACACTGGACAACAATACCCTTTAATTATAACAACACTTATATTAAAATTATGAATTAGTGGTTAGGATTAAATCATTGTATTAGTGATTCATGTGAAAAGTTGAGATTGATTAAGATTAAAAAAATTAGGCTTAGAAAAAAAAATCAACATGTGTGGCGCTGATGAGAAACATATAATAAAAAACAATTTTTTATGGATTATTTTTAGGTTTAAATATGTTTTGGGTCCTCGACAAATTTTCAAGATTTGATTTTGGGTCCTAAAAATATTTTTGTGGTTTTGGTTTAAATATATTAGAAATCTTTGGTTTTAGTCTCTAACATATTGTAAACGATTTGGTTTTAGTCCATGTTATTAATGAGACTCTAATAACGACTAATGTGACTAATAAAGTATTGCATCAATAGGGTCATGTGAGCAAAATAAACTCACCTTAC
>QANU01021212.1:490552-535213 GCA_003254905.1 Nissolia schottii
CACGTTAGCAGTTAACATACCTTTACTCATGACAATGATTAAAACTAATTTTTTTTAATATGTTTGGACTAAAATAGAAAAAAACATATTTTTCAAGGAACTAAACCAAACCTCCAAAATTTATAAGACACCCAAAATATGTTTAAGCCTTTTAACCACGTGATGGGTAGTTATCTTCATTCAGTTACAATTTTAACCTTATAAAAAATTGATGATCAATTTACTTATAAGGGCAAAGGTGGAAGAAAAAGTTGGATCCCAAACTATAACAATCCCCTTTGATTATTTTAGTGTAGACTAATGAGTTTGACAAACATTTTTTTTGCTGATTAAGTATTAAATTAGTTGTGATCATTGAATATAAATAAAAATATAATAAAAAATTTGTGTAAAAAAATAAAAATTTATTGTATTTTGATGAAATTGTTAAATACGCGATAAAGAAAAAATGATTTAAAATAAGTACAACTTTGAAATGAGAGAGAGTTAAAAAGGAAAAAAAATAAAAATAGTAAAAAAAAAGTAGTTTTATGATTAAAATGGAAAAAAAAACGTTGGACAAGGAAAATCTTCCTTATTTATTGTATGTATAGACTCAAGAGAATGAATTTTTATGTTAAAATTAGTCATGTTTATTCATATATAAATAAATGTATATTTAATGATATTTTTTTAAATCTCTTATATGATAAATATCTCATGAGTTTCTTAAATCTCTTATATGATAAATATCTCATGCCATTCAATTTATTAATTTTTGATAATTTTTTATAACTAAATTTATTAAATTTTATTATTATTTGATTATAATAAATTTTTTATTAATTAAATTATTAAAAAAGGTCTATTTATAAAAAATTTAAAAATTTAATAAGATATAGATTCATCGATAAAAAAAAGAACATAGAGAGGGGTGTTAACGTCGGAAGAAGTGCGTGCAAGTGTGGGAGGACACGTGGGAGATAGAGTACTCTTTCGTCAATCAGAAACCCTATCTCAGCTTCGCATTCTCCCTCCTTCTCAACCACCATTTTCCCCTCCCAAATTCTCCGATCCCAATTTCAGTTCCCAACCCTAACCCTAACCCCCCCAAACTCCTCCGATGAAATTCGCCGCGCAGATTTTTCCGGCGTCAATACCAGGTTTGATTCCCTAGCCCTCGACGAAGATTCCTCTTTCTATTTCTCTTCACGAGTAGGTCTTTTTTCCTTCTTCTTCGGTCGATGGAGGGCTCTGCGGAGGATCTGGGAGCCCCGGAGTCATGGGAGGTCGCCGATTTGGACGAATCCATGAACCGATTGAACCTCTTGCTCTCCACCAAGCCTAATCGCGAGCCTGCTGATGTTGGCGATGATGCTCCACCACCGCCACACCAACCTCTTTCTTCAACTTCTCTGTCTTCGGCACCGTGCGGTTCGTCTTCGTCCTCTTCTTCGACCGGAGAGAAGGCCTCCGATGACGTCATCAACCAAGTCGATCAGTTCCTCCGCGAAGCCATACAGAACCCTCGAGAACGCCTTTCAGGTAGGACTTTTTTTTATGCCGTTTTAAATTTCGATTTTATGTTTATTTGTGTTGGCGTGTGCTGAATCTATATGTATTTACTCGAATTCGTTGAATCAGAGGGACACGTTTAGAATGTGTTTTTGGGAAAGATAAATAGCTGTCTTTCATTTGTGAATTGCAGTTCCTTAGGTAATGGGGGTTACATTTATGTGTGATGAGCTTGATGCGAATGATGCACATGCTTCAGGTTGAGTGGGAGTGGAAGTGGGAGTGTGATAAAATATGTTGAGTGGGTTATTTGTATATGTGTGCAGTCTATTAGTGCTGTGAGTAATGAGGAGTGAATTTGGGAGCTGACTGCTTCGGTAAGTAATTAAGGTTGCAATTAGCACTGTGCTAGGGTAAATATATCATAGTGTGGTCTGGTTAGATAAACTACTCCATCATGCTCTCTTTATACTATCAAGTGTAGCTCTTATATGAAATACCATTAGCAACCAAGCTACTTCTTCACTGTGATTTTCAATTGGAAACAATATACATTCTGGTATTCAGATGAACCAATATTGCATTGTACATGATAATTTTCCTATTCTCATTTCGGGTTTAGCTAACAAGTGTCCTGGGGCACTTGTTAAGGATTCAACAAAAGATATTGCATGAAAAGTAGAACTTTTAGGTTTTTAATCTATTAAATGCACTAAATGTGCTACTTCAGGAGATACTTTTCCTTTTTGAATCCTTAGTATCAAATGTCCGGCACATGTTAGTGAAACCCATTCATTTTATTGTTTTTCATATTAAAAAACAGTTGGTATTAATTAAAGTACGTTCAGGCTCTGTCCAGGTTTCAAAACCTGGAACATGCAGCATTATTCTTTTCAATTTTATTCAATGTGTATGTTTGTTGGTGAGAGAGTCCTTTGTAAACACTGATTTGTGGCATAGGTTTTCCTTGTTGCTTGCTGATTTTGAGAATTTTGAGTGAATGTGTGGATCCCTTATTTTCTGTGGAGATTGGTATTTTTATACTTAGGAGTTAGGAATGATTTTGTCTCTCCCATTCAACAGACAATGGCCCCAAAAAAAAAACTGGACTCTTGTGTTCTAAAGTTTTTTTATGATACATTTACTCTTATGTTATTGACTTATTTGTTTAGCTCTAATGAAGCTTTACATTCCAAGAATGATATATTTTGCCAAACTGATCGAGGTTTCTAATTTAATTTGTCTAGTTTTGCGGATTGAGCAAGATGTTGAGAAGTTTGTTTGTGATCCTAGTCAGCAGCAGCTTGAATTTCAGCAGCTCCCGACATCCTATTTACGATTGGCTGCACACCGGGTGGCTCAGCATTACTCATTACAGTCAATGGTTTTACTGGATAATAGCTTGGCTGATGGTTCTGGGTCAAGAATTATTGTTCGCAAAACTTCTGAATGTAAGCTTCCTGCTATTCGCCTTGCAGACATCCCAGTAAATTTGTCGTCAGAAAATAATTCTGTCATGAAGGTTGCAATTAAACAGAGGCCGCAGAAGCGGACACAGGTTCATAGCAATGCAAATTCAAACTCGGTAAAGAATAATAGCTCTAAAAGTGTGGAAGAGAGAAAAGAGGAGTATAATAGGGCCCGTGCTAGGATCTTTAGTTCGAGCAATAATGGTGGTGGTGCTGTGGGTGGGAAGCCAGTGTGTGAGTCAAAGCAGCAGGACGACTCATTGAAAGGTTTCACGGTGGTTCCTCGGGTGGAAGATAAATCTGCTTCTGTATCTGATGTCAGTTCCAATACTAGTAGGGGCCTGGTTGAGTCTTCAACTAATACCGGTAGGGCTAGAAGTAGGACAGAGAAGGAGTCAGTTGGTAGGTACAGGCAAAGTAATAATAGGGTGGCTATATTCCGGGACCGTGAGGTCGATCGCAAGGATCCTGATTATGACAGGAGCTATGATAGGTATGTGTGACTCTTACCATTGTTTCAGTCATGTACTCTGCCAAAATTTGTGATTTTGTTGTCTTGTTCCCCTTTCTCGTTTCTTCAAAATACTGGATTTTGATTTTATGCCTTTGCTATTAGAGTGTTTATAAATTTTTGTGTCTCATTCTATTCAGAATACATGTCCAAGGATTATTTAGTTACATGATGCAGTCATCTAATCTGGTGTCAGTCTATTTTCTCACTGCTATGATATAAGCTAACCAGCCATAATTATGGATTTGAGATTTTCTTGTTGAGCATGTTTCTTTGCTTCTGAATAAAAACACTATCAAATTCCAACATTGCTTCTCATTTCTGACTTTAAATCTTGAAGCTATTTGGATATATGTTATAGATTTTTTTAAAATCTCAAATGCACATTTCGGTAGATTGCCAACAATTCTGTTATGTGAAATATCTAATTAAATATACATCTTGATTCTATGAGCATTGAATAACAGATAATAGATATTGCCATTTTCTGATTTCTCCTCCAACTGTTTTAGTGAAATGTGTTGTATCATCCTATGTTTTAACTGTAAAATTGATAATTATTAAAGCCGAGATATGGTGGGAGTATAGGTTAGCCTGATCATTTTATTCTAACTTGCATAGCAGGTATATGCAAAGATTCGATCCTGGGTTTGGGTTCAGTGGTGCGTCATACAGTGTGCAGCCAATGTATGCGCCAGTAGTAAATTACAACACCGAGTTTCCACAGCTTGGGTCCACTCATGCACCCCAGCTTTCTACTGAACACCAACCACGACCTCTTCCTCAACATATACCTGGGCCATGGGCAGCACAATCAACATCTTCTGGAATTGGATATGGACATCCAGAGGCCATGATGTCGCCATTTAACCCTAGCCAAGTTGGTGCACACTCGTCATCAACCTTGTATTTGCATTCATCTCAGTATCCCTGTCAGCGCCCTGGAATGCCTTTTATTCATCATGAACATGTTCACCAACCCTTTGCACAGGTATCACAGCCACCAGAGTCTCCAATTTGTGATTGGTCAATTCTATAGACCTATACAATGTTTTAACAAGGTGTATAGCATCCATCTCTGTGACATAATGTTTCCCTTAAGAGTTTTTTGCTTTACTTGCGTGACCTAAACTGAAGCAATTCTAAAGTAGTCTGTAAAGCTTTAGTTACATAAACCCCCTCACTGGACAAGCATACCAAGGGAAGTGTCCGTTTTCACCTTGGAGGCACAGTTTTTTTAGTTGTGATGGCAATGCCAGCTTTTATTTTACTTGTTTTCATACACTTTGTCTCCTGTTTCTTGTATGAATCCGATAAGTCTGCATGCGTGTTGGATGCATGCAAGAAAGAGCCAAAGAGGTACGGCCATTAACCAATACACCCTTGCATGAACTTTATAGGGATGTTTTGCTGTGACTTTCAATGAGGTTATTATTCCTATTTTTGAAGAAAAATGTTTTTTTTTTAATATTTTAAATAAAGCACCAAGATAATGACGTATTGTATCTTTTTTTTTTTTTTTTTTTAAAGGTTTTGTCATTTTTTGCTGCTTTGAGGGCTTCAAACCGAATGCTGTCAATTATTATATTATTTGGTTTTCACCTTTCTTTTTTATCTAATTGTGCTTATTTATGTATTTGATACTGCAGTCTCATCAACCACCGCCAGATACAAGTTTTGGATTGGCCCGGCCCCGGTGAGGGGCGTGGGCCATGCCTGCACCCAATCAGCTGCTGGTGATGAAAGATGATGGGCTGCTGCAGCAGCTCCAAATTTCTTTTAGCTGATTGGAATGCAGGCAGGCATATAGGCCGAGTTGGGTTGGAATGCATCTTTGATCTTTATATTTCGGAAAGGCCAACATTGATCCATTCTGCCAATCTCGGTTTTGTAAGGATGCTTTGAGGCTTCAAGCATCATCCATGACCTGTATTTTTTTTCCCCCCTTCTGAGGAGCTTTTGGAACCCACATGCTGCTGATCACGAAGAAGAGTGAATTGAGGAGTTCTTCAGAGCCGAAGAAATTTGTGCTTTACTCCGATGAAGGTAGTGGCTATCTGTGTTTAACATATACTTGATGCACGGTTCTTTAAGTTGACTGGATAACTGTTTCCTATTTAAATTAGCAGTTCATTTCTTTCATTTCTTAAAAGTTGGGTAAAAGAAAAAGGCGAAATCACTGAGGATAACATATTCCAACACTGCTTTCTTTTTTAAGTTAATTCATATCGTCCTTTACACCTTTTCTTGTGAATTGTAGCTTAAAACAAAATTTATTCTTCATTTAAAGCCGTATAGGCAAATCAAATCAAGCATTTTTTTCAAGTATAGTTAAATGGTTTCTTTTCCTTCAAGATTTAATGTGTTTTTTCTTGTTTCTGCTTCTACTGAAAAGCTTAAGGGTTTGCAGGACAAGATCTCGGCCTGTCAGTTGCCCGTAGATTGCAGGAACTTTTGATGCTGAGTTCACTTGGAACTTTTTCAAGCTCTAGTCACTAGTCGGCAGTTGCTAATAATTTACGTTATTGTCTGGTGAATTCTCCTTAACGTCATGTATTATATGGATGACTTCTGTTGATAAGAGACTGTATATTTTAACTCCTTTCTACCCTTTTTATACATTTCAATATCACCTATCTGTTAGCATTTTTGAAGCGGTCCCCTCGCCCCCTTCCTTTTAGTGGGGGTTATTTGCATCACTTTGTGGAAAAGATTAATGCTGCATATAACTGTGGGGATTTAACATTAATGTGGGTTTGGGGAGTAAAAAATCCGAATTTATGGGCTAAAACGGAAAATTACCAAAGTATGGGAATAAATTCTGAAATCTCCCTAAAGGACGGTGATTTCAGGCTCTGAAATTGTCGTACCATGTGGTGATTTCAGAGTCTGTTTTTTTTAAAAAAAAAAAAATCTGACGTCTGAAATCAGAATGGTACATGGCGATTTCAGGAAAATTTCTCATACAACCGTAATTATTTTCCATTTCCCATACTAGGGATTAAAAAATTGTTTGAACCATACATAAGTAAAAAATTTAATTTCATGTTTTTTATTAAAAAAATAAAATAAAATGTTTGCTACATTTCGTACTTTTTGTTACGGTTATGAAAAAAATGTTTTACTTTTAGTTATAAGAACTTGCGAATTAGGGGTGGATATGGGTCTGGTAGACCTGATTACCTGACAAATTCTATCCGATGGAATGTAGTATTCTTGGGTTGGGTCATATCAAGTAAAAATTGATCAACCTGCCACTGGTTTGCCATTATTGTTCAACTTTGAGACCTTGTTTTGCTGGTTGGGGTCCTCAGTTGCTGCTACTCAACTTTAAGATCTGGTTTTTTTCTGTCAAGGTCCACTGTTGCTGCCTAGCTCGATCTCGTCAGTCAATTGCGTTGCTCTCCTTATAGCTTATTGCTTTCCCCTTCTTATTGTTCTTCTTAATGGGTTTTCTAGATCTAAAATCATGTATCTTTAAGTAAAATTTGAAATGAGATCTGAAATTGTTTGCTTCAAAGTGTTGTGGACTTTCCTACATTTAGCGAATCATGGGGAGAACTTCAAGCTCTTCAATTTTTCTTCATGGGCAATGTAGCCGCAAGTATCGGCATGTATATAACTTTTGACAAAAATTTTAATTTTTTTATTTGTATATATTCAACCCGATCACGCGACCTTTAAATTGAGCTTGGTTGGGTTGTGCGAAAAAATTATAAAAATTGAACTAACCCTACCCATATTGTTTTACTTGGGTTAGACTCTTTTTATCTCAAACCTGACCCTACTTGACTTGTGTGCAATCCTAATTGACTTGTGTATGAAAATAACATTGTTTTTCAATTTCAATTTCAAGGATTAAAAAAGTGGCTTCTTTTGAGTTAGTAAGTTAAAAAAATTGTCAAAAGCTTTGAATTGAGCACTAGTGTAAGACATGGAATAATTTCTTAAATATAATATAGATCCATAATTAATAATTAATTTATTTTTTAATTTAATTCTACATTGCCAACACAAGATTACAAACATACTAATCATTTTTTTTAATTCACGCGCAATGTCATATTTCTTTTTTATTCTCATGTAATATCACATTCTTCCAATTCTTGCATAGTGTCATGTATGTCACGTTTCCTTCAAATTCTTGTGCAATGCAACGTTTTCCTGTGATGTCACATTTTATTGCAATTCGATTTTCATGTCACGTTTCCTTCGAATTCTAGTGCAATGTCACATTTCCTTCAATTATAAATCATAAATTGTATACCCTAAACCATATACCATACACAATCTAAGTTACTTATGTAATTTGAGTTACTTATCAAAAAGCTATCCCTAAACCCTAAAGATGTCAATCCAAATTATAATCCATCAACCCTAAACATTAGGCTATAAACTTTACACCCTAATCCCTAAACATATAGCTTACTTAATCAATTTTGTCTAACAATCAAATTTATTTTATCTAATAAAAAACCTAAACCATAAATACCATAAACCCTAAACCATTAATTGAATTAATAAATTCCTTTGCAATTCGCGTGTAATGTCATATTTCTTTGCAATTCAAGTGCAAAGTCACGTTTCCTTCAAATTTACGTGTAATGATATATTTCAATGCAATTCCGCAATTCTCGTGCAACGCCACTAGGGATGTCACCTGAGCGGGGGGGAGCCTCCCCGCCACCGACCACCCCCCAAACTCTCCCCGTTCCCTGTCCTCGCCCTCGCTGCGGGGGAATAATTGTCCCTATCACCATTCCCCGCGGATGCAAAAAAAAATGTAAAAAAAAGTAAAAGAGACCTGCGAATCCCTGCCGATGCAAAAATAAGTAAAAGAAAACAGCAACATGAACAATGAACAACAGTAGCAAACAACAAAAACACTCAGCAATGACATTGACACAACAACGGCGAAGACAATAGCACAACAGTGGGACAATAATGACAAAAAGAGAGAGAGAGAGAGTGTGTGTAGTGGCTGCTGAGAGAGAAGTAGAAGATGAAGAGTGGAAGTGATTAGGTTAGGTTAGGTTAATTTTTTTAATTAGAAAAAGAGCAGTATAGACTTTTCACATATAGTGGGGTCCCCGCGGGGCGGGGAGTATGATCCCCATCCCCATCCCCAAATCTGTTGTGGGGAGCCTTTAAACCTTATCCCCGCCCCGCGACTGGGATTTTTTTTCCCCGCGGGGTGCCACCGATTTAGAGCTAAAATCCTAAACCCATGTCATATTTCCTTCAAATTTCTATGCAATGATATATTTCAATGCAATTTTCATGCAAAACCACACATTTAAGGCTAAAGCAATAAATCCTAGAGATGTAAATCTAAATTATAACCCATAAACCCTAAGCATTAGGCTATAAACTTTACACCATAATCCCTAAACCTATGGCTTGCTTAATAAATTTTGTATAATTTAGTTGAATAATCAAATTTAATTTACCCAATCAAAAACCTAAAACCTAAAACCTAAATATTATAAATCCTAAACCTATAATTTAATTAATAAATTCTTTTACAGTTCTCGTACAATGTTATATTTCGTTTCAATAGAGTGCAATGTTAAGTTTTCTTCAAATTCTCGTGCAATGATATATTTCAATGCAATTCTCGTGTATGATATGTTTTCTTCAAATTCCCATGCAATGACACATTTCCTTCAAATTCTTGTACTTTGCTATATTTCGTTAGAATTGGAGTTCAATGACAAGTTTCTTTCATATTCTCGTGCAATGCTACATTTCTTTACAATTCTTTTGCAAGACCACATTTTCTTACAATGCCACGTTTCCTTCGAATTCTCGTATCGAAAAAAAAATTCACGTTTTCTTTCAATTCTAGCTCAACGTCTTGTTTTCTTCAAATTATTGTGCAATGTTAAATTTCCTTATAATTGTCTTGTAATGCCACATTTCCTTGATATTCAAATGCAATGATGTTTCTTTCAAATTATGTCACGTTTTCTTCCACTTTTCAACCAATTTCATATATCCCTACAATCCGCGTGCAAGGAAAAAAAATATATAATATTTTTATAGTTAATTTTTTAAGAGTGTAATTTCAAACAAACAAAATGGATGTTGTTACTCATAACTAAATAATTAATTTTAAAAAAAATGGATTCAATTCTTTCATATAATCAACGGAAAAGATATATAGTATACTTTAATATAAGTAATTACATATATACTTTCAACACTAAACAACAATTAATGTTTTGTTTTATATATATATATATATATATATTTGGTTAACTATGCTTCTTACTATATGATTAAACCATTGAATCGTGTATCAAAAAATAAAATATTAAATAAATGAATGCATCGTTTTACTTATAATAAAATGGACCCCATAAATATAAATATGTGTATTATATTAAACTATTATTTGTAATTTTAAATATATATCAAATTGTATATAATTTTTGCATATTTATATATATATATATATAATATTCCATAAATTAAAATTATTAAATGAAAAATTATACTGATTTCTCTTAAAGTTTAGTAAAATTGCATTTCCTTTCTATTTAAAAAAAAAATTTCACAAGAGATCCATGAGTTTACAAAACATTACACTGACATCTTTTAAGCCCTAAATTAAAAATTTTAAACATTAATAAAACACATAAAATAAATATTTTATTATTAACTGTGAGATAGGGATAGGAGATTGTTGATTAAAGATTTTTTATATTTAAAATAATTACAAAATTTGTAAAATTATTTTGAGATAAGAGGGGTTAATGTACGACGTACAAACGAAGAGATGTTAAATATAATTTAAATAAATCTCAAAAGAGGTCAATATAATTCATCTATTATTAGATTTTTTTTTTGTAATTTCTAAATATATATCAAATTAAATATAACTATTAGTAAATACATTTTTTTTATATGTAATCATAAAAGGTTTGTTATTTTTTAAATCATAGAACATAAGATTTAAAAATTTTAATACTAATGAGACATTTAAAGCAAAATCATGAAATGCATACATGTTTATAAAATGCATTTAAGAGGAAAACTACATTTGCCATGTTCGGTTGTTTCAAAAAGTCTCAAATATGGAAGCTAATATTTTGTTGGGTTCCGCCTATGTGAATGGATTATGCAAAGGAAGATGATATAAAAATTGAAATGTAGGGTTTGGATGAAACCAAAACTCATGAATAGTGATTTATAGATCTCTCAATTGTAGATTGTTGTGATTCTAACTTGGTCTTTGTTGAGCATTGAACCAATTTTTTTTTTTTTTTGTTTTGTTGCTTTTGTTGATGAAATACGAATATGTGTTGCTATTTTCTGGGTTTTCTTGCTCACACCTCGAGGCTCGAACTCACCTGTTGTACCATGTCAGGGGAAAAAGAACTCCAAGAATGAATAGAATCCTTGCAAATCTAGCTGAAGCTGCACTTTATCCTTCTCGCTAACAAATCTAATAATATATTACAACAAATTCTTCATACAAGTGGTGGGGCAAAGTTGGCGGCGGTGCCAAGAGGTAAATTTATAAGAGGATAAATAAGTGAATTATGTATAAATATTATTAAAATATAATATCAATTACTTTACGATTAATCTTTTTTAATAAAATCTCAACCTTTCATTTCTTTTTAGATGGACCAACTTAAAAGCAGCAAATCATGTCGCTGTTAGGATTTCTGATGTGTTAGATGAATCTAATGACCATAGTGCTTCTGATATCTTCGATGAGTATAGTGATCATAATGTGCCATGTCTGTCAAATAATGTAGTAAAAATTGATTTTCCATTATGGCATTATAGGTTAGGTCATCCTGGAGATGACAAATTACATGTACTGAATCAATTGATGCCTACAATCAAAGAAGCATTCCTTGTGATATATGTCATTATTCGAAATTACTGTTTCTGCTTCTACAAAAAGATTTCAATTGTTTACATTTGGATCTTTGGGGTCCATTGGCACTTAATTCTGTTCAAGGGCACAAGTTAGTTGATGATTTTTCAAGATTCACTTGAACTATTCTTTTAAAAACAAAATCAGGAATTAAGCAACACATTGCCAATTTTATCAAATATGTTGAAGATATGTATCAAAAAAAATGTGTTAAAGATCAGTTTGGTTCTATAATTAAAACTATCAGAACAGATCATGGTTCTGAGTTTTTTATACAAGATTTGTTAGATTCAAAAGGAATAGTGCATCAAAAATTGTGCATAGACACCACAATAGAATGACTTTGTAGGCAGAAAACACAAACACATTTTGAACATAACTACCTTTTTAGTAAAATGTGCCACAATTTTTGGAAATTTGTTGTTTCACATGCTATGCACCTAATTAACAAACTACCAAGTCCTGTTATACAAAATTCTACACCTTACCAAATGCTTTTTGGTAGCCAACTTGATTTTTCAATGTCAAGAGTTTTTGGATGCCTATCTTTTGCTTCGACACTGCCTACAGACATAACTATGTTGGATGCCAAAGCAAGGAAATGCGTTTTTATAGGTTACAAGATTGTAATCAAAGGATATTTGCTATATGATGTAAATACTCACGCTTTTCTGATTTCAAGGCATGTCCAATTTTATGAAGACAATTTTCCTTACCATACTATATCCTCAAATAGTTAGCCTCAC
The DNA here is from genome assembly GCA_003254905.1 of Nissolia schottii. Taxonomy (NCBI): domain Eukaryota; kingdom Viridiplantae; phylum Streptophyta; class Magnoliopsida; order Fabales; family Fabaceae; genus Nissolia; species Nissolia schottii. Next base: position 502,667 of record QANU01021212.1, read on the forward strand.
TCCAAAATTATGCTTCTTGCTTCACAAACCATTACAATTCTAGATGAGCCTTCTCTTTCTGATATAGCACAAACAAATTTTCCACAAAGTTTTGTTGCTTCTCAACCTAATGTAACACCTAATTCTATTCTACATCAAAATCCTATTCAAGTAACAGAAAACGATGCAACAGATATTGCATCTAATCCTAATAGTCATGAACCAAGGCAATCCACTAGAACAAAAAGAAGCCCTTCCTATCTGCATGATTACCACTGCAATCTGTTAATTACTAGCTCTTGTCCAATTGAATCAAAAGAGACAAAATATCCAATATCTGAAGTTCTGTCATATCATAAACTGTCACTTGCATGCAAGCACTTTGCTCTTTCCATTTCCGCAGAAACAGAACCCAGCTGCTACAACAAGGCAGTAAAAGATCCAAAGTGGCAAGAAGCAATGAAATTGGAGATTGCAGCACTAGAACAAAACTCAACCGGGAAGCTCACAATCCTACCAGCCGGACATCAACCAATAGGATGCAAATGGGTCTACAAAATAAAGCGAAAAGCAGATGGAAGCATAGAAAGATATAAGGTAAGGCTCGTTGCAAAAGGATTTACACAAACAGAAGGAGAGGATTATTTTGAAACCTTATCACCAGTGGTTAAAATGCCAATAGTTCGAATTTTCCTAACCCATGCTGCTGCAAATAATTGGCCATTGAAACAACTAGACGTGAATAATGCCTTTCTACATGGAGAGCTAAGAGTATTCTACATAAAATTACCCCTGGCTTCAAATCATCAAAACCAATCCTAGTATGCAAGCTCACAAAGTCACTTTATGGATTAAAGCAAGCCTCAAGACCATGAAACCAGAAGCTCACAACAACCCTTATATCACCTGGATTCAAACAATCACTTGCAAACTACTCATTCTTCTACAAGAGAGAAGAAACTAATTTCACCATAGTATATGTGGATGATTTACTGCTTACTAGAAACTACATGAATGAAATTGAAGTTGTAAAGAAATATCTGGATGAAGCTTTCAAAATCAAAGACCTAGGAGACCTAAAGTTTTTCATTGGGCTTGAAGTAGCTAGGGACTCTACTGGAATCTCACTTTGCTAGAGAAATTATGCTCTAGATCTTCTTAGTGATGCTACTCTGTTGGCTGCAAAAGGAGCAAATTGTCCCATGGCTTCAAAGAAATCAATAGTTGCTAATGCTGATACACCCTATGAAGATATCTCAGATTATAGAAGACTGATTGGAAGATTATTCTACCTCACAAGTACCAGGCCAGATATTGCCTTTGTTGTCCAACAACTTAGCCAATAGTTAACCAATCCACTCAACCACCATCATCAAGCAGGCCTGCGAATTCTAAGATACATCAAAAGTTGTCTTGGCAAAGAAAATTTTCTTCTCTGCAACACCAACAAACAAAATATCAGCCTATACACACTCGGATTGGGCTGGTTGCTGTGAAACCAAAAAATTTGTCACTGAATTTTGTGTTTTCCTTGGATTATCACTAATTTCATGGAATGCTAAGAAACAATCAACAATAGTAAGGAGCTCTACCAAGGCAGAGTACTGGGCTATGGCCTTAACCTCATGTGAAATTCAATGGGTAACCAATCTACTACAAGAGCTGCAAGTGTCAATCACACTCCTTGCCATTCTTTATTGTGATACTCTCTCAACCATCCATCAAGCTCCAAATCCAACATTTCATGAAAGGACTAAACATATAGAGCTAAACTGCCACTTCATTAGAGAAAAGGTTTCCTCACATTTGCTACATCTAATGCCTGTCAAAACAGCAGATCCTGATTTTAACACGTCAGTTAGGGAATAGACTAAGTTAGTTGAAGTGCAATTAGTTAGTTAATTCTGTTTCTGTTAAGAGTTTTGTTTATTCCATTTTAGCTTGCTTGTGCAACAAGTAATTTCTGTAATTGAACACTTAACCTCACTTGTATATATTGACAATCATCAATAATAATCACCAACCATAATTCAATTTTCCACATATCACTATTCTTATCCTTTTAGTCTCGATCATCCTTATATTATTGCGTGTTAATGCTTAGGCTAAGGCTTAGTTTGGTAAAGCTTTTTGAGAGAGTGCTCTTACTCTCAAAAAGTATAAATCAAAAAGTAAACAAGCACAAGTGTTTTTGCTAATGGCATTTAAAATGTAGGAGGAATTTTTTAGAACTCTCGTGAGTAATTTTTTTAAAGTTAGTTTATATTTTTAAAAAATAGTCATTATTATTCTTTTTTATATTTATGTTTATTACGATATAAAGAATACACTTAAAATATATTTACCAAATATTATTAGTAGAACTTATATACTTTTTCATTTCTTTTTTATCAAACAATACATCTTGGAAACTTCATCTTCTCTCCCAATTTTCTTCCATGGCGGGTTCTGCAGAAGACCTGCGAGCTCCGGAGTCATGGGAGGTTGCCGATCTGGACGAATCCACGAACCGCTTGAAGCTCGAGCCCTCCTCCAACCACCACTCCACGCCTCGTCGCGAACCAGTTGATGATGCTCCACCACCACCACCTCCTTCTTTATCTTCTTCTTCGTCCAGTGGAGAGAAGGTATCTGATGACGTCATCAGCCAGGTCGATCAGTTCCTGCGCGAAGCCATTCAGAACCCGCGCGAACGTCTCTCGGGTATGAGTTGATATGTGCTGATTGCTAAGTCGATTTTTCTGTCTGCATTAATCAGAGCAAGGCGTGTCTTAATAGAAATTAGGGTTTTGTATGTGCTGTGCCTGTAAATTTGCTTGTTAGTTTCTGCTGTTGTGATGACAGTCATGCACTTATGAATGAGCTATTTCATTGTTTGTATATTGTGTGATTCAGACCTAATGTGGTTTTTTTTCTAAAGAATGATGTATCTTGCAAGACTGATTGACGTTTCCAATTCAATTACAGTTTTGCGGATGGAGCAAGATGTTGAAAATTTTATTCGTGATCCTAATCAACAGCAGCTTGAATTCCAGCAGCTGCCAACATCCTATTTGCGGTTGGCTGCACACCGGGTGGCTCTGCATTACTCATTGCAGTCAATGGTTTTAATGGATAATAGTTTACCAGATGGTTCTGGGTCAAGAATTATTGTCTGCAAGACATTCGAAGGTAAGCCTCCTCTTATTCGCCTTGCTGACATCCCGGTAAAGTTATCATCAGAAGACAATGCTTGTATGAAAGTGGCAATTAAACAGAGGCCGCAGAAGCAGTCACATGTTCTTAGCAATTTAAATTCAAACTCAACGAAGAATGGCAACTCTAAAAGCGTGGAAGATAGAAAAGAGGAGTATAATAGGGCTCGTGCTCGGATCTTTAGTTCTAGCAATAATGGTGGTATTGTGGTTGGGAAGCCAGAATATGAGTCAAGGAAGCAGGATAACGCTTTACTTGGTTCCTTGGGGGTTTCTAGGGTGGAAGATAAACCTGCTTCTGTACGTCATGTCAGTTCTGGTAGGGGGTTGGTCGAGTCTTCAGCTAATAACAATAGGCCTAGTCCTAGAAGTAGGACAGAGAAGGAACTAGTTGGTAGATACAGGCAAAGTAATCGGGTGGCTATATTTCGGGACCGTGAAGTTGACCGTAAGGATCCTGATTATGACAGGAGCTATGAAAGGTATGTCTGTCTTTTGCCATTTTATTTTTTTTTCATTCACTTGTCTGCCAGAATTTGTGATCTTGTTTTCTTGACCCTCTTTCTCTTAAGGGGTGTTTGGCAAGCTTGAAAAACAAGATATTTAGGTACAACGAGACCAGGTTTTAAATAAATGATGTCATGTACGTAACAATTTTTTTTCAAACTGTTTGGATTTATACTGTTTTACATAACTAATTCTATTGTGTACCATGTTAAATTGGTTTTTCGAGTTGTCAAACACCCTCTAAATACTCTAAATAATAAGGGATTTGAGTTGTCAGACTTGCTGTCACCATTATTAAAGCTTTTAGATGCCATGTTTGTTTGAATATGTTTCTTTCTTCCTATTTCGTGAATGTATCATGTTCATGACTTTTTTAGTTGTGGGATGAAGAAATGTTGCATATACTTATTTGGTGTGAATTATATTCTGGTAGAAGTTGATCAGCTGTAATTGCCAGCAAAGATTTTCTTGTTCAACATTATTGGTTGTTTCTCAATAGAAACACTATCAAATCCCAACAGCATTACTATTTTTTCCTGTACCCAACTCTGCAAAGAGTTTGGACATGAGTTAACATCTTCCATGCACATTTTTCAGGATATTCGCTAGGCTAGCACTTCTGTCTTTCTTAGGATTTAATGTATATGCATTGTCTTGTTTGAAAGAATAATGGTAATAGGTAATTGGCTTTTTTTGTGTGCAACAGAAAAGAGACCAAAAAACTAGCTCCTAAGATGAACAGACCCCATATAATTGGCTTTGGTTAACTGAAAAGCCAGATTTCCTTGTTTCTTTGCAAGTGCTTTTCAAATCTTGGATGATTTGCATGATTGCAGTGTTAATATATATTTAATATTAAAATATCATAGCATCAATGTTATCATATTTCTGCATCAATGTAAAATAATTATAATGATATTAATATATTAAAACATGTTTGTGGGTATTATATATTATAATTGATTATAAGTTGATTTCTCTGCATGTTGATTGAAATGCAATGGTACTAAGCGTTATTTTGTGTTTAAGAGTATCTCATCGTTTCATTTTTTCTTTCTGCCAGTACATATGCTTAAAGCCCCAAAATTTGATGTTGCCAACCTCTTAATAGTTACTAGTTTCTTTTTAGGGTTATACGAATTGGAAATAGAGTGGTCTGAATGTGGAAAATATGTTGTAACTCCTAATTTCTTCTTGGAATAAAGTATGCGTTTTAATTATGTAAAAGTTGGCCATTGTATGTAAGCTCCAAATTGCATCTATGAGAATATTATGTGTGTTTGAGTAGACACATTAAACAAGATAAGATTAAGAATAAATGTATTAGAGAAAAATTTGGGGTAGCATCTGTAGTGGTAAAGGGTGTGGAATCTCTCTTTATGTGTTTTAATTATTTAGAAGGACTTGGATTTTTTTTGGTGAAGACATGGTTGATCTATGTGGTTGATCCCACCTAGTGAGAAATGTGATCCCCCCTCCCCTCAATGTGCTTGTCATTTATGTAGGTTTTAGTTGTTGAAATGTTTTGTATGTTAATTTGTTACACACCCTCCTCCTGTAACCGTGGCTACCAAAAAAAAGGAAAGGAAATAATTCCTTTTCCACTTGTTTATTCTAGAAGAAAGAGCAGATTAGGGAGGCAATTAATTCAGAATAAAATCTGATCTGTTAAGCAATTAAATCTGATTTGTTAGACAAATCAGGAGAGAATAATTTAGTTGAGGATTATTAGGGAAGGAGATTTGTTAGGAGAGAATTATGGCCAACCCATGAATTTCTCTCACTAGTTAGTATAAGAAAGATCCTTGGGGAGGGGAATAAACATTCAGAATTTGGAATAGGACTAGGGGACCAAGGGATCCATTAATTCCCAGGATTATTTCTTATTTTTTTGTTCTCTAATTTTCGGCCCCAGGCCATTATTGTTTCAGTCTTGTACAGAAATTCTCCACTGGAATTTCTGAATTATTAATAAAACACCAGTAATTTCAGCAAGCTATTTTTAATTGATACCAGTTCTTGCAACGGGTATCAGAGCGCCGTTCTTAGAATAACTGTGTATGGTGTCCACGCGCGCTGTGATGGAGGCTAGGATGGAAACCGTGGAGAGGCAGATGGAGGAGATGAAGGTATCTCAAGCGGAGATAAGGGAGTCTCAGGCGGAAATTAAGGAGACTCAGACTAACATATTGACGCTTCTGCAGCAAATCATGAACAGGTTGCCACTACCACAGCCACCAGGAAGTGCCCAGGGAGATGAGAACAGGGGCTTGGGAGAGGGAGGAGAGGAGGAAAGAAACGAAAAGGAGGAACAGGAGCCTAGGCGTTTGAGGCCACTAGGAAATTGGACGTTCCAATATTCTCAGGTGAGGGGGCATCGGATTGGCTAGTCAAAATGGACGAGGTATTTGTTGGTCACCATTCTCAAAACTCAAATTTTAAGGAAACCAAGGATGGAGCTGGAGGGGACAACAAAGATGAATGTAAAAGGGAAGAAGATATGTATGAATTAGTGGAAGTTCCTAAGGAGGCAAGGGTTGATTTTCCTGCAAGTGTTAAGCAAGGACAGAAACACTCTCTTGTGATGGAGAAGGAAAATTATTTGCTGCCTATTTTTGAAAATCAAGACAGGTTGCAGAGTGGACTTGGGTCACATTCTTGGGACCCAGAAGGACATGAGTGCAATGGAAGCATGCTTTGCTACTTTTTCAAGTTTTGGGACCCAGGAGGGAGTCTCTCCTTTCACCTTGAGGACAAGGTGGTTCTTCAAGGGGAGGGTATTGTTACACACCCCCCTCCTGTAACCGTGGCTACCAAAAAAAGGAAAGGAAATAATTCCTTTTCCACGTGTTTATTCTAGAAGAAAGAGCAGATTAGGGAGGCAATTAATTCAGAATAAAATCTGATCTGTTAAGCAATTAAATCTGATTTGTTAGACAAATCAGGAGAGAATAATTTAGTTGAGGATTATTAGGGAAGGAGATTTGTTAGGAGAGAATTATGGCCAACCCATGAATTTCTCTCACTAGTTAGTATAAGAAAGATCCTTGGGGAGGGGAATAAGCATTCAGAATTTGGAATAGGACTAGGGGACCAAGGGATCCATTAATTCCCAGGATTATTTCTTATTTTTTTTTCTAATTTTCGGCCCCAGGCCATTATTGTTTCGGTTCTGTACAGAAATTCCCCACTGGAATTTCTGAATTATTAATAAAACACCAGTAATTTCAGCAAGCTATTTTTAATTGATACCAGTTCTTACATAATCTAATAATCTGTTCTATAAAATATTGTAAATCTAATAAATATAGAAGTTGAGGTATGGTTGGATTATGTACTAACCTGATTGTTTTCTTGTACCTGGCATAGCAGATATATGCAAAGGTTTGATCCTGGATTTGGGCTCAATGCAGGATCATACACCATTCAGCCAATGTATACATCAGTACTGAGTTACAACACTGAATTTCCACAGCTTGGATCTGGTCATGGACCCCAGCTTTCCTCTGAACACCATCGACAACCTCTTCTACAGCATATACCTGGGCATTGGGCTCCACCTTCAACACCTTCTGGAATACGATATGGACATCCAGACAACATGCTGTCACCATTTAATCCTAGTCATGCCGGTGGACACTTCTCCTCGCCAACTTTATATTTTCATTCATCTCAATATTCTTGTCAGCGACCGATGCATTTTATCCATCACGAACCTGTTCACCAACCTTTTGCACAGGTTTGAATTGTGACAACCCTCAATCTGTGTTTGGCCAAGTCTTATACAATGTTTTAAAAGGTCTTTTCCATGTGACTTCAATTTTTCTCCCACTTATTGATTCCCATCTATGTTGACTATGCCCTAATTTGTTTGAAGAACTTGCTTGTTTTTTATGCCTAGATAATGAGGTATTTGAATTGAGCATCCGTCTTATGAGCAATTATTTTAGGGATTTTATTGCTTTTAGTTTGGGCACTGAGTGCTTGTGAAGATTCATATTCTCTCGTCTTTTATGACTCTTTTGGGTCTAATTGTACTCCCCTCCATGTACTTGATATTGCAGTTTTATCATTTATCACCTGAAGCGAGTTTTGGATTGGCCCGGCCCTGGTGAGGGGCATGGGTCATGCCTGCTCCCTATCAGCTGAGCTATATGGTGCAACATGATGGGCTGCTGCAGCTTCAGATTTCTTTTAGCTGATTGGGATGCAGGCATATAGGCCGAGCTTGGACTGGACTGGATGTGTGTATTTGAGAAAAACCAATATTGGGTCAGTCTGCCATTCTCGGCCTTGTGAGGATGTTTCTTGCATCTTCCATCAGTGTCCCTACTGGACATGCGTTATCTGTTAGGAGGAGCTTTTAGAGCACATGCTGCTGCTGATGATGATGACAGAGTGAGGTGAGGATTAATTCAGAGCCAAATATGTCTGGGCTTGACTTGGATGAAGGTATGCTTTGCTTAACCTATATTGGGGAATAAATTGTTCTTTTCTTGTTGCTTGACTAGACAATGGTTTCCTATTTAAGTTATGAACTTCATCGTTTTTCTTAGAGTTAACATCAGATTGCTCACTCATTCCATCACTACAATTCTTTTGTGATTTAATTTGCTCTTGCACCTTGTCATCTGAATCACTATTGTAAAACAATATTTAATGTCTTCATGCGAAGAGAAATATATGTAATGCAAATGGAGCATTTGTTCAAGGTTACCTTTTAAGGAATGAGTATCAATTAAATTTTTGTGTTCTTGTTTTGGCTATAGCTCACTAAAGAGCATGGAGATTTGCCTTCATATTGCAGGTACTTTTCAAGCGGAGATTTGACTGGAATTTCTCAAGTGCTATTCACAAGTAGCTATACTTCGAAGTTTACACTGTATTATGGATACACAACGTTTAGAATACATAACCATTGTGGATATGTGATTGTATATTTAACCCGCCAACATTTTTTCCCCTTAGATTTCTTTATTATATCTATCTGTTAGCCGCTTATTTTAGATGCTCTGTTTTCTTGTTTTCTAGGGTTCTCGTTGACATATGGGTTAGGTGCTTAGGGGTGTGTTGGTGAGTTAGGTTTTGGAGAGGGAATGAAAGGTTTTAGAGAACTTATATTTAACTTAGTCACATTTTCACATGTGAATAGATCATGTGAAAATTTTACTTACCCAATCTCCCTGGTAAATACCATGCTTAACCCAATCTTCTTGATTATGATGAAAATCAGCACATGGCATGGTCGCGTAAAATTTCTCGGGAGCATACATTCTATTCTGGCCTCCTCCACACCTTGTCATTTTTAAAAGTTAATGCAGACAAACTAATCGTATTTAGAAAAAAAAACCGTTGTCCCATGGTAAATGAGTAATGCTATTATGGTTATTTTGGGAGCAATGTTGGTGAGACTTAATAAATTAATTTACATGTTTCGGTAAATGGTATTTGACATTTTTCTATTAAAAAATAGACACTTGACATTTTACTTGTTTTATTTTTTAAAATGTTAAATGTTAATCATCAATCATTAACATGCGTAGGTTGATAAGTTAGGTTTTGGACAAATTTTAAACAATTATATTTATAAAAGTGAGAATTATAGTGAGTCTTGCACTTTCATGTGTAGTTATACGAAGATTATTTAAAATAGTTGTCATAATATCATTAGATTGTTTGTAAGTTGTTTTAGCCATTGATTGTAATGGAAGGAATGAGTAAAGGTTTTGCTAGAGCATGTACTTCCGGTTCTTTTTATGAAAATATATTCAACTGCTTATGTTAACGGTAAAGAACAGCCATTTTGAAAGTAGTATGGCTGATTGGTTTTTTTTTTTTTTTTAATTTAAATTGCCAAAATGATCTTAAATTAGTAGGATGAAGAGGAAGATCATTTTTTGTCTGAATTTTCTACCCTCGTTTTTGCGCATAACTAAAATAGTTTCCTATAAAAAGCATTTCATAATCAATAAACAAGTGATGCAATAACATTGAGGAAAAGTTTGTGTTGTTAACTTTAAAAAATAACTGTGTTGTGATCATTGAGTTGAAATTATTAGCTCTTTTCATGAGAAGATATGTTATTAGGAATTCTTCAATTCTTTTTGGGGTTGCCTTGTCCACCTGCTGAATATAGGACTCAAGTTGACACTAAATTCAACACATGAGAGCAGGTTATCCATCATTGCATCATTGGGTAGGCCATCATAACCCTTTCATATCCCAAACATTTGTGGTAATAATCTATTTCTATTATTAATTAATATATAAAATTGAATAATCTCACTTTATGGATTAGACACATGTCAACGTCATAACAAAAAATTTTCTTCTAAAAGAAATAGTATATGGAACTAATTTTTAGATAACAATGGAAAAATTATTAGTTTGAGCTTAAAGTCAATCTCTTTTATTTTTTTATTTTTCAATTTGTAATTAAAGATGTAGAGATAATTACAGAAATAAGAGCTCTAATATTTGGTTATAAATCCTATCTCTTTCATTTTTACGTTATCTATAATTTACTTTTTTTTAGTGTAGTGTTGTGTTAATTGAATCAATCTCCTGAGTGATATGTTGATTTGATTTATCAATTTTAAATTTTTTATACAAGATTCGAGACCAGCCCATCATCCAAAAAGTGTTGTGTTAATTGATATTATTGACAAAAAACATGTTTGCATACAAATAATTAATAAAAACAATTTTCTACTATTGGCAAAAAGAAAAATGTTGTCCCGTGAGAATAGATTTTAAAATTAAAACTATTTAATTATATAGATAATTAATCATAACACATAACTAATATTCATATGTATATTAGTGTGTATATATATATATATATATATATAAATTTATTATTTTATTCATGTTAATTAATGACCTAAAAAACCATTTATCAATAAATATGTTTTGATTAAAAAAAATTCTTGAAACATTGGTTTTTTTTCAACACATAATTATTTATATTCTTTGTATATTAATAATTATAATTTATTTATTACACAATTAATAAAAAAATTTAAATAAAATGGGTAAAACCCTCTTTTGGTCTCATAGTTAAATAATAAAATAATAAGTACATATTTTTAATTATTAATATAATTAATCTCCTAGTTACTCAAGATAACCTTAGAAAAAAATAAAATTTTTAAAATTTTAATATATTATAGAAGATGAAGAGTCGTGAATTAGTAAACAAGATGAAAAGTTATAAAAAAAAAACATGAATGGTGGAAAAATGAAAAGTAAAAAAATTAAATAAAACCATATAAAACAATTTATAAATAATCAAAATTTATGAAAATTCTAACATAAATAGAGATCAAGGGAGCTATTATCATGTAACAAACTGAGCGAAACAACTTTAATACAATAATATTGTAGATAGATAGATGGATGAATGGATGGACGGACGGACGGATGGATCGCTTGCATGTCTAATTCTAATAATGAGTTCTTTTACAATATTCACACATAAAAAATTCTTAATATCATTAGGCATTCTGTTGGACCAAACCATGACTTCAATTCGAAGGTTGACACTCCAATCATGTTGGTTAGAAATATTGATCATTCTACTGGATTATGTAATGGTAACATGTTATTCATTATTAGAATTGACAAACAATTTATTGAAGCAAATGTTTTAACAGGTAACAATGTTAGTGAAAATGTGTACATTGGACGACTTCATCAACAAGATCAAAACACCCCACCCATTTTGTGTATAAGAAATATTTTAGAAATATACATTGATTGATTGTTATTATGACATCAACTTTGTTTTATGTAAAATGTGTCAACCTATGATTGATCTCACAAATCATACATTTCATTAATAATATACGCAAGGGCAGAGCTAGACTATTTTTGTAGAGAGCCAGATTTGGTTTATCAAAGATATAGCGGTCACAAAGTTAATATTTTAATTTATTTAGTTTTTACGAAATTTGTCTCTTAATTGATTAAAAATATCACATACTAGTTATTTTGTTAATTCTTCAAAAGTATAACGATCACCATTTATTGATGGACTTATATAGGACAAATTGTTATAAAGGACTACTATACTTTTGGATGATCAAAATAGAACTTCACTCATTAAATTTATGCATAAAATATACTATGTCTCTTATAAAAGAAAAATACATATTCCCCAATTAAAACTCAAGAGACACATCATACTGACTTCGAAAACAATAATTTTCCCAAATTATTGAAATTTCATAAATAATCAATTCATAATTTTATTAGAAAGCATAGAAACTCATGTAAAACCCATAATTTTAAAAATGTTGATTTGAAATTGTATTTCAATTTAATTCAAGATTGTTTTATAGAAACTAGACAAAACAATTATACAATACAAGTTATAATTTTCTTGACTACCCACACTTACGTTGGAAAAGAAGTGAGATGAAAAATAGCACGTTCTCTTATTCTTCGAATTTAGAAAGAAATAATAAAAATAAAAGAGTAAAGTTAAAAACTAAAAAAGGGGATAATAAAATTACAATCATTAAATGCAACAAACATTTTTTTTTAGTATAAATATACAATTTTTTAGGGGTGAGTAAAAAAATTATCTATGCTGTATACATTAAAAAAAAAATTTTACGGGTGGCCTTCACCCTAATGAAGCTCCACCCCTAAATATACCTGTTTTATATATATATATAGTTCTAAACGAGTACAGATTCCAATTAGAAATATAGAAAGAAACGATCTCATATTGTATAATCTCACAAGGATGCAAATTTGATTCCTACTGTGAATATAAGGATCACTGTAACGAGTGATAAGCACTCAGTCTAAAAGTATCCTTTAATACATGTGAAATGACCGACGTAAAAAAAAAAAAAAAAGAAATGTCTTCAGGATATTATGTTTCTTTATACATTACAAAAATCGTTACATTAAACTTTAAATTATAACTTATTTTGAATTCAAAATAAATTAATCTAACACATAATAATAACCATATATATAAAAATCCGGCTGAATGCAGAAAACAAGAGTAATGAACTCAAGGAGAAAAACGGCATATAACTTATCTAGCCTGCTTGATTATCTATCTAAAGATACATTTCATCCTCTAATTCGCTAATGTGTAGCATTAAATATGAGAATATGCAAGAAAGTTCCTAAGAACTACCAAAGAGCTAGAAAGTTCATATGCTTAAATTCAAGGAGACGAATCAGGCTTCTTCGTCAGATTGAAGTAGAGAATCCAAAGCTATCTTAAAACCATGTCTAATACTGATTCCATTATCACCACTTTTCCTGGCAGATGCAACTGCGTACCAGGCTCAAGAACACAAACTCAGCACAGCTCAGATATCCACATCCACAGCTAGCATCTTGTCTATGCTTGAAAAGCTTTGATAGAAAGCCTTGAAATGCTTGTAAGCAATATCTATATCTTCCTTCCCACATATTTCTCTTATACTGCAAAATTTCCTTTAAGTTAATGGAACGTGAAATTAAGAGCATTTGTTTTCTTCTTTTTCAGTATGGTTTATTTATTTATTTAGGTTAAAAAAAAAGGTCACTAAGATGAAGACAAGAAATTTTAGAGATTTGGTTTAAGTCTCCAAAAATACAATTTTTTTTTATTTAGACTTAAACATATCATAAATTATATGGTTTTAGTCCTTACCGTTAGTGGGACTTAGTGGTTTTAGTCCCTACCATTAGTTGAATTCTGTTAACTTTTGATGTGATTAACGGAATGTCGCATCTGCAAGGTCATGTGAGCAAAATAAAACCTTTTGACCCATAACACGGCCCAAACCCAACCCACAAACTGCTATTTGACCGGATTTGGGAGGGGGGAGGGGGTTGAACGGGTCATGGTTTGAGGGCAAATTCGGGTCAAATAGTGTTATGGGTTGGTGGATTTATTTTGCTTATATGACACTACTGACATAACACTCTATTAGCTATATCAGCAATTATCATAGTCTCATTAATAGCAGTGATTAAAACCATGTAATTTGTGATATGTTTAAACCAAAACCAAAAAAAATATTTTTTTAAGGACCTAGATCAAATCTCCAAAATTTGTTAGTTGTTAGGGACCCGAAACATATTTAAGCCAAAATAATAATTTCAAGCTGCCAAAACATATGGAGGTAATCTTGGAACCATGTGTAAATATGATTGCTATTTCTCAGTCCCAAATACTAACAAATCATATGGTTTAATCTTTGGCCATTTCATATGGAAGAACATGGAAGTATTTTGAACCAACTGCCAAACATGGTTATACATATCACGGTTGCGTGTATAACATGGTTTCACAAAGGCTTTGGTATAACACAGGCTTTGTTAAAAGCACTACAAATTAAAGCAAAAGTCATTTGATACCTGTGCATTGAAAGTTGGGCAATTCCACAGTCAACAGTTCGAATGCCAACCCCAGAAGCAAGTATTGGACCTATGGTTGATCCACATCCCATATCATTTCTAACCACAAATTCCTACATTTTAAGTGAGTAGGAAAAATTGAATAATTAGATGTCTCAGTTATGTGGTTTAACAACTAACAGGTGGAAAAATGAAGACATACACTATTATCTAATATTTCCATTTTCATTAATTCATGCAAATTTTACTATCTTCGTTATAATGTTTAAAATTGTGCTTTCCAAAAGAGGAAGAACCACCTTTAGAAAGTTATTGGTCACACATTAATAAGTTACTACCAAAATTATGATTATATGAAATATAAAACAACTACTGGAAACATATAAGATAATTCATAAACAGAGGTTTCATCTTGCTAAGTTGAAGGTACAAGTAGAAAGAGAGAAGCATAAATTCCCTAGAAGCGACTAATATCACCTTGTTTACTTGTTATTTCCATCTGTTCTCTTTTGAAAAGGTTGTCTTCTTGAGGAAAAAATATTATATAATAAATTGTAAAACTATACAGTCAGCATGAACTTTCTTTAACCTTCTACATTAAGCACAAAGTCTCCATACCATTATAATAAAAATTTTAAATTGAAAAGTACAGTGTGTCAAAACAAATGAAATCTTATAAAGGAATTACCTGAGTTGGAAGGTTGTGAATTTTTCCAACTTCTTTAAAAAGAAAAGATGTGACTCCACTGGTAGCATAGCGCTGATTTGCATTGTGCTTAATGACAAGCCCTTTCTGCAACTCAGGTCGGTGTAGTTCTTCATGCTTATCCATAAAATTTGGATGAACTCCATGAGCCATATCAGCAGACACTAATAGTGATAAAACCCAAAAGATACATTAGTGGTCCCTTCCAGAATATAATGTTAAACAACAAATTAAGGACAGTAAATTTTACTATAGCTTATACACCAAAATAAAAATTATTTTCCATTGAATAGTTCCTCCCCCCCCCACCCCCCCACCCCCAAATAGAAACAATATATTACTGCCTCATTTAATTAAAAGACAAATATTCCATATTGCAGGACACAAAATCTGCACATTTTTGTTAAATTCAAAAAAAAAAAAAATCCCGCAAAAGCTCTTTCTCCCTTCATTTTTTATTTTAAATTTTAGTTTGTACCCAAAAATCCAAATTGACATCTTTATAGATCTAGCGACCAAAATATATAGCCCTAGAATCAGGTTAAATAAATACTAGGATTATTTCCTCAATTATGAGGGTGAGCATTGGCGCAAAGGTAATGTTGTTTGTTGCCTTAAGACTTGGAGGTTACGGGTTCAAATCCAAGAAACAGTCTCTTCACTTGTTGGGATGAGGCTACCATTGTATATCTACCCCCTCCGAATCCCACCAATTGGGTACCTTGTGCACTAGGTCGCCATTTTTTATTTTCTTAGTCATAACGCATAAATTCAATCTGGCAAGGACTGGTTGCTGTGTGTACAACAGCTCATGAAACCTCTTTTTTTTTTTTTTCAGTGTCAGCCAATATTTTAAACCCCACACCCACCATTCCCACTTTACATCAATTTACAATCTATGAACGCAAGAAGCTCCCAACCAAAATCCATAATAAGCTTGAGCCTTTAAAGGGGCATAGTTTTTCTAGTTGACCTACATCACATTTTTCACAAGAGCCTACAACACAAGAATCATGATTGACAACAGCAGTTTGCAATCCATTTATAATTTTAGAATCAAACCATGATATCAACCAATGTCAGATGTTTACTTCAGAAGGGTAATAGGTGGATGATATACCAAGAAATGATTGGCGAATAGTGCGCTCAAAAGAGCCTTCGCCAACATGGTTATTTGCTAAGCTGCCAACTATGCGTCTCATGGCCTGGAACATGGTTGGTGCACCAGCTCCTTGAACAGAATCTGAACCCACCTAAATAGCAGCAGTTAGACATAGCATTGAGAAATGAATGGTGAAATATCATGACATTGCAAGAGAAGCAGTTAATATCATTCTGTTTTATGCTGGCAGTCTAGTGATATGTTGATGATGCTAATAGTTGGGAGTGATACCCTACATTGTCCTACTGGCTCTTCCATTTTGATACAAATAAGGTCCTTTTAGTGGGCAAAAAAGGGGGAAAATCTAGCTTGTGCAAAAGATAAACCACATACAAATTAATCAAGAAAAGATTTTATCCCAAAAAAGAAATAATTGAGAAAAGAATACCTCCTCATTGTCGAATAAAGCAACCATCCGAATTGCATGCTGACTTGCTAAGTCACCAGGAGATTCACACGAATCAATAAGCGCCCTTAATGCACAATAACTTGAAGCAAGGTTATCTAATCTTCCAGAAAATATAAACTCGTTGTTTCCACCTCCAAGGCAGCTTGGTTGAGTATCACAAACATTAAGTTCAACACTCACTATGTCATCAACATCACAGTTCAACTCATCTGACAATACCTGACAACGAAAGCCCAGGACTATTATAAGTAATAATAAGCAATACATAATATGCTAAATTTAAAATCACAGTTAACTGAGAGTCATGACAGAGAACTGTTACACAATTCCATTTTCAGCATATTACATGTTAGTCATATCAATTACTAAACAGCAAGAGATCAACCTAGTTTGACTTTGGAGCTTATTCTAAAACCCAAACCACTGAACACTGGCTCTAATATACAAAATTGATGGCATGCACACACAGATTCATGTTCATATTCGGTCTTGATTAGCAGTGGCACTTATTCTGCCATTTTATTTTCAAGAATGTTCCATGGCCTTGCTATCTCTCTCTCTGTTTTTTTTTTTCCTGCTGATTTGTCTGATTAAACCATTTAGTTATTTTTCAAATGTGTGTGTATATTCTTTTTTAAAGAAAAAAGAAGTCTAAGATATATGTAAGTAAATAAAAATTTTGGTCAACAGTCCTTATCTTAGCCTCAATGCAAACATCCCTTTCTCTGAATGAAAATCTTTATTTCTCATCTTACCACGTACTGCCATGCATTTACCAACCAAACATCCAACACAACCAATTCATTGGCATATTGCTTCATAATGGCCAAAAGAATAAAAATATATGTAATATAAAATTTAAGTTGCATAAAACTTTTTCAAGGAAAAACAATAGCTACCTGCATAAGCAGTGGGTGATGAGAAGCTTTAGATGAAAATGCATTAGTCTTCTCTTTTGACTCCAAAGGAATTTCCTCAAGTTTCATCGAGAGTAAAGGAAGAAGATGAGTCTCTAGATTTGGTTTAAAACCATCCTGGTTCACTGTGCTATACAACATAACAAGTAAGAGAGGGTGATAAAAAGTATAGAATCTACAACCATGGAACTTGTAAAATGTTATTATGATGGTTGCAAAACAAAAGCCTAACCAAGACCAAACAGCTTCATGTTTATAAACCACAATGAGTTTCTTTGGTTTGGAAAACATTGCTAGCATCCAAATATGTAAAAGAAATTCAAAATAAACATCAGACTATCTGCAACTCTGAATAACTAGAACAAATATCCATCACAAATTGCAAGGTCATATAAATGGAGGAAGGTTGTACCGGTCAAGATGAATGGCAAGGGTTGGTATGCGCAGAAGGGGTCTCTTCACCTTCACAAGCCTATGCAAATAAGCATTGCCACCACTCCTCACAATGACCCTACCGGCAACACTAAGATCCCTATCAAACCAAGTGTGCCACAAGCCACCTCCATAGGTCTGCACATTCACCATCAGATAAGCCGATTTCGAGGAAGCAGATCTCGGCTTCAATTTCAGACAGGGACTGTCGGTGTGTGCAGCAATGACATGAAAACCATCGCCAACATTGTACCTTAAAGAAAAAAAGACACAATTCAATCAACCAAACAAACAAACGGCCACTAAACTTGCAATAAACAAAGAAATTCATAGGGCTAAAGACACATAAAAATTACTAATAACAAATGATAATGATAATACTAAAAATCAATTCTTTTGGTTGTGAAAGAGATGAAAAAGTGAAAGGGTTCGAGATACTTTTCTCCAACGGCGAAAGCAACCAAGCAAGACATGTTTCGGGTGAAGAAGTAGCGTCCACCGGGCTTGAGGTCCCATTCGTCGTTCTCGTTGAGAAGCTCAAAACCCGCGGCCATCAATTGTCGTTTTGCTTCGGCTGCGAGCGCGCGCACACAAAAAAAAACATAGAAGAAGAACATGTCATGAGTTGAATTGAATTGAATTGAATTGGATTGGATTGAATCGAATCGAATGCTTAGTACCAGTGGCGTGGAAGTGGGTCCATGACTCGTTGAGATAATGGAGGAGGTCGCCGACGATGGAATTGCTGCCGCATGATACCGATTGGGAATTGGAGAAGGAGCGAGTGGAAGCGGAGAATGAGAATTTGGGATTGGGATTGGGGAATGAAGAAGAATGGAACAAGGGATTTTGGAGGTTTCGGGAGAGAAGCGAAGGTGTGAAGGATGAACAAGAGCGCTGTACTAATAATATCTGCGGCCGAGTTATCAGTGCCATTCCTCACACTCTCATAACATTCTTCTCTCCAACTAGAATCTATTATATATCCACCTCTCTCTTCAAAAATAATTAAACAATACATGTACTGTGACACTTAAATATTTAATGATAATATTTATTTTTATGTTTTGTAGTAATACGTAGTCACGTACAAATATTTAGTGATTGTATTTGTTTCTCTGTCACATAATTTGTTAGATAATTATTTTTTAAGTATATAAATAACATTTTTTATTATATAATTAGTAGTGTCATTTGTATATCAATATTGGTGTTAAACATCAAGCTTAGTTTTTATATCAAGATTAATGTATAAATAACATTTTTGTTATATTATCAAGTGGCGCGACATATAGTAAGAAAACATGAGATGATAATTAAAGAGAGAATATTCTCAATGTGATATTAAGCACACTATGAAAATTTCAATTGTAGAAGCCTATTTTATATTGTAGGAATGAAATTTAATTGACTTTTGACAACTCAAAAGATTAATATGACTATTTTCATAACATTATGACAAATTTAATTGATACTAACAATTTTATAGACAAATTTAAAGGTTTTTACTCGTAAATAATGTATGAATTTACGGTAATCTACATCTAATTTAATGAATACACATACAATTTCTCATACTCTTTATTTAGGGTTTATTTAGATAAACTTTTAAATTTGATATATTTATGTAAACCCAACCATCCATGTAAATTAAACTCACGTAAAATTTGGTATTTGTCGTGAACCAGATTGTAGAGGTGCATCTCTCACGTCATTTATTGTTAAAAATACATAAATTATCTTTAAAATTATCCTTCCAAAACTTGTACTTTGTGTCCGTCCTCTCCTCCCATTCTCAAACATCCATGTTTCTCTTCCTACCATTTTTGTTTCCTTTATTTATCTAAAAATAAGAACCAAATATTACCTAAAAATATTTTTTTAATAAAAAAAATTGCTTATTTGGGTTGATAATCACATCCAAACAAGCCGTTAATCATGTATACCTAATTAATTTATTGTAAAATGCAATGACAATCCTAATTTTTTTTTATTTGTTTCAATATAACTGTCCAACTTTTTTGCAATTAAACATACATTAACTGACATTAAAATGAAAACCGTACATATATTACGAAATCTTAAATTATCAAAAATTAATTATTTTCATACCAAAAAGCTACAGATGTTCAACGTAACAAAGATTTAATCAGTAATGCTATGCACACCACATTTTTTTTCCCAGTATACGCGTACGTATCATATACAATGCAACTCATGCACAAATTGTTTTTTAAATACAAAATTAAATCAAACTAAATTTGGGGAAAAATATATGTCACTCTCTCTCTCTCTCCAATTCCTCAGTAACACTCTAAGCACGTGAACTTATTTTCTATTATGCACAAATATTTTAAAGTAAATACACAAACTTTTGAACTAACATGCATACTTTTGTACCAAACAAAAATAAAGAATGAGACGAAAATGAAACAAAAAAACGAAAAATAAAACTTTGGTGCTCACATGTATATAAACGTTTGAATAAAAATGCACAAATTTTTTTATATGCATGTACAAACTTTGAAATAGCTAAAAACAAAGAAAATGATAGAAACGAAAAAGAAATGAAGACGAAGAATAAAATTTTGATGCTCACACACATAAACTTTTGAATAAGAATGCACAAATAATTCTATACACATATGCACGAACTTTTGAACAACTAGAAACTAAGAATATGGTCAAAATGAAAACAAAAACAAAGAAGAAAATTTTGGTGTTACATTGCACAAACTTTTTGAATAGCCATACACAATTTTCTACACACAACAAGAGGCACGATCAGCGACTCAAGCGCTCTTATCGTCATTGTCCTATGCAACGAGCATGGAAAGAACCGCAAGGGAGAGAGAGAGAGAGCGCGAGAATGACATTAGTACGAGCTGAGATCCAGCAGAGCAAGGCACACGAAACGCAAAGGGTGAGAAAGGGATCGTCAGGATCAAGGAAATGGAGGAGTTTCAATGACTGTTTATATTCCCGAGCTGAAACACGTCTAGATCTACGACAAAACCAAAATGTAACAAATATCATTTTGATTTAAAACCAAATTAGTGTGTGTTTTGATTATGCTTTTATCATTGATGCTTTTGTATGGGATGGTTTTGAGTATGTAATGGAGGGTATTGGAATATTTTCATTATGACAATACCATTTCCGAAAGACTTTGGCATTTCGTTTATTTGGAATGAACTTAAAAGCTTCAATGAATTTGGTAGTAAGTTTGTACAGCTCGACTATCCAGTACATGATTTACTTAGTCTATAACTAATATATGGCATGCTTGCATGTTAACATTACTGGATTATCACTTCTCTTGACTAAGGTGCTTGAAATACATGTATGTATACATTCTATTCAACAAAATTGTTCCAACTAACCAATCTGATAGATGTCCAATTGCAGGAAATCAAGCTTATGGGACACCCTCTTTTATAGTCACCTAGGTCTACAACTCTCCTATTTTTTTACACAATTACGGTGTCCACTGATGTGGGTCCGGTGATTAATCCCTTCGTTGGCTTGTAAACACCTTAATGGATGGGTCTCAACTGACCTAGAGATTTAAGGTTGCTCCATACCTAAAGTCAAGAATTGAACCACTAACATTTGGTTAAGGGAGGATGAGCCCCTTCTGCTCAATCACACCCCGAGTTGCATCTCGATCCCCTATTCTTTTGTATCTTTTCTTTTTATTCTTCTATTTATGTTTTTAGTAGCATTGTAGCATGGTGCCTTTTGGAAACTATTCTATGAATATTAGAAAGCTGGTTAGTCTCATCTCAAACATGGATAAAAGAACTAATTCACGAATGTTCACACTCTATTTGAACACCTACACTACATATGGTTTCTTACAATTACATGTATTCCTTGCAAACCGATTAGAAAATGGCACAAAGGGTCGATCTGATTTTTGCAGTGAATCCTTCCAAGCTGGCTTGGAGCTTCTGTGTATTCATTGTTCACCTTTGGGAAATTCCCATCAAGGACAACCAAACAGAAGTTTATACCATGGAGATAATCATACAAGATGAAAGTAGTTCAAATTTTGAGGTTCTAGGCAAAGTTGAATGTGAAAATGCAGTTTTTACAAAATTTAGCCATTGTCTGCAAAAGCATACTGCTGAGTTTATTAAGAAATTGGGTATTTCTTAGGAGAAAGTATTGCTATTCAAATTGCAAACACTGAACGGGACATTTGCTTCAATTATGTGTCAAGGTGTAGTACCAGAATGATTTAATTACGCACTTACTCAAATTTAAGGACATGGTACAATGGGTTCCTAGCACTATGTATTAAGGACGTAATACTAGAATGATGTAATTAGGCCTTGTGTATTAAGGAGATATAGTGGCAGAGGACTTTTCAAAAAATTTAAGTGGAAGACGACATGAGGACAATGACTTGTTGTGTATGATTTTACTGACTCTAATTACAATTAAATTTTACTTTTGTTTTGGAGTTTTTTAATTTAGGTCCGTATTAGAATTTCTAGGTTAGTATAAAACCCACGAACAATCTGTTTGCTTATTTTACTAAGGATGATCAATGTGTTTTGAATTATTAGCATGATCTGCGTGAATTAGGGGTTCTTGCAAAGTATGTAGCCAAATTTAGATATTTGGCATTATGTTGTCGATGTGAAGAAGTTATTCTATGTTATCTCCTTATGTTAGAATAAATTATGTGCTCTTTAATAGTAACAGTACTCCAATTTAACAACTTTTACTTTAGTATTCCAATTTTGAACATAAACATTTGGATTAGAATAAAGGAATTGGGTCCGCAGAATACAAATATCCATGCGGCTAGGGATGGGAACAAGTTAAGTCAGGTCAAACCTTTAATATATCAGGTCTGTCTCGTTAGTTTTTGGCTTGGGTTTGGTCTGTTAACTGTCATACGCTATTTTTTTAACTTTGCCTGACCTGTTTGGGAGGCTTGGCCTGACCTAGAGCCTGATAGGCCTACATGTGTATATTTTTTATTATAAAAAAATTTATTGTCTGACATGTTACGACAGCCTGTTACTGTGGCCTGTTACAAACTCAATAAAACAACATTCAATAACAATAATCAACCATCTTTCCGGATCTAAGCTTGAAACATATAGGACCAATAATATCCAAATGCCTTACAAGATCTATGTCCGAAATGTACAAGACCAATAATATCTAAATACCAACTAAACAGGAATTATTCTCAACACATAATACATAATTGGGAATATAATTAATGTCACTAAAATTTGAAATAGAATCTCTCAATTAGATTTCTCGTCATATATTGTCAAATGTGATCTCTCATCATTAATTAATGAGGTATACTCCATACATGACATAAGCAACAAAGAATTAATGATTAAAGATCATACTTAATAAAAAATCTAATTGATAGAATCCATTTCCAAAATTTGGGAATCCATTTTATTTATAAATGAAAAATTATTTAATTTGGAAGTCATGGGAATATGAATTGACAAATGAATTTCATGAAAAGTTAAAATAAGAATTGATTTGATTTTGAAATCATTCCATTTTAGTTGTAAGACATTTGATTGATTTGATTTCTAAACCAAATGGTTCCAAAGTCCGTGAAGATCAAAACTCATAGCGTATGAGTTTAATTTAGGGTTTGTTTATAAAGAAAAATTAAAATAATAAAATCATATTAATAAATATGATAGCATAAAATATTACAAAAAATGATGCTAGTCTAGTGGTTAAGGTATTACCTTGGTATGGTAAATATCTCTAGTTTGAGTCCTAACGAAGATAATGTAAGTTTATTTTTTTAGTAAATCTATATGAACATATTTATAAATAGGCCTAACAGGCTTTCGCAATAGCCTAAGTCTGACCTCTTTATTGAAACAAACTTTGAAACAAGTCAGGCCGCTTGACTTGTTCTCACCCTTACATGCGACATCAATAAATGTCATAAAAAAAGAAAATGACAAGTGATAATTAAGAAAATTTAGAAATGGAGTTTTCGTAGTCTCAACTATAAAATCTGTTATGATTTATACATAGAATGTTGTCACCTATGATCTAAATTAATGCATGTGCATAACTCCTTGAAAGACCTCAATCATTAGGATTAAACAAATACCATTCAGACTTATTTACGGTTTAGGGAGCACATTGAATGCACTAACAAACTATTTTAGAAAAGCTAAGATTGTCATTGAAATACTGGAGCTGCTACAACTTGAGCATGAATGTTATGGAATGAGTTATTGGAGAAGAATCAAAGCTTGAATGCTCAAACTAATGCCCTGTTGTAAAACTTGTAAAACCATATAACTTTAAGTATGTCACTCAAATAATAATAAGGTATAATCTAACTTGAAGCTCCGTGCATACTTGATAATTTCTCTATTTTAACCTGCGAATAACATCACTCTTTATTTCTTTTATTGTATGATGGACAAGAATCCTAATTATAACAGAAAAAGCACTCAGGATTGAAATAATCAAGTGCAAAAGCTAGTGATTAAGAAATACGGTAATAATGCCATCATAGCTGCTGCTGCTAAAGATACACCAGCAACAGAATTGAAATTGGGAAGCTGAGACAGAGAAATGGATAGAACCAATAATCAGAATCCAGCAAGACTTCCTGAGTTGTGTGCAATTGGTGCATGCTATCTCCATGAACCTCTTTAGGCCCTCATCCCCACCAACCATGGACACAATGTCACACCCAACCTGGACAATTAGTTGATGGGGGATTACAACCCATGGCCCTAGTTTCGGTCCGAAAGCGTACCGGCTGAGATCAAGATATCGATCGAAACGAGTTCCCGGAACACACTCATGCAACTGGATCATTTGCCACATTGTGTTCAAGGTCAGGCAACATGACAAAAACAACATCAAGGTTCCTAGAACCCCCTGCAAACAAGACAAAAGATAAATTATTAACTTTCAACCAACTATTTGTCACGCGTATTGGGATAAGATAAAATGTTATTTCATTTGTCTATTTTTAACTTTTAGATACATTTTTAACACGATGTATCTAGATTCAAATTACATCTAAATACATTAAATTATGACTATATCTAAAAATTAAAAGTGATAATTAAAAGTAGACAACGCTACACTCTCTCTTAGTTTACCATCCTAGATGTTTGCATAGGGAAGGCTGAGAACACTTGCACCAATCATGGCTGTCACTAAGTGGAAAGTCGAGTACCACCATTTCCCGCAGCGGCAGGGGCCATTTTCAACCCATTTTTCATTTGACTGAACTTCCTACAAGTGTGTGTAAGATGCCAATAAATAATAATAATAATAATAATAATGATAATAGTAATAAGAAGAAGAAAACTAGTACAAGAGGAAGATAATGGCTATGCCAATACAATTATAGTTATTCACTGCTATGGAATTGAATTGTTTGCCTTAGAAGGGAGAAAATCAGCTGAGATCATTTTAGCTAAGTCACAAAGCAAGGCAAAGAAATTCGACCCCTTAATTATATTAGTTAGACTAATATACATGTGTGCTGGCTGATATGTAACAAATATTTGATGCAATAATGATAGACCGTTGTTTTATGAGAATTTTGGTATACAAATAATTATGAACAGTTCACCATAAAAATCAAATAAGATTTTTATAAGATAGGGGTTACGAAGCAATTTCCTTATCGATGTGGACCCTTTAAGTAAGAATGCGAGTTTGGAAGAAGACATAAATTATATACGATGAAGGATAGTTTGAATAACTTTGGATATTTGTATAAATGCAAGAACAAATTGATAAACGACAAATAAAGTACAAGAACTTGAATAAAAAAAGCATTAATCTTATCGAATTGAAAGATAGAAAGCAAGTAAAAAGGGAATTACTTGATTCTTCTCCTAACCTCGAGTAGTCCTGAGACGTGCATGGACGTGTGAGAATTCATAAGTGTTTCTTCCAATTTGATTTAATCCGAGCGTCCTATTTATAGGCTTCAGGGTCAAAATGTATGCTTGTCACGCGTCCACCGAGCAGTTGGCACTTGCTTTCGCATCTCCACCGCACTCCACTTAGCGGAAATATTGCAAACCACCTCTCAAAAGTGTGCACGTTCCTTCAAAACTATCGCACACTATCTGTATATGTTGTGCTCCAAATAAATTCTTCTTTTTCGATTTTGATTTCAAAAAGAGGCATCAACAATTATTTTTTCTCTACATCTCTTTATAGGACGACGTAAAATGGTCATTATTGCCAATTTTAAAAAATTGTTAAAGTCTCACATAGGATCGCCACTTAGGTTAACTAAATGATCTTATCTTTATGAATCTTCCGCCAGTCGACCATTTTATATCACTAGACCATTATTCATCCATAGTTTATATCTATCAGGTAGCCTCAATCATTATTTGTTTATTTGGTCAACATCCATGCCTTTTGATTCAGTTGGCTTCCAATGAGATTTTAAGGTTGACTACCATCTTTGGTTAGTATCATCAAGATAGAGTCACTTGATCTGACCTCATCTTAGGTGACCCATTAGTCATTCTTGTCTTTTGGCATTCTATTATATTTTACTTAAATACCCTTATTTCAAATTCTTGTATTTCCTTACAAATTATTTTGTTATAACAACAACACTGTTATTTGGATATTAAAGGTGCCTAAACACCTTATACATACAATATATTGAGGAGGAAAAAGATAAATTTATTGTATTTTGTACAATTGAATAATAACTTTAACATGGATGGTACTAATACATGTGTATATGGTATTAACATTGGCGCACATGATATCAATATTTATAAAGAAATGTATTAACGCTATTATTTTTCAGTCTTCTTAACGCATTCTCTGCCTATCAAATCACACACTCCTTTTATTACGCCAGACTCTCTCTATCTTTGCTCTCACTCTAACTCTAGCGTCAAACTTATTCACCATGTGAGTATCAACATAATAGAAATATTTATCAAAATATTATAAAGGTATATCAACGTTTATATATAAACAAGTATAAGTTCTTTTTTTTTTAAACGTTGAGACTTCTATAATATATTAATATTTATTTATATTATATTGATACTTGCGTGTTTTAAAAATAGAGTAGAGAGGTTGAGAGCAAAAGAGAGTGATTTAAAAGAGAAAAAAAGTCAATAGTGATTAAATTTGTATTATATTTCGTAGTTCCCACTAAATATCATTATCATAATATTTTAGAGAGTGTATATATAATTTGGGGGAAAAAAAAAGTTTCTCAATGATAAATAAACATCTGCATCATTCCACTCAATGATGAGCACTTATATCAAAACTACTACAAAGAATAACGTTTGGGAGACACTGCTAGTATCACTAGATCATACGTAGTGACACTAAAATCAACTGCGAAAAAATGATATGAGGAGTTAATGTCGTTTTTTTTTTTTCACGAGTATCTGATTGTACTGAGTACTCCATTTAACCTTTTTTTTTTTTACGGGATTGAGTATTTAACTTAGTTCAAGCGGGAATAACTGAGACATTAAAATCACTTTATGGTGATGTTAAAGGGCATCAAAAGAAAGCAGTGTTCATGCTGAGGAGTCACAATTCTTGAAGATCACATATAAAAAAAGATGTGTTTAATTATTGAAATTGATCAATGATAGTATCATTTTTTTTTTCTTTTTATATATACAATGGAAAGAAGCAAAAGAAGCAAAACCCAACAGCCTAAGATAACCCTGCTATCATTCGCAAGGGCGCTCCAAGTTGAGAGGAGGATCATCCCTAATTGTAAGAATCACATCAAATGGAGGCCATGAAAGGGTAAGTTAATTTCAAAATATTTACATACCTTTCAAGATTAAAAGATAGTATTTGACAATTTTTATTGAAAAAATTTGGTGAGAGTTACGACTTTTCAGTTAAAAAATTCGTCAAAAGATTATGGGCGCCCTTTACCCTTGGTCCTATATATTTCTAACTTCCGATTATTTCTTTTGTTAATTTGATTTAGAGTTTAATAAGTATGTGGTAGCAGTGTAAAGTTTTTATACACTGTTATTCAAAACTAAAACAGTCCAACATTATGGGATTGTAAATGGAATAATGAATTCTTTATTTTTTTAAAACAATCAAAAACAGTATTTGAAAATATTTGATTTAGAAATTAAACCAATTCTAATATTTTAGTTTTTTATTTTGGGAGGTTCTGAATATTTTGGTATTCTAAAACACTCTATAAGCCATTTTTGTTTTGATTAGGGCACTGAAGTTGGACCGAACCCAAGCACCAAGTGGATGAGCCATCATTTAGATGAGTTAAACATATCAAAGCCCACAAAACAATAAATGCCTAAATGAAGTCAATCTCACTGAAAACGTATACAAGAACATCTTAAACATGTTGTATATGTTACTTCATCCGTTCCTCAATAACAACCTATTCACTTTATTTAATTATATATACATATATATGGGGGCTAAATTAATATATTCGAATGTAAATTATATTTAAATATATTGATCTAATAATATATCAAAAATGCCAAAGTGACTGTTATTAAAGAACATAGGGAGTGATTTAACAATGTATTCCTACCAAAGTTAAAGTCAATTTTGTTAACCAATGCCAGAAATTGTAAGTTTCAAAATTTCAAATTCATTGAATATCTTTAAGAATGTAATAGTTTTCTGTAAAAACTTATGACATGGCACTTGTTAACTTTACAATGATGCTTCTCAAGATTTATGATCAATATTACACTTAACCCCAAATTTTAATCCATTTTCTTAAGGTTTATCAATAGTGTACTCCACCCAAATATAGTTAGAATTCAATTTCACACGTACTCACGAATGCATATACACAACTCTAACAAAAAAAATATATATCATTTTTTTCAAAATTTTATGCATTTAAACATACATTAAAATTAACAAAGTAAAATTGTATCCCTCATTCTCAATTCAGTTGTCCAACTTTTTATAATGTAGGATTTTATATCTGTCTCTTTCACTTCTCAATGTCAGTTTAAATGTATGTTTAGTTTCCAAAATACAACAAACCCAATAATTCGCTCACTTATCGAAAAATGATAAAAATACAACATGCCCTTTTTCCAATACTCAAAAGCTCAAGCTTGATAGCTTGATTTAATCAAACCGGTAAAACGTACTATAGTTAGCTTTTTATTTTCAGATTTTATTATTGTAAATATATAATTGTTCAACTATTTAAGAGCATAAAACTCATCGTCACAATAGAGCGATTATTCTTAAAGCATTTTTTTTAATTTGTTATGATGATTATAAAATATGAATTTGGAACTTACCATATCCTTAACGAACTTCTTAATTACTAATATAAAATTTGGAAAGGTCGAAGATAAATATAAAGGAAATGTATCAGGACCTATTTATTGGATTGATTCAGCACTGATAAGTAACTAGAATCTGGATGAATATAAAATGTGAGTGCAAATTGGGTTTTGACCTTTCAATGGAATCACCTGTAAACTAATAAAAAGCAAAAGTAAGAAGAACAAAATATAACATTAAATATTGATTAGGGATCGTCAAAAATATATACGTATATAGTGATTAGTGAAAACGCAACTTTGATGGAAGAGGCCAAGTCTGGTAGAGAAAGAGACAGACTGTGCATTATTCTCGTGAAATTCCCGTTTATAAAGTAAAGCGTATATATCCATGCAATTTAAAATGAGGAAACTAACAAGGTTTTCGTCTCTGCCTTTGATTTTAAATTAAGGTTACAAAGAATATTCTTTATGATAATAATCTTCAAGGGGAAGCTTAATAATATTCTGAAACAACCCAAAGAAGGACTTTACTCTGAATGATCCATACCCTAATTTATAATTTGCTTTTCCATATCTTTAAGAGACCATTAAGGGTCAATTGGCCTTAGATACACTCAAGGGGCACATTTAATTTTAGCTTGACTCTTTCCAACTATGTGCCCAAAATAGGAAAAAATTCGTATAGGTCTAAGTCCATGTTCTAAGGATCCAATAGCAGGTCATAAAAATCAATTATACAATTAATGCCGTGGACTCATCGAACGCAATGTTTCTTTGGCCAACACGTGGCTCAATTAATCATCAAAATATATATGTGTGTGCGCATTTAGTCCTTTACCTACTTTTTTTTCTTTAGGTTGTTTACCCGGTATCCAAGGCTTAGCCATGACTAATCTGGGCCGATCCGGGTCGCGCACTTGACTGTGGCGGGTGAGTCTCGAGGATAACTGCGTTTACAAGGTCTCGAACTCGGGAACTTGCTTAAGTGATATCAAACTGCTTACCACTTGGACCAACCCCGTTGGTGTCCTTTACCTACTGAAGATGATTGAGAGGGCTGATAAGCACATGATCTAATTGTATCTGGAGACAAAAACCCAACAATATATTTAATGTTCATCCTACGCGTCAATTAATAAAATAACATAGATTTGTTCAAACTTGTGCTTTATTTTATTGTGTGATGAGTAAGGAAAACCCTAATTATTTATAGTTAGTACTACGAAACGTGCCCACACCACCAAGTCCTATGTGAACAGGGAATTCTTTTCTTGAATTGCAATTTAATTCATTTCTGTTTTCTTGATGATATTTATCGTACCATTCTTCCATTATGTCGAAGTAGGTTTGGAATTTTATTGTTCTAAAGAATACTTTAGAAAATATAAATCATGATTACCTGTTAGAATTTCATAAATACTTGGATCCATGACTGTTGATCCTAAACTGATATGAAACCTCTGCAGCGATCAAACACGAATAAGGGGGTGATTTTGTGGTCTTCCTCAACCAAATCTCCTTAGTTCCTCAATGGGACCTCTCGTTTCTCTTCCAGATGGGGAGAAGTGAAACACTTTTGATTTGGTGTGTTGGGGACCATAACCGTTCCTGACGTATTTAAAACTCACTAGGGTTCCCATTATATCCTGATGGGCCAACACTGATATCTACTCATTAAGCCCATATTTATTTTCTTTAAGTCTAATAGGCTTACAAACAAAAAATTAATTAGATCACCAATAAAATTAAGCCCCTTTATGATAAATAGCTAATATAATTGTTATTAAATATGAGCCCACATAAATTATTGGAAATTCAAATTTTCAACAAAAGAAATTAATTTGAGGTAATGCTCGTTTTGATCTCTAAATTTATAAATTTGAATTATTTTGGTCTTTGAAATTGTAAGTTACATGTCAAATTAGTCGTTTAGATCATTATATTACTGTATAATCATATTTTTGTTGATTTATTACATTAAATAAGCTTTTGATAACAATTGTAATTGTGTGGCACCATTAGAGGTTGAAAATGTAATTGTGGCAGTACTTGAGCCTACAAATCTCCACCGCTATTACAGTTTCATTTGTAACTATAAATACTTTCATGACCTCATTTGCAATTTCAGGTGTTATCACAACTCATTTGCAGTCTCAATTGTTCTCAAAGTCTTATTTAATGGGTCAAATTAACGAAAACATGAAAGTACTATGATGAAAATGAATTAAAGAAATAATTTGACTTAAAACTTATAATTTCAAGGATTAAAAAATCTAATTTTAAATTTTAAAAATCAAAGTAATTCAAATTTACAATTTCAAGTATCAAAATTAGCATTCACCAAAGTTAATTAATTTCCTAGCTGAAATGGCTTCTGATCAATAAGAAGATAATCTAAACAAAAAAAAGAGAGAATATACTAGCACATATCGCTAGATAACCCTTTGTTGATACTTGAAAAATAATATGCCTCCTGTCCTGGAATATTCCTGATGTGGACCATATATATTTGTGTACTAATATGCGTGACGTTGATGGCGATGCTAATATATCCGAGTGCTATTTCGATTCCTTCAGCACATACATATATATACATACATACACCTATACAAGTAAAATAAGCAAGGCAATAAACCATATAGAGAGAGAGAGAGAGATTAATGCTGCAGCTTTAATTATTTGTCCTTAGTTTTTGTTCGTTTATTGAGCATATAATACTTTATAAAATATATACAATTGAGTCTTAATGGTATATGATTCTCAAAGTCTCCCTCATAAAAAAAGAAAAATGGAAAAAAGGAAAATCTCAGCATATCACCGCCATGCAAATAACAATATCAAATACCGCAATATCAAATACCGCAGTGCAGCCTCTATATATAGATTAGTCTAGACAGTTGTCGATCTTATAATTAATTACGAATAAAATAATAAATAATATTGATGGATTGAGTATGTGCTCTTATGTGCTTTA
Organism: Nissolia schottii; assembly: GCA_003254905.1. Classification (NCBI taxonomy): domain Eukaryota; kingdom Viridiplantae; phylum Streptophyta; class Magnoliopsida; order Fabales; family Fabaceae; genus Nissolia; species Nissolia schottii. The sequence continues at coordinate 534,606 of QANU01021212.1, forward strand.
GTTGGCTAACTTTGTTATTAGTAGTACTTAATTATTATAATACACTCGGTAGCATGTTGTATCACAACTTAGGGTTTGAATGAAAAAAAAAATGCTGAGCATGTAATTAATTAAATCTAATTAAATGGGTCATGAAAAATAACCTTTTAAATTTTAACAATGCATGCATGACACTTGATGGCTTCGTAAAATTAATTACCTCTCTACCTTCTTTAACTTTTAGTCAAAATATTAATTTACTGCGTTCAAAACACAATTAACTTAACTCCAACCCAACATGAAAATCCACCTCCATGTTTGATACACCCCCTAGCAAGAGTTGAAGTTGTTCATCATTATATTATGAAAAGACTTTCGTGTAAAAGGGGTTTATCTACATTTAGAATTTGTAATTAATTGAGATTGGGGACAAAGTTATCCACATTGTGATGTAGGAATTGAATAATTGAGAAATCCGTATAAAGTCGTGTTTTGGGATAATCTTACTTAGTTACTTACATATTGGAATTAAATTGACATTAATTAATTAATTGGTTATAACCTAATTAATTAACAAGAACGGACGGATTAATCAGTTTTATGTATTTGGTAAGAGGGTTAATATTATT
>QANU01021212.1:535950-586226 GCA_003254905.1 Nissolia schottii
AAAAAAAAAAAAAAAAAAACTCTGATGCAACGATGCCTGCAATAGACAAAGACAACCATAGGCACTTGTTCTGACTGGTTTGAAGGGCGTTGCAAATGAGTAAATATATACATGGTGATAGAGTGTGGGTAGATGACGCGGTAAATGGAAAACGTGGGACAAGAGGTAAAATAAAATCGACGCATAATTTAATATTTTCACACAATAATTCTACTATGATGGCATGAGAATAAAATGTATAATTTGAGTATATGTCATTTTTAAAAAAGATTTCTTCTTACGAATAAATGTATATACCTTAAAATAAATAAATAAATGTGACAACAAAGCCATTTTCAATTGATTAATTTTTTAGAATAATACACACACACACATATATATATATATACTAAAGCAATCGTCCCATTAATTTAGAACTATTAAGTGCAGATATTAAAATTTAAAAAAAATGAAAAATCAATTAAAACTAGAAAAAAGAATCAATTTGCCTGAAATTGAACCTAATTCTTCTAGCCAATTTATTTAATTCTTCTGACTTGAGTCATATTCTTCCCAGTATGCATATAGGTTACAATCAATAGGATAGGATCAAGAAGAGTAGAACGTAGCTAGCTAGTTATGCAAATTGAAACGTCCAAGTAAGGACAACACTAGTGGTTTTTATAAAAGAATCAAAGATAGAAGATTTGATGATGAAGAATCCTATGTTTTCCAATGACTTGAATCCGCGTGGGCCAAATTTTTCAATACCTTTGCAACTTGTAAGGTATAACAAAAGGTGGAACAATATTGAGGAAAGGAAGTTAAAAGATAAGGAACTTAAAAGAAAACCTAATAATTAATAATCCACATTTTTTCCATTGTGATGTCCCTATTAACGTTTTCATGATTGACAGTGGAATTTTCACAAATGACATATGTCAGCATCGATATGTGTCCTATCTATGTTGTGCATTGCATATTCAGTGGATATTCTTAGATTCTGCTTACGAATCCCCATGCCTAGGATAAATTCCATTAACTCAATTAACCAATAATAAATCATCTTAATTTAATTTTTAATTATGTGTTATCATTTATCATTTTTTATTATTAATTAATGAAGTTGATAAGTCATCTCAATTGAATTTTTAATTATGTATTATCATTTATCATCTTTTGTTATTAATTAATGAAGTTGATCTTATACATAACACATGCAACAAAAAATTTAATAATGAACAATAACACTTAATAATACATAATAAAAAATTCATTTAAAAAGATCTATTAACTCAACAAAACTCGTGCTCCAATTGGTGACCGTGAAGGTGGACCATCCCATCACCTAATTGCAAAACAAAATGGTTGAGTCACCCCATGAGTAATGTCCAAGTCACGATGTTTAAATCCAAAAACACCCTAGGTGGCAGGGTATAGACCACTCTAGCGGCCATTGAGAAAATCTTATATGTTATTATAACTCATTTATTTATGCGTATTCTAAAAATATTATTAATCATTAATTTTAATTTATAGTATTTAAAATTACATAATAAAAATGTTAATAATTAATAATATTCATAAATTATACATTAAGTATATTTTAAGAATATGTAAGAATTTCTCCCATACTAAAAGAGTATTTAAAAGCATATTCAATAGAAGCATAAAATTTATCTTCATTTGAACTTTTAAGTAATTTGTCACAGTCTTGATTTAAGCGTTTAAGTAACTTGTCACAATCCTGATAGTAGATAGTTTTTAATGTTCTCGTATCAATTGAAAATTTGTTATTTAGTAATTATTGTCTATAGTCATCCCTATATGCGTTTTTGAAGAAGGGGAAAAAAAAACATTTCCTCAATTAAACTATTAATATTCATACCCTATTATTATTAACTTGACAAATTTGGTCCTACCCAAGTGTAGGTCTTTTTGTAAGGAATAAGAATTTCAACGAAACTCAGACTACTTATAAGAAACGGATTCTCTCAGGTCAAAGTTAATCATATTTGGTTATGTAAAGAGAGATAAAACATAATATTTTTTAATAAGTAGAATCTTCTTAAAATTGGTATGACTCAATTCAAATTTTTATGTCTTTATTTCTCATCACATGACAATTTTAATATGAGATAATACATTCTCCTAATTATGAAATCAATGTGTATACCACTTTGACCAACTCCACTTTAATAGTCTCTATTTAATCTTTCATTTTCATTTATAGACAAATTATTTATTATTAATAATTCTTTAAATTTATATTTCACATGATACAAAATACAACATTAATCGAGAAATATCTAATAAGATTAACAGTTTAACTTTGATGTACTGACAATATAAAAAAATTTACACAGTTGTTCAATTAATTTACTTCATTTAGATGATCTTTTAAGTAGTGATGTGACCGTCAATTATGTTTATTAATGTGTCGATATATAATTGGATGACAATGTAAAATTTCTTTATATTTCCCGTGCATTTCAATGAAATCCTAAGATTAATGTAATGAATTAGTAGATTTCAAATTTAAATAAAAGCATTATAGTAAACATGCATCAAAATTACACCTTGATTTTGAGGGTTTTTTTTTATTCTTATAACTAAAGTGACATATAAAATGAATTTGTTTGTCACTCATTTTTCATATTTTTAATACAATAGCTAGTGTTAAAATAATAAATACTACAAAGCAGAAGTTTTCTCTTACATTTTGAAAACATTTAAGAACTTATCTATGAGTTTAATTAATATATATGCATTAACATTGTGAAGTTTCGAATGATTTTATAGAATAGTCCACAGTGGGACAAAGGAATGATTCTCATAGAATTGTGGTGCAAAATTATTAAAATGTGATAGTCCCATGTAATTTCCATAGCTCTCAGGAGAATTATGGCTTAAAGTAAGGTTGTCAATTTTAAGAGTTTAAGTAAACTTGTAAAGTCTCAACAAATTCAAATCGCATAGTCGACTCGTGCATTTGTAAGGGTTTACATGTGTAAAAAAATGTTATAAGTAATATAATTATAAACTAAACATGATTAAAGATTTTATTTATAAATGACATTGAATAATGTTAGTTTTAAAATAAAATAAATAAAATAAATATCATAAAATATATATTAATGCACTTAGTTGTTATACCATACTTTATTATGTATGTGTATTACTTTATAGTTCGATAAAACATAACTCAATTATAATAAATATATAAAATTAACTTAATAAACTCAATAAATATTGTCTAACGTTAACAAAGTGAAGTAATTGTCTAACAAAGTTGCCAAATTTGTACATTTTGAGCTAAATTCGTAAATTCGTGGGTAGATTTTAATTTGTAAACTCGTTGGTAAAATCAAGAGTTTACTTAAACTCGTATGAGTTTACATCAGTGTTAACTCGGTTTGTGTAGTAAAATTATAAACTTGTAAAAGTTTAAGAGTTAACTTGAGAGTTTAACAACCATGTTTCAAAGTAGTAAACTAATACACTCTCTTGACACGTTGTTACATCATGACTAATTTTTTCCTTTAAATCCATCATAATTCGCTTACCTTGAGTGAATTATGCAAGAACCAAATAAAATAATATATTTTCCTGATTTTTTGAAAGAACGTTTTGAAAGAACGTGAAGTAGGGAAATATATTTATTTTTTGGCAAATGGTTGTAGTGTACCATGGATAATTCATTCATCTACTAGGCATTTTTGTCTAAAAAAATGTTTATAAATTCAATATCTTCCCGATTCACAATTGTACCACTCAAAAGATGTTTTTTTTTAATTATTATTATTTATTTTCAGTTTTTTATTGTCGTAGTTATTATTATTGGGGTTAAATAAGTGTTTAACCTTAATAAATCGCGAATTTTGATTTTGCACCAATTAAAATTTTCTTTTGGTTCAAGTCATTGCTAAATTTCTTTTTTGTTTTTGTCCTTCACGTTAAATTGGACTATTAAAAGATGACATATTAGCGAGAAGTTATGTAGTCCCATTATAATTTAGTCAAATCAAGTCTTAACCGTCATCAAACCAATTAGACGGTTTGATGGCGATTAAAACTTGGTTTGACTATGTTTGACTAAATTACAGTAGAACACACTTAACTTTTGTTTGTCACGTCATATTTTAAAGATCCAATTTAATGCTAGAGACTAAAACCAAAATTATTTTTATCAATGATTCAAACTAAAAAAAAGAAAAATTAATAAGGTGCAAAATCAAAATTTGTGATTTATTAAGAGACAAAACTTATTTAACCCTTACTATTATTATTAACTATGTTTTACATTTGCCACTTTATAAAGATCCTATATATAAAAAATGTATGTTAATCACTGTTAACACTAATGGTCCGTTGTTATTATTATTAATGTGAATTATTATTACTATTATTATTCATGTTTTTCCACAGGAAAATATACAAAATCTGTCCTAATGTAACTGGATATCAAGAGAGCGTATTATTTTGAACCATAATTTGCTCACAAATTACATACCACTATCACATTTTTACTTATTATCTCACTTTTTCACATATTAAAATGTTTTAAATCATTTTATGTGTACAACTTTTTAAATAATAAAAGAAAAGGTCAACTATTTTTATAAAATAATTTTTTATTATTACTGTATAACAATAATTTTATCCTACTAGTACATAACAATTACCTCCTCTTTTTGCTAGGCTGTATCAAATAAGGGACATTGACCATGCTTCCAAATTTAAAATTTGAAATTTTGGTTTACCTTTTTGTCCTAAGGTACAAATAACATGGTAGCCAGCTAAAAGAGGATTATGACTTATTTTAATATAACATCAAAACTGTCACTATCTGTGTATTTTACCTCTATAATAATTTCAATTCCCAGACAACAGGAGCAAATTAAGAACATTTTTTAAAACCAAAAATAAAAAAAATAAAAGTCAAGACAAAAAAAAAACATCACAGAACTTTCTACACCAAATTTTGGTATTACATACAAAATTTGTACGACACCTCAAATTTCAATCAATAGCCAGGGGAATTTGTGGTTGTATGTGTGGATGATGATGAGGCTGGTGAATTTGAATGAACAGCACCTTCACTGTGATTGTTATCAGCCCTTTCCTCTGAGCGTGAATAATGCTCAGACATCGATGCCTTCTTGAACTGTGGCTTCCTGATTGAAGCAGGGGCAGCCGGAGGATGCGTGGCCACTGGCGCGTATATTCCGGCCGGTGGTGCCGCCGAAACTGTGGCCAGATCTGCTGCTGAGGTAGCCACAGCTGCATATTCTGATGGCTGAACAAAAATGTTGCCAACAAGGACAAAAGGTGCTGTTTGTGGATTGGCATTGTTGTGAACCATTGGACTAGGCCTTCTTGTGTGCAACCGGTATTTCTGTCCAAAAACCAAAAAGAAAGAAGGAAAAAATTAGACTTTGAGAATATGTAATAGTTGGAACTCAAGAAATTTTATGTAACTTGTCCAACAGAAAATTTATCACTCATATTCAGCTTGGAATGTCTTGAATTTTTATTAAACAAGAGAAGAAGTGCAAAAGATTTCATATTGGCGTTTGGTTTTCAGTTAAGAATCCCTAGAATCAATTATTGATCTCTAAGAGTGAAAAATTTTAACGTCTGAATTGACATAATTGATTATGGATCATCCAAAACCGGTTTTCCAGACATGCAGTATAGACTAAACAATAAAAGTTACAGAAACACAGGCTTTGAATATGATATGCATAACTTAAGCCAAATTAGATAACCAAACATTTGGGACATGATATCATATGTTACAAACCTGTAAATGGCTTTTGACTTCATCATTTGTGAGGCCATCAACCTTCATTAGCTCTCTAATTTGCTTTGGTGTAGCAGCTAAAGAAAAAGCAGCACAGAAAATAAAATCATCAATATGCAGTTACAATCAATTTGATTCACTAGTATGTATGGTTTTCAAGTGGAATCAATTGTCGCAGCCACCAGAGGACCATAATTGGTTCTGGTGTTCCCACATGAAAACCGAACATGCTAACAAAACTTGACAATAGACCAAAGATACTCACAATCTGCACCTCCAAGCTGCTGAAGGGCCTGCAAGAAGCGCTTGTGCAAATCCTGCGACCAGCACCGGCGCTGCTTCCTCTGCCCCTCTTTCTCCTCTTTCTTGCTGCTCCCAGCAGCATTGTCTCCAGCGGTGGCTACCGGCAGCGGCGTCGACGAAGAGGGCACTTTGCTCAACGACTCATCACTTGCCTTGCCAGCTCTTTCCTCTTTGTGGAATGGCTGAAAAGCACCACCACTCCCACTTCTCTTCACTTCCACCACAGACACTCTTCTACTCACATCCTGAACAAAATTTTCACATCAAACAATTACACAAAGGTAAATGATAACAATACAAGTCTATTAATCACTTGATCCCTTAGGGGGTTTTCTCTCTTCAAAATTACAATATCACAATTAAAGCTTCTTCATTTTAATTTCTTTACCTCTTCGGGTGAGGGTTCTGGATTCCATAACTGAACGGATCTAAGCCAATCCGATTTCTTACTGCTGCTGCTATCCCTTGAGATCTTGGAACGATGGGAATGCTGCTCGTCTTCGTCATCATCTTCTTCGTCTTCATCACAATCAGGGGAACCCCTCTTTTTGATTGGGATGAACTCCTCCAAAACAGGACCGTGATGATGATCCGTCGACGTTGTCTGCTCCGAACACTCCGAAGAACCGTGTCCATTCAAGTTGTACTCCGTCGTCGTCCCAGACAACTGTTGCTGCCTACAAGCTTCAATGGCTGCGCACAAAAAAGAAAAAAGGAGAATATTTTCAGCACCCCAGAGAGAAAAGGAAGGAACTTTAGAGCTTTGACACCGAAAGAACAAAAGGGTATTAGTTAGTTTCTGTTGTTGGGGGTAAATGGCTTACCTTGCGTGACGAGCTCCAAGGAAAGAGGGAGCTCTTTGGAGAAGACAAGAATCTTCCGGCGCTCGTCTTCCAGCGCTTGGATGTAGTCACGAGAACCCATCTTCTTCTGCATTTTCTCTGTGAAATCCATGGAAGAATCCAAGGTAGAAAAATCGGCGCTGTTGGTGCTGTAATGAAGAAGGTGAATAGGGAGGAGTATATAAGGGTAATGGCGTTTTGTGGAAGCAGAGCATAGAGGGATCCGAAGAGAGAGAAAAGAAAAATAAATAAATAAATAAATAAATAAATAAAGAGAGAGCGCTTGTGAAGGAAGAATAATGGGATCTAAAAGCAGAATCAAAATATGGAATAATAATAAACTTGTAAACCAAGTAAGTAAGGAAATTAATTTTTTTATTTTTTGGAAAAAAGTGAAAAATTCCGAACGCAGAGGAGAGAGAGAGAGAGGGGACAGTTGGGGGGAAAGGAGTCGGGAATATATACCGAGGTCGGGGCGTCGCATATACTCTCACAAAACACGAGAATCTATTGGATGCATTTTTTATTATATTTTTCTTATTTAATTTGTTTATTTATTTATTTAATTAATGGATTTGTATGCTGTCTTTTCCGTTTCTCTGCGTATTTCAGACATGGAGGGACACAGTGACTGAGACTTTTCTCTTTATTTTTCTTTTCCAGTTTTGGGAACGAACAATAAATTAAACGTGTCCAGCAAATATTTTTGATTAACGTGTCCAACAAATATGGAAATTATGCAAAATAGAAAGGAAATGAAAAAAAAAGGAATTTGTGAGAATAGTACCAAATTAATAAAATTTAGGGTTAAATATTATTTTAGTTAATGTAGAATTAAAAATTTTGTGTTTGGTTTCTAAAAAAAATTTCGTTAGAAATTAGTCATTGAAAAAAAAATTATTGATTTTAATCTTTGTCGTTAGTAGGAGATGTTATTTGCTAACGTGTCCATTAAATGTGTCACGTGACAAATCAATTCACCCAAAACCTGATCACTCATAATCATATAAGAAAAATGAAAAAAGAAAGAAATAATCCCTCCCAGAAACCCTAAGCCTCAAATTGACCTACCACTCTCAACCAATTCATTCTCTCTCGACGGGTTCTGCCTTTGTCTCTCGCTCTCGTTGTCGGCAGTGTGGTCTTTTGTGTCTCTCTCTCTCATCATTGTCAGCGGTCTTATTTTAGCCTCTCCTTCTCTCATTGTGCTCTCTCTATATTTCGATATTCTCTCTTAGATCGCCCTCTCATTTTTCTCTGGTTTTTCGATTTACATGTGTATACACGGGTGTATGAAAAAATGATTTTTGAGTGGATTGGTTTCTGAATTTGTATGGTTCTATTTGGTTTCTATGCAGGTATGTGTGTGTGGTTGTGAGGGTTGTTAAGGGTGATTATTGGTGTGCGTGAGGGTGTGTGATTTGGTGGTGTTGGTTAATGATGATTTTGGGTAGGTTTTAGTTGGATTTGTAGGTGTGTGTTAGGGGTTTTGGGTTGTTGATGTGACCATGGGTTTGGTTGTTGTGGTGATTTGGTTTTTAGAGGTTGGATTTCGGGTTGGCTTGGGTTTGCTGAGGGTGGGTTTGGATTAAGTGTGTGAGTGTTTATGGTGTTGGGATGGTCTTGTGTTGGTTGTCGTAGTGTGTTTGGGATGACCGTGATTAGGGGGAACTCGGTGGTGGTGGTTGTGGGTGTGTGAGGGCGTGAGAGAGATATGGCGGTGTTTGGTGGTGGGAGGTAGTTCTGTGATAGTGGGGGATTCAGGTTGTGCGTTGTTGATGGTTGTTTGATGATGGGTGACGGAGAGGAGTAGTGGTAGAGGGCGATGGTGATGGTCATGGCTGGTGGTTATGAGATAGGGAATTTTAGGGCTTAGGGTTTCTGTTTTTGAGAGGGATTATTTCTTCTTTTTTATTTTTTTTAAATGAACATGGGTCGGATTTTGAGTGGATGGTTTGTCACGTGACGTGTCACATGACACATTTAACGGACACGTTAGTAGATAACATGTCCATTTTACAGGAATTAATTCCTAATGAAAAAATTTTCAAGGACCAAACACAAAATTTTTAATTTTACAGGGACAAAAAACATATTTAACCCTAAAATTTAAATATAGCGGGAGTTATTAATAATAGAGTTTAATTGTTAAATATTTACACGGTAAATTTTGTTTTTATATAAAATCATGTAATTCATTCTTATTACATAAACAAAAATGCTTTTGAATAAAATAAAATAAAAATGCTTTACTCTCACCTATTATTTGAATAACTATGTATATGAAATGAATTAATTAGATAATTACATTTTTTTTATAATTAAATAATAGTATAAAAAGAATTTACACCACGTGTTCATAATAATTAAACTCTTAATAGTATGTTTAATTATTATATGTTTTCATTGTAAAAAACTTTTATTCTATCATTCTATTATAAATTGTTATAGTAAAATTCTAAATGTGATATTTAACCATTTGTATTAATGCACATGATTGAATAACAATCACATTACATTGCATAACAATTCAATTTTTAATGGAGCATCTTTAAAAGTAAGTACTTAACTTTTAACTTTAGAGAATTTAATTAATACGAAAACATAATTGTGTCAATATTTTTGAAAATTTATTTATACGATAAGAGTTTATTTTTATGTACTGTTAATATAAGAGAATTTTATATTATCATTTAATTATGTATTATTAAATAATAAAATGTAATGAACTCTTATGCTGACTAACTTGTATATACATGATTGTACGATAGTACATAGAAATTAATGTCTTGTAATAATAATAATAATAATTGTAAAATATTATATAATTAAAACAAAAATAAAACCTAAAAATTGTATCAAATTAAGTTATTAGTAACTTAGAAGGGTGGTTGAGTAGAAGAAATTTATTATTTTTTAATTAAATATCAAGAATTTGATTATTAATTTAGATATATAATAATTTTAAATTTTTGGGTCTACACCAATACTAGACCCTACTCATGAAAAAAAAAAAACAGTTATTGGTTTTTTAGTTTATCTTTCTTATGTTGAAAATTGGAACAGAAGGTATTTGATTTGCATTTTCGTACAGGGCTGGCAATGATGTCGACCTTTCCTTATCCATTTACCCAATCATCATATCGTTTTATCAATGGATAAGATCAAAGGCACCCTGCTCTATCCTTTGCTACACACCCTTCTATTTTCAATATATATTTTTAACTAAATCATATACTATATAGTAAACTATGGGGATTCCAAATCCACGACTTTATTTCAATATTATTTATTGAACCAGTCACTATTTATTTTAGTAAAAAATTAAAGGTAATACTAAGTATGTATTTTCTATAATTGTGCATTAAAAAACAAATAAATCCACGGTTTCTATTTATGTCCTTACTTTTTTTTATTATCAAAATTATCAGTATTTAAAACTTACTTAATTACATATAATTTGACTCAAGTCAGGTCAGGATATTATAAAAGTAAAACTCTCTCAACACTAATTTATTTTTTCATTCACAAAACTCAAATTCAAAATCTTAATTAAAAAAAATTTTACAATATGAAACTTGTATCAATAAAAATAAAATTCATCTAATTAATTATTAACGGTATACTTCGACTGCAATCAATTATAATTATGTTCTGTTGACTTAGCTGTAATGAAATGAGAAGATAATACAAGACATTGTTAATGGGTGACAAGCACATGGAATATACCTAGTGGGTTCCGAAAATGGCAAAAACAAAAGAGGGCGTTGCACTCGTGCCATATGCCGCGTATGAGTGGATGTAGGGCATGCCTTTAACTTGCCCTTTCATGCCCTCTAATGGCCAACCAATTTGTGTAAAGCCATTGCACCCACTTTTCTCTATCTCCATAGCTCAACCGATAGTAACTATCACTCATATCGCGTATCACATGTTTGTGATTATATATAATGTATATGAACGTGAGAATCCATTCACTCATATAAGTAATGGTAAATTTATTTTGCTTAATGAAAATTTTTATGGATAATAAATTTAATCAATTTCACGATTGAATTAAAAGTCTCAATCAAGTAGGTCAAACACAAAAAATTTTATTTAATTTAAAAGTTATTTGACACTTATTAAATTTTATATTTATTGCTATCCAATTTTTTTAAAAGTTGATATAACTGATATTTAATACAATATCATATAATTCAATGATCAAATTGATTAAATTTATTATCCATAAAAAATAATTGAGCGAAATAAGTATATCATAACTTACTCTTAAATGTGAATGGACTCATCACTTTATTTATTTATTTATTTATGAATGAACCCATCTGTATATATAAAAGCGGCTCCACATGCATCCTACGTGGGAGAGACATTTTTCAGAGTAAGGGTGGGTATTTAAGTTGGGGAAATAAATTATCTTAATTGGATTTGTTTTATTGGGTTGTTAAATATAATTTTTTATCATTAATTAATGATGTAAGTCTTATATATGATATAAATCACAAAAAATTAATAATAAAAAATTATATTTGATAATACATAACAAAAGATCTAATTGTGAGAATTCATTCTCCTTAGTTAGAGACCTCTCACACCAATATTTTTTCTAAGCACATGCATCCCAAAATCAAACTTATGATAACCAACTTAAAGAAATGATTTAATGATCATTTTAATCATTAAAATTATAAGTTTGAGTCATTTTAGTTTTAAAAATTCAAAAATTGACTTTTCAATCCTTAAAATTATAAATCATAGATCAAATTATTCTTTCAATTCATTGTCATTACTTTTTCATCATGTTTTGATTGATTTATCATATTAAATGAAGTTGAAACAACAATTAAGGCAACAAATGAGTTGCGGCTACACAAAAGACTGTAAATGAAATTGTGAGAGCGTCTACAATGAAAAATAAAGTTGTGGTAGCAACCAAGACTTGCAGTCTCAAGTGTAGTCACAACCACATTTTCAACCCTAAGTAAGGACACAATGTTATTTGTAACTCCAGTTGTTGTCACATGTTCATTTAATGCGACAAATTAATCAAAGAAAAAGTGATGAGGCAATAACTTAAAGACAAACATGACATATGATTTCTTTTCTTATTTTTTTAATTTTTTTCTCTTCTTTCTTAATCTCCCATCATTTTTTTCTTCGTTTCCATCTTATTCTGTATGAATGTAAAAGTTTTCATTTTCATTTCTATCATATTCATTGTTTTTGGTTTTTCAAATGTTTGTGCATGTGTGTAGAAAAGTTTGTGCATTCTTGTTTAAAACTTTGTGCATGTAAACACAAAAGTTTTCTTCTCCGTCTACGTCTACGTTTACGTTTATGTTTCTATCATATTTTTAATTCTGGTTATTGAAAAGTTTATGCATATACTTTAAATGTTTGTGCATGATAGAAAGTAAGTCCATGAACTTAGAGTGTGAGTGGAGAGATGGAGAGGGTGCGACAGTAACTTTTTATTATTTAATACACTACAAATCTAATTTAATTTTATTTCGTATTTGATTTTTTTACATATATATATATATATATAATTTTGTATACTTAATATTAATGTGTAAACCATTGAATTGGCAGCATAATTAACAACCACATTTGAATTATATTTATTGTGAAAGCAGGGAAATGTGTCCCACCTACTTTCATGACCAAATTGTGGGTCAATTTCGTAGCAAATCAATTATATGCAGTCTGGTAAGATTTATGTGCTAGCTTATCCACTGACTAAAACCCATTTCGGCTTCCAAGGACTTTTATGTGTGGTCTGCAACTTATAAGGGCATTTCTGTACTAACATGTGGTGTGGATATGTACAAGTAATATTCGAATACTTCCACGAATTTGATTAAACTAATGGATATATATATATATATATATATATATAGTCCTACTTTATAATTTTTCACTTAATCTAAATATTTAAATCTCTCGCTTCAACAAAAATTTAAACTAAAGATATACTAAATAACAATGTTAAGAGAATTAAATAGGATATCGAACTGGTCGAGACATCGATTTAGAAGCTCAGAGGTTTAGAAGTCTAATCAATTCAACTGAGATATAGTAAAAATATATATTTTATAATTTATATGTGTATATATATAATTAATTATATGCTATATGATAAATAAAAATCATCTTTTATACCGTATTAAGTATTTGTACGTTATTGGTGTTGTGAGAGTATGTTTTCAACAAAATATATAAATATTACATCAAAATCCATAATATATATATATATATATATAATTTTTTAAAAATTTATTATTATTTTTTTAAAATGCAGTTAAAAAAATGGTCTTGTTCATTAGTTTTAGCCAATTTCAGTCAATTCTCATCGGTTCTTGTGGCAAGCAATAGTGAGGTACAAATCGAATTGGTCAGGGTCTAATCCAATTTTCAAAATCATGCTAAATAATCTTAACTTCTAATTATTAAAATGAAAATATAAGTTTAAATTCTAAAAAATAAAAAACTCATCAGAGAAAATTATATATTTTCACTTTCTCATAGAAGTTATCATTGGTATTTGTAATTGGTTAGTGTACCGAGAAGAGTGATTGTCAGAACGGGTATGACTTCAAAGCTCCTCAGGGTATCTCCAAGGTGGCGGCGAGGAAACCGAATGTACCGAGAAGAGTTATCCTCGGAACGGGTAAGACTCTGAAGCTCCTTAGCGTATCTCCAAGGTGATGGCGGGGGTATCTGCATGGACTTCGATGCTCAAGTATATAGGATAACGATGTAAGATCAAGGATGGGTTCTCAGGAATAGTTGGCAAGCTCGATCTCATTTATACCTGGGGGTCAGGCTTCTCGAGATAGCGAGATGGACGCAGATGATGCGGTTTGTGATTCCGGATTTCCCTCCGAGTTCCAGGGAATCTTCCATATGCCAGATTTTTCTCTCGATCTAGGGATTTATCTAGTTGCCTGGAATTTGGTTTCTTAACTTGGGAATGAGTCAACACGGGTGACATGGACTTGGGGCCCATTATCTGTGGACCAAAGTGGGGTCCTAACTTGGGTTCTTGGGCCTAGTCCGTAACAGGCCCCCCAGCTCGGGCTGCATGGCTTGGCCATGCGGTGCTGTGAGTTGGATTGTTGAGGTGGTCTTCCATGTTATCGTGGTTCTGGTTCCGTGGATTTATCCATGTCGTTACAATGTTAGGCGGAGTAACATGGGATTTTGTGGTGTGCCTCTTTGCTTGTTGCTTGATTTGATAGCCTATTGCAGGGGAAAAATTGAGCTTCTCGCGTCCTGCCACATGTGCTTTGTGGTGGCAGTTTCCATTCCCTAGGGCGCGTGATTCGAGAGGCAATGATGGCTTTGGAGGGAATTGTTCTCTCTTACCGCCATCTTATAAAAGGGAATAGGAGTTTAATTTGTTTGCTTTCTTATTTTTGGGACTCTCCTTCTTCGTCTTCTCCTTCTTCTGTGTCTTCCCAGTTTGTGCCCTGTGAATGGTCACTTGGTCACTTTCTTGAGCCAGTTACAACATTTTGGGGTGTGCTTTTTCGTCTATATCCATCATTACTACAAGTATGTTTGTGCTATTGGTTTTGTACTCTTTATTACCATAAGCTTTCCTCTTTTCTTCCCCTTTCTTTATTACTGCTATTCAGAGTGTTGTTAGGAAGTGAAGGTCATTTGGGATAAGGGATTATTGTGATGAGGCTGAGCGTAGTTTGATTTTTTTGGGTATGTTGTTTTCTTTTTAGTAGCTGGTGACTTGTGGGGCTATGGGGAGGTTGAAGAAAACTTTTTAAGTTTGGTGTATTGGTTGATAGATGCCGATACCTTCGATTATAAAAGAACAACACCTCGGTATTCTAAGTGAGGCGCTCAAGTTAACTAAGGAAGGGGTAGAGGACCATGAATATAGGTTAGAAGTTGCTTCCGTGAATGAACGAGTGTGTATGCTCTAGCATAAGGACATGCCCCATTTTCTTTGGATGTACGAAGTGCTTTTCACACGTTTGGGGTTAAGGCTTCCCTTTTCCATGTTCGAGAGAAAGGTTATGAGATTGTGTGCCTTCAGTCCTACTCAACTCCACCTGAATGGATGGGCATTATTCCGTGGATTTCAGATAGTTTGTGAGATTTTTGACGTGGATTCGTACCCCCGAACTTTCCTGAGTTTGTTTACTTTGACGAATCCTTTGGGGAGAAACATTTCGGTGATGAGAAAAAATATAAGAGTCGGCACACTTTCAAGGGGTCTCAGGGATGAGAATTTTTAGCCGGTGGAAGGAATCTTATCAAGAGTTTAAGTGAAAATATTTCATGATTTTTGTTGCTTCGAGGAGGACGGTGTTCTGGGAAGGTGATTAGGATATCGTTGTGGGTATTTCCTGTTACTAGAACAAGAACATTCATCATGAACGTCCCGAGGAGTTCTCTGTGGAGGAGCTTATTCTTCGCAAATTTTTTGTGGCTTTGGCCGAGGACAAGCCTTTAAATGTCCGTGATGTCCGTGGTTCTGTAGGCCCACAGGACACTTCCGAATTTGTCTGCCCACGATCCTTTAGCTTCCTTTAGCCTTTTCTTCAACCCATTTAAGATTACTTTGTTAGCGGCTTTTGCCTGCCCTTTAGTCTGTGGGTGCTCCATGAAAGAAAAGTGTTGCTTCATTTGGAATCCTTCTAAGAAAGTTTTGAAGGTCTTGTCTGTGAATTGGGTGCCATTATTGGATACTACTATCTCGAGAAGGCCAAACCTGGTGAGAATGTTGTTCCATACGAATTTCCTACACTGTACCAATGTTATGGTTGGCAGTGGTTTTGCTTCCACCCATTTGGTGAAGTAGTCCATAGTTACTATCAAGAACGTCCTTTGGCTAATGGCCTACAGAAAGGGACCAAGGATGTCGATTTCCCATTGTTGGAAGGGCCATGAGGCTGACATGTTGGATAGTTCAGCGAGAGGGGCAATGTGGAAGTGTACATGTTCTTGGAATTTTCAGCACCTCTTGACATATTCTACGGCGTCTTTTTGGACGGTGGGCTAGTATAAGCCTTTTCGGAGGATTATTAGGGCCAAGGCTTTGCCCCCATATGATGAACACAAGACCTTTCGTGCACTTCTTCTAAGACATATGATGTTCTAATGGAACCCACGTATTTTAAAAGTGATTGAGAGACTGATCTTTTGTAAAGTTACTCTCCGATCAGGGTGCACTTCGCGAAATCCCAACGAAGCTTTTTTTATTGCTCCTTTGTTAAGGTCAGTGTTTTTCCATGGATGGTTTTTATTAAGGGAGAGCTCCAACAATCTCCAGGGAATGTTTCTTGGAGCTCGGTGTGGCATATCTTCGCCGCAATAGAGGGTCTACGGAAGGTTTCTTGGATCAGTGTTCTATTGTTTCCTCTTGGTCGAGTGTTGGCGAGTTTGGATAGAGTATCCGTGATGATATTTTGTTGGAAGCTTTTGCTTGATAATCTCCTTTGACTTGAGGCACTTCTTTGTGAATAGCTGCAAAGGATTAACCTTTTTGCTTCGACGTCCCCGACCAGGTTAAGACCTGCAACCAAGGCTTCATACACGGCTTGGTTGTTTGATGTGGTGAAGTCAAATTTGACAACCATCTCGAAGCACAGGCCATTAGTGTTTTCGAGGAGCACTCCAGCTCCACTATTGTAGGTGATAGAAGCTCCATCAACATAAAGGGTCCACGGAATTGTGTTTAGCAGGGTCTCCATACCTGTGAATTCTGGCAAGAAATCTACCATGGCTTGGACTTTAATGGCTACTCTTAGTTTGTATGTGATGTCATATTCTGACAGCTCCACAAATCATGTTAGCATCCTGCTTGCCAAGTTAGGTTTATGAAGTACCTATTTGATAGGCCGATTTGTCCTTATAGTAACAGGATGCGATTGGAAGTATGGGCGTAGCCTCCTTGCGGAGTTTAGCAGTGCGAATGCTAGCTTATCTAGTTTCTGGTACTTTAATTATGCCCCGTGCGAGACCTTACTTGTGAAGTAAACATGTAATTGTTAATGGCCTTTCTCCTTGACTAAGGAGAAAGCTACAACTTCCTCGGAGGCTAACAGGTGTAAGAACAACAATTTCTCCTCTTTTTGGATTTCCCAAGATGGGTGGCCTTACCAAGGATTCTTTAAACTATAGGAAGACGCGCTCACATTCTTCAAACCATTTAAACAAGTTCATCTTTTTAGTGAGGTTGAAGAATGTGAGGGCCTTTTGTACTGAAGTTGCCAAAAACCTAGTTAAAGAAGCTATCCTTCTCGTTAGACCTTGTACTTCTTTGACAGAGGTGAGATTCTTCATGTTCAAGATGGCTTCACACTTTTTGGGGTTTGCTTCTATTCCGCACTGAGTGAATTTTCTTAGGAATTTTCTTGCTTCTACCGTGAAAACGCATTTTGTGGGATTCAGCCTCATGTTGTAGAGCTGAATTGTGCGAAAAATAGTGTCAAGGTTTGCCGTGAGGCTTTGTTCCTCAGATGATTTGACTATGATATCGTTCACATATACCTCGACTAGGTTCCCTGTCAGCTCATTGAATATCTTGTTCATTAGTCTCTGATACATGGCTCCCTCGTTCTTCAACCCGAAGGGCATGGCCTTGTAGTAGTAGTTTCTAGTAGTGATTCTCGGAACGGGTAGGACTCCGAAGCTCCACAACGTATCTCCAAGGTGATGGCGGGGGGACCTGTAAAGACTCCGATGCTCAAGTAAATTGATGTAGGGTAAGGATGTAAGATCAATGATGGGTTCTCAAGAATACCTAGTGAGCTCGGTTTCATTTATATCTGGGGTCAGGCTTCTCGAGACGGCGAGATGGACGCAGGTGATGTGGTTTGTGATTCCGAATTTCCCTTTGGGTTTTGGGGAATCTTCTGTATGCTGAATTTTTCTCTCAGTCTAGGGATTTATCTAGGTGCCTGGAATCTGGCTTCTTAACCCAGGAATGAGTCCGCATAGGTAGCATAGACTTGAGGCCCATGATCCATGGACCAGAGTAGGGTCCTAACTCAGGTCTGTTCGTAACAGTTGGTCATGTATTTTTTTTTTCTTTCTCAAAGTTAATCATGTTCAGTTGTGTTTTGTTATACTAATTTTATTTTTTCATTTCACAAACATATTCTCTCATCAAAAATAATTTTGTTTGAGTACTAATTATTTTTATGAATATGTTAATCAAGTTATCCTTGTAATTTATTTTTATTTTTGGGTTAAGTTTGTCCTTAACAATGAGTACTCAAAATGACAATTGTAATTTGAGCACGTCTCAATCATAATTAAAATATAACTTTAAAATTAAGAAAATTTGAGATGATAAATATATGACTAATTTTTAACCATAAATAATTAAGTATCCGTACCTTAAATTTTATATGGGTACCAGACAAACTCCCCAAAATTAATTGCGTTCAATAAACTAGTTTATAATGTATACATTTTTGTACCGGGTACAAATAGTACTCACCAAATAAAAAAAAGGGGCTAGTAATAGTCGAAATCCTTATTATGTTCAAACAACTAAATTGTATATATGTTTTCTTGCTTCATATTAACCCCAAAAAAAATGTCTTTTTTATAAAGGATCAATGATTTGTGGATGAAATTTGTTGTTGAATTTATCTGCCAAAATAATCAACTTATGTTACTGAAATAATTAATTTTATATATTTGCATAAAATTTTAAAAATAATCTGAATCTAAAAAAAGTTTATTTTTAATTTTTTGAGTCATATATCTAAAATCAAAAATTAAAAATTAATTTTTTAATATTTTTTTAAAAATTGAAACAAACACACCAATAAAAATTATCTTAGCATTGACTAGAATTCATTTTGGTTTGCAATAATTAAATATTTCTTTTTTTTTACTCATGTGAAAATAATTTAATTTTTTTTTACAAACGTGTGATTAATTGAAGTGATAGGGCCTCAACCCCAAAATCAGAGATCTTGAGTTCAAGCTATGAGATTTAAAACAATCCTCGATAAAAGACTCTTATTCCTTTAGGAGGCACGTGGTTTGGAAAATCTTTCCATGTTTCCAAAAATGTGACCATGAGAATGTAATATTCCTATGCTTGGCACAAGGTTAAAAAAAAATATTTCCAAAATCTTGCATTTCTTGGAATGAAAATTGTCCCATTTTTATTCCTACCTTCCCCGTGGGAATGGAATGTTTCGAAAGGTGAAAAAATAAAATTGCCCCCAAATCTTACACCCTTGATAACCGTCATTATCACTAGATCACCTCTAGCTGACATCTAGCCACAGCTGACTAGTGTCCAACCATCGACTGACATTGGACCATTGTTGGCTAACGTTAGACCATCGTCGACCAATGTAAGACCACCGTTGGTTGACACTAGACCACCAACTACTGGCACCAGACCATTGCTAATCAGGGTTGGACCACCAATGGTTAGCGCCGACCGACATTGAACCATTGCCGATAGACTGAAAGTCGACGCACTGATGATGGCAAAAGCTAGATCATCATCGACCAATGCCAGATCATCGTCTATCGACATCGAACCACTAATAGTTGACATCAGACCACCCTCGGCTAACGTCAGGCCACCCTCGATCAACATCGAATAACCACTAGCCGACATCGAACCACCTTCAGTTGATTTTCAACTACCTTCAGCATATATCATTTTGTCAGGAGTATTTTTTGAGAAATATATTGTATTCACAAGCATGTTGCTAAGAATTCTATTTACAATCAAAAGCCTTCAAAACATATTGGGCAAGTTTTTTTTTCCCTAAGAATAAGATTTATGAGAATAGCATCCTCGTGAATAATTTTTTTTTTTTTCACAAACCACATGTTCCATAATGGATCTTAGTTGGACCGAATCAAATTAGTGAATTCCTAATGATATAAAGCATGAATGTTGGTGGTTTTTAATCAACCTGTCAACAAAAACTTTAATTAGATGTATTATTCGCTGCTCTCACAAACGGGAAGGTACATGCCGATTTGTGATTTCCGTGGGCTAAAATTGATGGGCACTTATATAGAGGCCCGATGCACTAATGAACGTACACCGCAGCCTTTAAGTTTCTTACAAATTTGAATGTTTGGTTTAAAGAATACCACCACGGTACCAAAAAAAATTAAAAAAAAAAACGGCCTTCCCAAGATTCTTCTTTTTTTTTTGGTCAATCCATCGCAAGATTCTTCAAGCCACAGAGGACTAGTTTTGATTAGCTTTAAAAAATAAAAAAACACTTTTAAAAAAATAATAAGTGTTAATTTTTTTAAAATAATTAAATGTCATTTTTTTTAAAGTTTAGAATGTTTCACTTCTAAAAAATAAGTAGATGAATGTGCGATTTTTAGTAAAAACGCATTGTAAATGTAAAATAAAATTCTTAAAAAAATTGTTATACTTAAAAACGTTAGTAAAATAAGTATTTTTTTTAAAACTCAGGAGGTGTGGATAAGTGGAAGGGGTTCATATCTGATTCTTTGACTTTAAGTATAAAACAACTTTAAATCTTTGGTTCTAACTATCCTAGCCATGGAGATGCCTGCAAACCAACAAAGAAATTAGTCATCAGACCCACATTAATGAACACCCTAATCTTGTATAAAAAAAATATATTTTTTCAAGCCAATCCAAACGTCCATATTTACTATGGTTTGTACATCTTACCCAAATTATCTTGTCCACAATAACCGAAAATACATTGCCTCGTCAAAATAAAATGTATTGGGGGATGGGCCTATTGGAGTCAACATTTTTTATTGGCACAGGCAGAGAAGTTATGTATTATGATACCGCGGCTTAAAGGAACCAAGGCCATTTTAGAAGGCTGAATTGAGTCCATCAAAATAAACAAAAAGGGGTTAAAATACAATGAGCAAACGTTTCAATTAACACCTTAGGTTTTGGTCATGTAACTTTTATTTTTGGGTCTTGAAATGTTTCAACGTGTTTTGGGTCCCTAATGTCTTTTCCTTTTGGTTTTGATCCTCTTTGTTTTGCGTTTGGGCCAGTTTTGTCTCTCTAACGCAATATCACGACCAAAAAGAAAGAAAGAAAGAAGAATCTAAATCTATTGACGAAAAAGATGACTAACAAATTTACATTTTATAACTATCAAATGGTACTCTCTTGCTTACCTTTTTTTCTCAAAGGTACAACTATCAAATGCAAATGAGAAAATAACCGTATGCATGAATCTCATTTTCATAAACGTTTATTTATTCTACAAATACTACAAACATATTTAATTATATTAATTAATAAAAAATAAATATATTTAATATTTAATTATTTTGTTATCCATGTTTAATATTTGACAAACATGAACACACTAATATCACTTATTCTCTCTTCTTTTTATTTTTAATTTTGTGCAACTAAACTTTATTTTGAACCAATAAAGATTAGGTGCAATTACATGTTAAACAATTGAAGGATATAACAGTGAAGTGGTTTTTTTAACCAGTTGGAGTGTTACTGTGTTAGATTATTAATTAGGGTAAAATGTAATGACATTGCTTGAGACTTATCAATGTTGTATTCCACCACAAATGAGAAGTAAAATTGCACTCCAACTTTCGAGATTCACCAACATTACATTTCATCCTACTTAATTAAAAACAAATTGTTACAATTGTCTATATCTAGTATATTTATGGGTTTATCTTACTTTATTATAGATAAACATAACATTTCACTTTAATTAAGTAGATTAAAGTGCGACATAATAAACCTATTTCATGAAATGTCCGTGATATGGGCCTATTCGAATTGCTCTCACTTTTGAAACTGATTAGGATTAAACAAGATGTTCGGGATAAAATGGCATGGATCTATTAATGGCGCATTTCAATTCGGTATGAGAGATGGAGGTCTGTGAGACAAGAAGAACTTGGTTAGGAGAATTTTGGACACCGATGACTACTATGCATATGAGTTTGGAAACCAAAGTGCGAAAGCGACCAGGATGATGAACCTTAGTAAGTAAATCAGTTGGTTGGTTAAGAATCCCGATTGAGAGGAGTCAAAGATCACCACACAAAATGTGTTGGCGGGTGAAGTGGCAATCAATCTCAACGTGTTTGGTACGTTCATGGAAACATCATTATGAGCAATCATGGAAACATCATTATGAGCAATCTGGATAGCACTTCAGTTATCACAATATAGACCAATTAGAAAGGACTGAGAGATGCCCAAATCATCAAGAAGCCAACGTATCCAAATGAGTTCAGAGGTGGTGTCGACAATAGCTTGATACTCAGCTTTAGTACTAGAATGAGTAGTCAAGGTCTGCTTCTTACTACACCAAGAAATGAACAAGTCACCAAGGAAGATACAATAGCCTGTGGTAGAGCGACGATCAGTAGGATCACCACCCAATCAACATTAGAATAGGCTTGGAGGATCAATAAAGAGTGGGCAAAGAAATGGAGCCCATGAAAAAAATGTTCCTTTGACATAGCGAAGAATGCGGAGAATTCCTGCATAATGAGTGGATCATGGAGCAGTCATGAACTGACTGACCAAGTGTACTGCATAGGAGATGTCAGGATGAGTAACAGTCAAGTAGATTAAGCTTCCAACAAGTTGTATGTATAAAGTAGGATTATCAAGTACGATACCATCTACAGGTGTGAAACGAACATTAGGTTCAAGAGGAGTAGATTCTATTTGGCTATCTACAAGATCAGCGCGAGAAATAAGATCAGAGGCATACTTGGCTTGAGACAGACAAATTCCATAAGTAGAGGAAAGTACTTCAGGACCCAAAAAAAAACCTGAGAAGGTCAAGATCTTTCATTTCAAAGTGGCGGCTCAAGAACACCTTAAGATTAGTGATGCCTAAGGTGTCATCGCCAGTAATGATCATACAACATAGAGTAATAGTAGCATCGAGCCTTGAGTAGCCCAACGAATGAAAAGAGCGGAGTCATGAGAATTGGAAGAGAGCCTAAGTTAATTGACAATGGAATTGAATTTGGCAAACCATGCATGGGGAGCCAACTTGAGACCATATAAGCCTTGCGTAGAAGACAAACTTTGTTTGGTGAACAAGTGTAACCCTGGGAAGGTTGCATATAGACTTTTTCTTCTAAATCACCATTGAGAAAGGAATTTTTCACATTCATCTGACTGGGTGTCCATTTTTTAGTTGCTGCAATAGCTAGAAGAGCACGTACAGAGATGATGTGTGTGACAGGGAAAAAAGTCTCTACATAATCAATTCCATATTCTTGTGAAAATCCCTTTGCTAGAAATCGGGCTTTATATGTTTCAATAGAGACATCAGACTGAGTCTTGATCTTGTAGACCCATGTGCATCCTACAAGAGCCTAGAAAGGTGATCGATCGACCAGGTCCCAAGTGTAAGTCCTTTCTAATGGCTGCAATTCTTCTTGCATAGCAAGCTACCAATGAGGATCTGTGGATACTTTTTTTATAGGATTGTGGTTCATATAAGTGAAGCATGGTAAAAAAACAATGATAATCACGAAGATATGAAGGTGGATTTCTTACCCTGGTTGGACGATCAACAGACTCATGAGGAACTGGTGTAGGATCTACGTCTGGAACAGGGTCATCAAGAGTGGTTGGAATATCAAAAGGGAGCGTGAGCTCATGAGAAGAACCTGCATCAGATTCACTAGGAAAAAGATCTATAGAAGAGTTAGTAAACAGAGGATTCATGGTGGTGGGAATTTCTTTAAAGGAAGACAGGGTTGAGAACATGTGATGTTCCCAAAAGACAACATGACGGGAGATACATATGCACTAAGAGAAGGGATCCTAGAAACGATAGCCTTTATGCTCTGTCCCATATCCAAGAAAGCAATAAAGGCGAGCACAGGGTTGAAGTTTAGTGTATTATTGCGATTGAAGAAGAACAAAGCATGCACAACCAAAACCTTTACATAGTTGTAATCAGGAGGAGTGTGGTAGAGACACTCAAAAGGAGAAACATATGCAAGGATAGAGGATGGAAGCCGATTAAGGACATAAATAGCGGTAAGGGAAACTTTATCCAAGTCTACTAAGGACATGCGAAAGAGATAAGCATAACATGAACAGAGTATAAAATGTGACGATGCTTCATTTCTGCACAACCATTTTTTTGAGAAGTACCGGGACAAGAAAATTCAGACAGATTTCCCTATTCATTCAGAAAGGTCAAAAGCTTTGAGTCACGATATTCCATGGCATTATCATGTCGAAAAACTTTAATCATTTTTGAAAATTGATTTTTTATCATTTTAGCAAAATTAATATAGATTTCAGGCAATTCATGATGATTCTTCATTACATATATCCAAGTATAACATGAATGATCATCAATAAAAATGGCAAAATATTGTGATCCTCCTATTGTGGGAACGCGAGCAGGTCCCCAAATATCAGAGTGCACTAAATCAAAAGGAGAACTAGAAATGGATTTATCATTATTAAAAGATAAAGCTAGTTGTTTAACAGTTTGACAAGAAATTCAATTAAAAGATTCATTACTAATACGTCCTAAAATTCCTGCAGAGAGGAGATGGAATATCTTCCCTACCGAGCTATGAGCAAGACGATGATACTAGAGCTTAAGAGAAGAGGGCGTGGAGGCAGCACATAGATTGGTTGGAGAAGGAACATAAAGACTAGTAAGCTCAAACAACTTTCCAATCTTACATCTAATCCCGATGATATATCTCGTTCGTGGGTCTCGCACATAATAACCAGAAACAGAAAAGGTAACTTCATATCCAAGATCACATAATTGACCGATAGAGATAAAACAAAAATTTAACTTAGAGATGAGATATGTGTTAGTCAATGTGAGATTAGGTGAGGAGATGGATCCCTTATGACTAACATTCGTAAGAGACCCATCTACAGTGTGTATAGCCGTGCAATGTCATTGGTAGTCATGGAAGAAAAGTTATGCGATGCATATGTCATGTGATTACAACATGTAGAATCAAAACACCATTTTGTATTACCTGAGGTAGTGGACAAGGCAGCGGGAGTATTACTAGAAAGGGAAAGAAGTTGTTTCATAAGGGACTCGATATCACCTGGAGGAGACAGCGGCAGTGGCAAGCACAACTTTAGAGGAACTGGGATGATGCTGAGACTTATTTGGAGCAGGCCTTCGAGGACGAGTAAGACAATTATCTATCAAGTGTCCTGATTTTTTTGCAGTATCAGCAGACTAGGGCATGGCAGTTGGAGGCAATGTGGCCTTTCTTCTTGCATGTGCGACATTTTATGGTGGGATATTGTAGAAGGATGTGTCCTGGTCGGTGACAATGGCAACATGATTTACTCATGCTGTTAGTAGTTGTAAAGTCCATATTTGTTGTCGGTTTAAGGAGACACAAGAGATTTTCTTCTGACTTCAGAGGAAGGGCATCCTCGAGAGTGGGTAGTGGATCTTGATTAGCAGGGATGCTTGAACCAGTTCATAGTCATCAGTGAGAGCTATTAGAAATTGAATAAGCCTAGTGCAATTACGATACTTTGCATATCACTTAGCATCATTATTATGTTTCATGGTTACTTCACATGATGTCAACTGATCCCAAATAACTTCCATTTGGGCTAAAATAAATTCATAAACAGCTTGTCCAAGCCCTTGTTTTAGACTATGAAGTTCCTTCAACAATTGATATTGATGCGATAAATCAAAAATAGTGTAACGATTTTTCAAATGATCTCATGCCTCTTTGGTAGTGTCAAAATGGAAAACTGAAGGTGAATGCTTGGTGTAGAAGTATTGCGGAACCAAGTGATAATTTGGTGGTTCTTGTTGTCTCATTCTTCCAATTCATAGGCAAAGGTTGCATCAGTATCAGATTCTGATTTGATAGGACATGTAATGTCACCAGTCACATATCACCAAAGTTTGCGCCCTTTCAAAAAGTTGTGCATTGACTCAATCCAATGGATGTAATTACCGGAATAGGTGAGCAACATCTATCTTATCCATGACAATAGGCAAAAACAATAGCAAAGGCAAAAAAAAAAATGCACATTCGGAAGAGAATTGACGAAAAAAGATTGCAAAAATGTATTTATCTCACCAAAAACCTTAAGAAGGGTTGGCTTTAGTGCCACGTCAGTAATCCACATCAGTAGCAACAAACATGTGGTAGGGACAACTTAGCAGCTTAGTGCCATGTTAGCGTCTTGGTCAACAGCCCACAAGACAATCAACGGGTATGGGGGGCGGGTCAGTGAGACGCGTTGGGTTGGGTGGTGTCGGTGGGCTTTGCGGGTAGTTTTGTTATTTTTTGTTTTTTTATTGCCAAAAAAATACAAATCAGATTGGGCTGTGGACTGGGCCACAATAAAGGTAGATAAGGTCTGGGCTGCTGGAGCTGGACCAACCCCACACAGAGGCATGTGCGCTAGGGAGCGCAGGCCTAAGAGAGCTTGAATCTCGGTACATCAGACTTCTGGAGGCGCGTTGGGATGTTAAAAATGATTAATGGTTGGTAATCATTCAGTATTGGCCCGTTGTGGTGTTCTATATGTACATGTGCTTAATGTCGTGGTTCATCAAGCTTTTGAAGTGGTTCTAAAATATAATTTTTTTTTTTTAGAAATCAAGATCACAAAGTGTTATCCACTAAGTATGCAATGTAATGACATTTTTGTAGGAGTATCAATAACTCAAGTCACATCATTTATAGAACAAAAGAACCCACACAACCCAGCCTAACATCTATACCGATAGTAATATCTGGCTAAAGCAGTTGTTGTGGCTGCTGATCCGGCCACAACTGATGAGGCCATGGCGTCCGAGAACTCACACTATTTATGAGATCTGAAATATAATCTGCAGAAACTATTGGTACAAAGCAGTGGAAAACTATTGGGTAATTCCAAGTGTCGTAAGGTCATCGAATGATGATACCATGCTGCTGAAACACTCAGGTTGCGGTTCTTTATCGATACAGGTCAACTTGAATCTCGGTGGCCAAGTCAGTGTTGTAATCAACACGTACATTTTTTCCATGATTAATGAAAACTTCAAACCATTGAAAACAAAAGTAGATTAATGACACCCAGTTCTCCTAAACTTTTATGAATCACAGTTGAAGAAATTTTTTTATCAAGTGTAATTCATAAAATGTTAAAAAGGTTAGTAATTAATTTGGGAGGAAGATAAAACATTTCTCTTAAAAGAATACCATAATTAAGTTCTTACAATAAAGTAGTTGGTCACACGCACTGAAACCCGAATTCGAATTATGGAGTGGCCCTTTTGAGATGGTTTTCTTTAACTACTACTATCTTTATGAAACACGAGTCTATTGGGAAACAAATTTATGATTTTTAAAGGAACGAGGGGGGAGGGGGAAATTGCAAATTGTGGGAATATTTCAGATAATGAAATAAATATAATTTGGGGCAGTATTATTTCAAAGCTTAAACCAAACTTCTGATATATCATCTCAAATTGCAAACCTGCTCAGTCATAATCATGCAACACCAATTCATATAATATAGATTTTTTTTTATCAAAAAAAAGAAAAGAAAAGAAAGCAATTACAACCTCACATAGAGAACTCTCATGGAGTCATTATGAAAAAATGGATTAAGACCATCAGATACCTCCTCCATAATAACTAACATACCATCTCTTAAGTACCCACTTTAGCCATAAAATTCGCACAAAAGTTGGCCTCACAAAGAGCATGAACCAAAGAGACCTCCTAGTCCTTAGCCAACCAACATCTACAATCCGTAATAATAACATGATAACAATGAAAACCCAACTAGAAGGTTGTAATTCCTGAGAGCAATCTCATAGCTTCAGCTGAATTACTCTCAACAAACTTGCGACGAATTTTATGATCCCAAGTAAAATGAAGGCCATGAACAATCGCTAATAACTCAGCAAAAAGGTTATCCGCAATGCCAATACTCCCACAGTATCCAAATTTCCACCTCCCGAACCAATTCTGAAAAACACCACTAAATCTTGCCAGGCCAGATTCCCAAAGGAACTCCCATCAATATTCAAATTCTTCATATAATATAGATTGATTTAGCTGTTGCCTGTTGGTCACGTCAAAAAAATATACGTAGCCATTGGTGCAGCTATTTCGTATGCTGCAAACCTAGATATAAATTTAATAAATTATTTGGTGGAATATCCAATTTAGAATGATATTTTTGCAGTCAACTCAATCACACTAATGGATCCTGCTGACCAAGTTTACAAATTAAAGAAACCACGAGGTGGAAAAATCTTTGAGGTTTGATGCAAACATTTTGGATTTGCTTGGCATGACATGAAAATGTAGAATGAACTATTAATAATATCGTTTATCACCCTTCACCGGTAGTTCCAAACTTCCAACTTTCAATTTCCAATCCTGGTTGTTCAAATGAAATTCCGCTTATAATATGGCATAAGGACAAAGGGCCAAGACCAAGACCAAGACCAAGACGAATATGTTGTTAAATTCACTTGGAAATTAATAAATGTCCCTATTGTGGTAGATACATCAAAAGTATTTCATTTTAAAAATTCTAGAATCAATTAATTTGTGTTTCATTTTATTTCTCAAAAATCATTTTTTTTAAATAATCAGTTTTGCATATTTGCATAACTTTTTAAAAATAATCAGAATCTTTAAAAAAATAGTTTTTTTAAAGAAGATAAATAGAATAATTAAGTTTTTTTTAAAAAAAATCTATTTTCAATATTTTAAATTTTATATCAAAAATCAAAAATTTAATATTTTTTTTTAAAAGTTGAAACAAACACACTCCTAAATACAGTGATACGATGGATTAAGAAAATAGAAAAGAGTTCATTTAGAAAATAACTTTTTCTTCGATGGTTGGTATAGATAAAGACCACAAAGGACATTTAATCAGAAAATAATTGAATGAATAAAATTAATGAGGAAAATGGAATATAAGTATTTGGTTTTCAAAATTAATATGAACCAATTAACTTTTTTTTAATTAGTACAACAACAAATAGCTATTGGGCCAAACCCATTTGATTTACTCTGAACACTAAGGCTTCTATCGACCTTCTCCATGCATGTCCAAATTAAACTACCTACAAGTAATTATTATTTTTACCAACTTTTTTCACAATATGTACTACACTTCTGGCTAATGGCTTATTGCAATCATTCCTGTGTCCATTCTTCAAACACATTATCACTTCTATAACATTGATCTTATATTTTTGTTAACTTTTTATCGCCCAACTCATAGTCTCATGTAACATTACATTATGATATTATATAATTATACATCTGTGACAAAAAAAAAATTTGTACGGTTGATCTCAGCAATAATTTTTTTTTATGGAAAATACTCCTTTAATATATGAAAAAAAAAGTGTTTAAACATTGTCATCCTCTTTCACAACACATCATGAGATACACTTTCTATTGTAAGAGAGGTGACCAAATATAAGCACTTTTTCATATGTTTTAGTAACAAAATTGATTTTTTTATTACAAATAATTTTAGAGGCACTCCTTCATTTCATCCACTAAACTTAAATCCTATCTTATAGTCTACATGATTTGCTTTTATTTTTCCATCATATAAAATGATAATCCAATTATACTTATATCATATTCAATTTTACTATTTGAACACATGAAAAAATGTTTACACTTTATCACTATTCTCACAAAATATCATGGACCTGCTGGGTTCAAAGAGCATTTTTCATATCTTAAGTGACTTGTGGTATGATATCCCTTCCAAATTGAGTAATACTTAACACGTTCCACAAATATATTTAATGCGATTTCAAAAACATTATCAACTACTTATTTCAATTTATATAATTGAAATATATACATGAAAAATATAAAATCAAATCTTAATAATATTCTTAAAATATATATTAAATGTGTTCTATGAAAATGTAATTATTTATCCTCCAAATTTTATCTTATCCCTAAGTAAAAATTTGTCCACCTCATACTAGACTTATATACATTTCATGTACTTACACTTGCAGTTAAAAAATAAAAAATTTAATCCTTACCTGACTACAAGCTGATCAGTTAAATTGACATGCCAGTCAATACGTTACAATAATTGTTGATACCATCAACAAGAAAAATAAATCATCTCTAGCTATGTTGATTTAGGAAAACACATGATCAAGTCATGTTTGGCTGTTTTACGCAGACAAAATAGAACAGGAAAATGATTAACTAGAAGCCTGAACGCGGGACCCTCCTGAAGTTTACAAAAGTCACCCTATCACATTTAATCCTCAATGTGGCAAATTCTTCTATTGCACTTCGGGTGAAATTTGGTTAAGTCGTGAGAGAAAAATATAAATATTTTGAATAAGTAATTTTTTTTAAAATAATAAGACCTAATTTTAAAAATTTGTGTCTTTCTCTATTATAACATAATTAAACATAATCAAATTTAATATGAGAAGATCTATTTAGATTCCACTACACATACCACACAAAAAAAAAGAGGTGACAAATTAAGACTTGGACAAATACTATATGTAACAACCCAAAAATCATTATCGGCACACAAGAGACTAGTTTCCTTATGAAAGTCTCTTAGGAAAGCTTTTAAAAAGAAAACATGCACATTAACTTTAATTAAAAACAAATAAAATTTTCATTTTTTCAATAAACATAAAATCTCTTACAATAAACATAAATATACATGATAAAATACGCAACTAGTCTGAAGATCTTGCATTTATACAATTAGAGCACTCTAGACATGACTCAATTACAAAATAAAAATAAGACTAACAATTCCTATAAGTAACTTCACCTCAAAATGAATTGCTGACTCTTGGATTCTAACGTCACTGCACTGACCATAAACTCTATGCAGTGCTACTCCGCTTTGTAACCTATAACTAGAGGAGGAGGTCGAGATGTGAGAACTTTGGGAAGAGTCTCAGCGAAAAGCCATCCACATGATGACATGGGACACTTCAAAAACATGACACGGAAATGCAATACGTAATATATAGCAAGCATTAAACATTTCCATAATAATAAATAGTACATAAAGCATTTGAAAATATAATTCAGTTGGGAGTTCTCTAGATAGACGTTTTGAGCATTACGGTTTAGCTATTTCTGAAATGTCTGGGCTTTACTGTAACAACCCAAGTTTTTCCTTCGCTAAATTTCCGCTTAATAAATAATTAAGAACATGTTAATAAGGAAAAGATGAGATAGAAATGAAATAAAATTCGAAGAATTTATTTACTGTCTATCGTATTAGGTAAAAATAATAATTTTGCGATCTCGTGACGTTTGGTGACGTTTGGGTTAGTATTAGGCTATTTTTAGAANCAGTTTAAATATGTAACATAACATGATCATCATACCATAATCTTTTAACTAATACTGATATCATAACATGACTTAATATTTATTAAATGTTTTACCTTAGAAAAATATAGGTAGACTAAGATCCATGCTTAGGGAGGTTCCTAGGTAAGAGAGGTGCGTCACAATGGACAACTTAAATATCAAGTTTTGTCCTAACCAGAACCTTTCCTTAACAAAAATCTTCTCCCACCAAAATATTTCCTTAACCATAATCTTTTGTTAAAGGTTTAATCACACAATATGAATATCTACATCACTTAATACTAATCATACACATGCAACATGACTTATTTAATGCAATAAAATAGATGGTCCCATGTAGTTCTAAAATAGATTCGCGACTTTATAAAATAACTTCGTAAATATCTACTTCATAAATAAGGAGTTTCTAAATAAATAATTATAAAGAAATAACTTCATTAATGACTAATTAAATAAAAGAATTATTAATAATAACTAACTTCATAGATGCATAAAATAAAATAATTCTAAAATAAATAAATAGCTTTAAAAATAAATACGTGGTCTAAAATAGACTGTGAAGAAAGTCATTCACTTGAAAATGGCTAACTGCTAAGGAGCACTAAGTTGGGAGCTTCTAATACCGTACGTGGAGGCACTGCTTCCCAATAAACGGAAAACGAGAGGGAGAAAAGAAATACAATAACTGGAGCGAAAAATCTCATAAAAGTGAAACTTCTCAAGCTATTGAGTGAATTAGCAAGTCTAAACACTCACGAGAAACTTCTATATATAAGGAGAGGAGGAAACCCCTTTTTCTATTACTACTACTGATGTGGGACTTCAAAACACGCGTCTCACGCAAGACACAATTCATCTTGCGTGAGATAGAGCTCCTGTGAGCAGTATCTCGCACGAGCATTGTGTTTCGCGTGAGACAAGTTTCCCTTTTTTGGGTTGTCACACTATATTTCTCACTAGGACTATTAAACGAGTCAGCCCAACTCATTTAACTCACATGTTAAACGGTCTGGGCCTTAATAGGCTTTTATTATTTGCAAACCGATTTTATATGTTTGATTCGTCTATTTAATGTTGGTAAATAAGTTAGTCAACGAGTTATGCCTATATTAACACTAAACGGATCAATTTGCTTACTAGTTAAATGGGTTAAGTCTTAACAAACTTTTGTTATTCACAAATCAAATTTTATACATTTAATCTGTTTGATTATCAGCCTTATACGTGACTCTATGCAGAGATTATGGTTCGTTCTTGAAAGAGGAGAGTCCAATGAAAATTTATAATCTATAATCTACAATTTAATTTGGGAATAAAATTTGTTGACCATATAACTTTTATGAGGGGGAAAGTTGACAGCTAGTTCCGATTTTAGTTTTGGGAGATTGTAGAGTTAGCACTCATAAATTTCAACTGCAATAAATTAACACGTGGAGTGTAAGGTAAACGGAATTGCTTCCGTCTAATATTACACACACACACACACACATATATATATATTAAAAATTAATTAATTTATACCTATTTAAAAAAAGTTAAGAGTTTCAATTAAATTATTTTAAAATATTTTTATTTATTTCATCATTTTTTCCTTCAGTCAAAACACTTTATGAGTTATTATAATAATAAAATTTAAAAAATAATAATTAATATTTTTAATTTAATTAAATAACAAATAATTTTAAATAAAATTTTAGATAAAAAATTTCATCTAATATTAAAATGAATGGAGTATCTAATTATAGTATTGCGTAATTCTCATACTAATTATC
Source organism: Nissolia schottii (assembly GCA_003254905.1). Lineage (NCBI taxonomy): Eukaryota > Viridiplantae > Streptophyta > Magnoliopsida > Fabales > Fabaceae > Nissolia > Nissolia schottii. Next base: position 568,992 of record QANU01021212.1, read on the forward strand.
TCTATATGTCACTAATTACGTATGAAAAATCTTCGGCTACATGCACACGTACGTGCGTGGTACGTATATTATCTAAACCTTGCTTACAAAGACTGAGAAATGAAGCACGCAACTGTTTCTCATGATTTATGCTAAATCGAGAGCAAAACCTTTTATAGCTATAAGTGTTTTTTAATCATTTTTATCATTTGTGCTAAATATGTCATCTGTTGTTTGTCAAATCTGTCAAATACATAACTGAGATAATTATTTCATATATTTGACCTTTATTCATATAACAATTATTATATATGATCTAACCTATATTAAAAATAATCATATGATTTAAATTTGAGTCTAAGGGTCTTCTATTAGATACATTCAAAAGTTAATGTATCTAAACATAATGTATTTGAATATAATTATATCTAGATATATTAACTTTTGAATGTATCTAAAAAAATAAAATAAATAGATAAAATTGAATTGAGGTTATACAATTTACAATCATATTATAGATGCTAGTGGGCATTGACATACCTATCAAGTATTGACTCTTAAATGTGGATAATGAAATGAAGGATTATACTATCAATTTTTTCAAAGTGGGTGAAAGTGTATGATTTTTTGTTTTACCATTTATATTTATTTTGATTTGATTTTATTTTATTAATTAAAAGATGTATGTGCGTGAATTTAAAAAATTTATTCAATATAATTTGTAGAGACCAAAAAATAATAATCATATGAATCATATTTATTAATAGTATAGATATAGATTAAGAAAGGCTGATTGTCACGACCTAAATCTAAACGTGACCGCATGTAGGAACATTGTCTCTACAAAAGCTCGTAATTATGGCTAATCGTAATAAATTGTCAATTATGATAACAAATAATGACTACTAACTGATTTTTGAAATAACATAATAATTAAATATGAATAACAATTATTAATAATCACTTAAAGGTTTATACTATATTTGAAATAACTACTAAACTGAAATATAAAATATAAATCTAATCGTTAATCCAAGAATCCTTACCTATAACTATTTAGAGCATACTCTACTACATCATAACTAGGATTTTGAGATGACCTCATTACAAAGCAGAGCTCACCATTTGATACTGGAAGATTGCTATTGGAGAAGAGAGTACTCATTCACACAATCCTCATGACAATTTGAAACTATCAAACATGGAGCAAGTTGTCATATCAATGAATGGGTACCACAGTACCAAACATAACATATCATGGACTATATTGCAAGCAAGCATATAATGGCAATTAAATAATAAGGTGAATGAACAAGCATCTGAATGTCATAAGGGTAACTGAGAATATTGTAACTGGTAACTGGTAACTGTAGTTGAATCTGTCCTCCTCCATCTGAGTGATCAAGGGAAACTGGTTCTTAACCTCAGTCAATGAGGGACTGATTTCTAATCTTGCTTCCTGAGGTGCATAAATGGGTAGGTTGAACCCATGTAATATGCTGAATAACTATGGGTATGTTGAACCAATGAGTAATAGGTCTTACCGAGTGCGTTGAACTTGTGTTAATGTCTACTACTTTTTGAGAGAATCCCCTACCCGAGGGAATATTGACTGTGGATGTTAAACCCGTGCCAACATAACATGTTTAATAATCACAATTATCTAATTGGTCAACACATGTATACAAACACTAGAAAGAAACACATGACATCATCATTCAAGGCGACGAGGGCCTAAAAGTGCTCACCAACTTAACCGCTGCAACAGTCACGACACAACTGCAACAATGACCTGAGTATAAGGGCCATCATGCTACTGATTACACACACACACACACATACAACTAGACTCATCATCCTAAATTTTTCACTATATCCAAATCACTCATCCAAACATACTCTTAGGTATTCTTTTAACCAAACGAGTGAATATCATGAAATATCAAATAAAAAAAATCGTAAAATGAAATTTTTTAGAGTATATTAATGAAAAAGATAAATGGCACTAAAAACATAAAAAATGATATTTATACGTATAAAAATGTGTAAACATCTTATCACTCATTTTATAATATATTATGAAATTTATTATTTACTTAGTAAATTTCATAATATAGTGTGAGAAAGGTGAAAAAATATTTAATTTTTTTTATAAATACAAATACAATTGCTAAAAACATTACTTGGACAAAATCTGAGAAGCAGATTTTTTTTTTTTGGGTTAATTTTATTTTCCTGAGAACGAGTTGGAGATTCTTTAGTGGTTCAGAAAGATGCCGACAATGCTAGTTTCATGGAAAGTTGACCATTCCGAAAACAAGGTACTGCGAAGGTTATTTAGAATATTGTAAGCTATGGGCAATGTACAGTGTATGCAAATATGCCCACTTGCCAAACACCTCTCTCTTCATTGGACAAATGTCTCCTTATCAACTTGTTTACACTTTCCTGGGTCTTGCCTCCCATGGTCCGCATAAATATTATTATAATTATCATAATTTTATTTTTATTTTTTTTTTTGAATCTTAGCATGCCATTTCCTTTAATTCTAATTAGTAATTACAGAAATAAATTATTTTAATTTGTCAACAAATAGATATTTTTGGAAAGCCATGCCCCCTACACCACAAAAAGAAGAAAAGAATGAAACATCAAAAGCAGCTGAAATCATGGAGTACACCCTGAAACGTGATATGCATGAACAGATTACAAATGATAATAAACAGTTATCTTCTTCAATTAAAAAAAGAAAAAGAAAAAAAACCTTTTCTTGTTACAATTTCTTTTGGTGCCCCTAATTTCACCTTTTCTTTTTTTCTTTTTTTTTTTTGTCTAGTAATGTACAATTCACCTTTCCATGCAACTTGCAACCCGCAAGTTGCGACTACAACTACACCACCACCATCCTCCTACCTTCTTCTCTCTCCACCTCCCATTCATCATTTCACCTACAACAAAATTCCAAAATTCACAAAAACCAAATATCTAAGGAGACAAAAAAAAAAGGGAAAAAAAAAAAAGAAAGGAAACTAATTAACGTAATGTTACAAAGCTCCAATTATCTTCGGCTTCTTGCTGCATTCTAATGCAAACAGTTCCATCTCTTTCCTCTTCCCATTGCATCCCCCACCAACACCAACACCAACCCCAACCCCTTCCGAACCGGGTAGTTTCAAAAGGTTGACCCCGAAAAGCCGAACCATCTGAACCGGCTCAACCACCGGTCCAACCGGAATAAACAACCCAGCACCATTATTATTTTCATTCTCAATAACATTACTATTATTCTTCTTATCATCTTCGCTGACGACGACATGTACAACAACGCCGTCACTACTCATCCTGGCCTTAGAGTCAATGTAGAGCTGGCGGTCGGGTCCGGTCGAGCGGTAGAACTGGACCGCGTCGCCTGCCCGGAGGCTCTTCTCCTTGACGAACCGGCTCCAGCCTTTGGTGAGGACGTAGCTCTGGCTACTGTTCCAATAAGAGTAACGGAAACGCCACACTTTCCCTCCAACGTCCTCGAAATTCAAAAGCACTCCCTTCGCCGCCGAATCGCAACCGCTTCCCTTTAACGGAAAGTGCTTCTCCGCGTGCTGCTTCGGAATCACTAACCGATTCAGTTTCCCGACGTCGCTTGGCGTAACCGTTTTCTCGAACAGCTGCTCACGCGCCTGTGAATCGCACGCGCCTGAAGAACCGAAGGAAATCGCCTCTGCTCCGCCTGCGAGAATTCGACGGTGCTTCTTTCCGCCGCACGCGCCGCGCTTGCTCTGCCGGAGCTCGTCGTGGTAGGTGTGCTTCCTCAGCATGTCGACGATCTCGGATTTGGAATGCGAGTTCAGGAAATCGGCCTCGCCGCCGTCGTCGGAGTCGTCGTCTCCGTCGCCGGAGAGGGTTTTGAAGTTGGTGACGGCGTCCTTGCCGCGGAACCTCACGGCGGCGATGTCGTACGCCCTGGCGGCCTCGTCCTCCTCGTTGAAGGTTCCGAGCCACACGCGCTGGTGCTTCTCGTAAATCTGCGCGCCCCAACGGCCATTCGGCTGCGGCACCACGCCCTTGTACTTCGACGACGGGAGCTTCCGGGACTCGGCCTCGCCGGCTCCGCCGTAGCTTCCGTCGGGGTCGGCGACGGAGCTGGCACCGCTGCCAACGCGGACGAGAGTGTTGGACGTCGGCGGGGATAGCTTCGCCGGCGAAAGGGTTATGGAGAGCGAGTCGCTGGTCGTAACGGATTCATCTGTGGAACTAACTACTTCCATTATTTTTTTGTATAATTTGTGTTATTATTTTTTTTTTTNGGGGGGGGGGGAATGAGGATGTTAGAAGCTATAGCTTCATGATTGAAGGAGGAGGAGAGAGAGTGTGTTTGGGATTGGGAGTAGCTTTGAGTTGTTTTGAGTGTGGGTATATATATATATAAGAGGAAACTAGGAAGGTGCCGGTTATGTGTTGTTTTTATGGAAAGGAAAAATTGGAATCAGGTTTGGGATAAGTTAAGGATGATGGATGGGTGATTACTTGTAGAGATTTAAATTTTTATCATTATTATTGTGAGAGGGTGTAGGGAATGACGTGGGCACAGGATTGTGGGTCAACTCATGAATTGGTGAGATGGAGGGAAGATTCATGGAGAGAGAGAGAGAGAGAGAGTTGGACCAACTATAATACCATGTGGGAAATTATAAGGGATAAGATATCATGAGATGGGTTAAGTTGTGTTATGACGTATCTTCACTATTATTATTATATCAAGTTATTATTAGTGATAAGATCTTTAAAAGTGTGAACTTATTAAAATTTTTAATTTTAATGATAAATAAGAGGTGAATGTCAAAGTATTTTATGCACAGTAGATGCAAATATTATTTCTTTAAATATATACGGAGATGAGATTTTCTTCCATACCCTGCATGGTATGGTATGAAGATATTTTGTAATATTATTGACTGATGCTTATTTCAAAATATTATAATTAGAAGAAAAAAAATGTTATAAAATTTTACAAAGCTCATATTTTTGCATTAATCACAGATATTTTCATGACAGAACTAAATTGTAAATATATAAAGAATCAAACAGAATCAATTATGAATATAAAACTATTTGTGTATATATAAAGATTATCCAGAATTTCTCGTGAGGAGAGAAGTCCATGCCCTCGTAGAAGCGTCATCATATATATGGCATGTATGTATGTGGGATGTGTATGTAAAGTGGGACCCACATGTTACCAACTTGATGGGATTCACATGAGAGGAGAGGAGAGGAGAGGAGAGGAGAGGGGGTGGACCTGTGATATAGTGAAGTTCATCCCCCCCTGAGCCTTTGATGCTACTGCACAACCCTCAGCATGGTCTTCCCCTCTTGCTATCTCCATCTCCCTAATAATTTATTATAAAAATAATATAGCTCATCAGATCCTGCTGCTTGATCAAAACCTGCTCTATTATTTGTTGCTGCTTTTTATGAGGCCAGTCAGAATCCAGATTAGTATATTATATTAAATTGCCCAAAGCGGAAAAGGGGAGCTGTGATTTATGAGTAATATTTATTATATCACTTTTGTGCTACATTCTTTTTTATCACCCGCATCATCTTCTTCAAGGTAATTTTATTTGAGTATTGTGAATAATTTATTCTTTAAATATTAGTTAAAAAACAAAATTTTAAAATGTACTTTTAATAATATCTAAAGAATACCTAGATATGTATATTTTTTCAAATGAGGATGCCAATAAATAAATTACTAAATAGATAAATATATGAGGCAAGTAACATTTTTCTTGATTTAATGCTTCCCATGTAAATGTTTTAAGTTTGGATAGACATTGAAGACAGTCAGATACAGCTTATATAGCTATCATGCAACAACAATTTCTTACTCTGCTTTTTTTCCCAACTTGGCAAATCTGAATCTCACCCGTCCTTTCCGGTTTGATTTTGTCTTATTGGCCAGGTTCAACATAAGTAATTTCACCACAATTTTTCTAAGAAAAAAGTAGATAACAAATAAATCCATTACTTTATTGCATAATTTTGTAGTAATATCATAAAATATTTGAACAAATGATTATTTTTTTTATTTATTAAAATTAGGTTTTCAAAACTACACAAAGACGTTTACAATCTCTCGTTTAATTTACTTCTCCAATAACATTAATTTTGAGTATATGTTTAGTCTTCGAAGTTTTTAATGTGTTTCCAGTTACTAAAATTAAGAAATTATGATTATTGCTTAAAATCTTAAAGGTGATTCAATTTAGTTGTAGTGTAATATTTGTATGGAATAAGTTGAATTATATATATATATATATATATATATATATAAACTTGAATCACCTTTTATAATTTTGACTAAACTATCAAGCAATAGTATTTTGATGAATTATTTGTGATTTATTAGCTTTTATTTATATTTTAGAGATGAATATTAATACGTTGTTAATGAAAAAATTCACTGGGAGTCTGTCTACTATAAAAATATAATATTTATTTTTACAATGTAAGATCTTCGGCATAACCCAAAGCATATTTTTCAAGTCACAGATAATCATAAAGATTATAGTTCTCTAATAAACAGGATCGAACAGCATGGATCTTTAATCAAACATATTTCTAATGTACAGGATCCTCAGCTAAGAGGCAAGTACAAAGCATACTATATGTTTATAATGTCCATTATCTCCTTACTTCTCGTCCTCTAAGAGAGCATGGGTTGATATAAAGAATCGGGTTTTTAAGAAGAAGAGAGTATTTAGAAAGCCATAGATTTAAGAGGAACAAATGATTTTATTTCTTCAGATTTCTTGATGCCTTACAAGAGTGAGGAGACCTCAATTTATAGAAGGAGACTTCCATAAACAGACAAGCTACGAAGATAAGTTCTGATATAGTTCTTAAACACACGCCATATACGTATTTCATAGAAGGACAAATATTATTTATTTTATAGACAACTTTTCTAAAGTAACTTTTATAAAGTAGTCCTTAGTATCTAAAGTAGTGATATACGAGTTCATGACTAGGAGAGAGATTTTGATATTCTAAATACTCCTCCTTGTCTTCTACTTCTTTCAGTTTTTCCTTTTCATAATTTTCAAGTAATTGGTCTAGTCTTCTCTCTTTATACTCAGACCATGGCAACCCTTTAGAATTTTGCATGACTTCATCAAGTTTATCTAGTTCATCCGTTTTTTCCAATTCTTCAACTGACTTGAAATCATTTGTTCCATATTCTCCCAATGGATCCCATTCTGGAACACATATAATATCTAACGGTTTTAGTTTGCCACAAATGGAACTAATTTGAGGGTATTTAATGTCAAACCCATTTATTTGATGCAAATGGAAGATAAACTCCTCATTGTAGAATGATGGAGTGGCATCTTTCATAAAGCATTTGAAGAAATAAGTTCCACGGTTTCTGGCTTGATTTTGTGTCCAGAGCATCTTGGTTTAAGGATGCTAGAAATATGGTCGATGAAGAACATATACAGAAACCAATTCTCAGGTTTGTTCATAATCCATTTTCCATATGTTGGACCTGGATAATTTTTGTTCAAGGTCTCTCCTCTAAGTATAAATGGGCTGGTACCATTTTAGAGTATTCCATAATAGGGTGCCCTTGTTCTCTAATTCATCTTCTAAAAAGGTTTTCATTTGGACTGTTGGAATTTGGAAACATGGTAGGATAGGTATATATCATTGTGACATACCATAAAAACCATCTATCAGATTTCAAGAATGGCTTTCCCATTAGAACTGAAAACACATTCAGATAAGGGGGCTACAGGATTAAACCAATGTTGAATAGGTTCAATCTTATTTTCTTGGAGAGAAATGGCTAAGTAACGGAACATCTGGGTGACAACAAACTCTTTTAAGTAAGCTGGAGTTAGAGTCAGGATGGTGTTAAGCTTAGGAGGAAAAATTGGGTTTGGTGGAGTGGAGCTTGAAGCTCCTATGTTCATTAAGATTAGAGGATAAGAATGGGTAGAAGAATGGATAGTGATTGGCTTGGCTATTCTGGAGAGATAGTTTGGAATAAGATTTTGGGTTCTTTTAATATGCTTTACATAAAGTCATATTGAGAGAACCATTCTTTCAGTCTGAGAATTTGTGGGTTTGGAGGCACTTTGTTTTTTAATTCTAGGATCCTCAGAAATGATGAGTTATCTAATTAGAGTTCAAAGTGATATCCTCTTAGATGAAAGTCAAATTTTTGGATCTCATATTTTACTACTAATGTTTGTTTGAAGGTGGTGTAGTAGTGAAGCTCTGCTGGTTTGAACTGCCCACTTGCATGACCACAATAGTATTTTTGTCCTTCTAATTCTTTTATCAAGATAGCTCCCTAGTAATGCTCACTGACATCTGTCTGAAGAGGGATGGTAGATTCTTAGAAGCTTGTTTTAAGAATTTAACTGCTTCTGTTTGTTCTGGTCCCTATAGAGGAGGATTCTTTTTCAACAATTTTGACAACATAGATGTATGTCTAGAGATTTGTGGAATGAAATCTCTAACATAGTTAAGTATTCCCAGGAATTGTTGTATTTATTTGGTAGTCATTTTTTCATCAAGGAACTTTGGGAGTTCTTCATCCATGTGAGGTTAAGGAACATATTTTCCATGGGAAAATGCATTTCCAGGAAATCAACTTATTTGGTTCCAATTTGAGACTTCCTTGAAGAAAGCACTACTCCATGCTGATTGTAAAGGTTGTAGAATTGGTTCATGAGTTTTTTATGGCTTTCTTCATTAGGTGAAAACAAGAGAATATCATTTATGTAGATTAGGGCACTGTTGATGAGTGATTCAAAAATTCTGGTCATGGCCTTTGGAAGACAGAAGGCGCCACCTTAAGGTCAAATGGTAAAACAGCCCATTAGTAATGGGCATTTGGGATGTAGAAGGTTGTTTTTGGCCTATCTTTGGGCTCAAGGCCCAATTGCCAAAACCTGGACTTGAGGTCAAACTTTGAGAAAATGTAGACATTTTTTATGTAGGTGTACAAGGAGTAAATGTTTGGAAGAGGAAACTTATCATCTTTTAGGAATTGGTTTAGAGGCTTGTAATCAATGACAAGTCTTTTCTTTCCCCGAACTTGTTCAAACCTTTTATTCACATAAAAGGCTTGATAGACCCAATATGATTTGGTAGGCTCAATGAGCCCTTACCTCAAAAGTTGTTGGCACTCTTCGAACGTGGCATTTCGGTCTGAAGGAAACATTCCTGGATGGGTGGCCTTTGTAGGATTAATATCTTCATTCATATTCAGAGGCAATTCCACAAAGAATTTTTCATTCTTCCACAGAAGTTTTGGATGAGATTTCTTCGTATCCAGGAGGAACTTCTGCAAGTAAGAACAATGTGGGAATTAGAGTAAAGGGCTTGTAGTTTCTTCTGAATTTTAATCCATGCAGAAAAATTTGAATTTTCTAGTTTTAAGTCAGAGCATCCATTCTGACTAAAATATCTTTGCCTAGGAGATCTTTCCCAATAACCCTGAACCAAATGATACAATCTGTGAAAAACTTTATATTAATCCGATTCTTTGTAATCAGATCATTTTAAATCTTTTCTCACTTGCACTTATCGGGACATTTGTCTTTTGTTCCCAAGCCCCAGTAGGTAGGACAACATGATTCATTTCTTTATGACTCCAGTGTCTGTGAAGGCTATGGCCTTGACTGGAACATGATATTGAGATGGAAGTATGTGGACTTCCACATTAGGAGGTTGAGGGGCAAGTACAACTTGGTTGGCCTCATCTTCTTCAGCTTCTTCTTCTTCTTGTTGTTGGACCAAAACAGGGAAATCATTATCTTCTTCATCAGATGTATCTAATTCTTTATTGGATTCTAGGTTGGAGTAATCAATGCTAAAGGCAATATGAGTGTCTGTTTCTTCTTGTTCCTAATACCAGGACTCTACATCTTCATTTTCTTTGAGATTAAGAGTTTTGATAAGGCGAATCACCTTATCTTTCTTGTTGGGACATTGCTTAGAAAAATGTCATTGCTTTCCATAGATGAATCATTTCCTGGTATTCTTTCCTCTGAACTGTTTTTTCTTGAAGAATTTTATATTTTTCTTTCTTTTTGTGAAATCCTTATTTTTTTCCTTTTGAGGAAAGACTTGGGTTCGCAATTACAATCTCTGTCTTTGCATTTAATTTCCAGATAGTTCTTTTTGCAAGCTTTGGAGTATTTCTATCGGTTTCGGAGGAAACATTCAAACATTCTTTGTTGGCTGCAGACCTTGTCAAGGGCAACATTTCAGATCTGTTGGATTTCTCCCAAAGTCATATTGATGATATATTTTTGTTGGACGAATATCATTTTGTGCATTTCTTCTTAAAACTCTTCAGGCATAGACCTGACATAAGTGTTTTTCAAACTGGGGTCATTGTAGCCATTTGACTGATTGAACCTTTGTGACATTCTCTGGTAATAGCTTTCAATGTCCTGGCGTATGAGGGAGCAGCATCTCATGTCGAAGTATTCTTTTCTGAGTTCTTGTAGAGATAGAGTGCTATCTCCGATACTCATGGTGGAGTACCATGATAACTTCATCAATGGTGTTTAATCTGTGAAATTGGTCTTGTTTAATCTGTGAAACTGCTCCAAGACTGTTATACCATTCTTTGAGTACCTTAGTCATGTGTGCACAAAATTCTTCAATGACTCTATATTGATCAACATCAGGGAAGACCATCTTTGCATCCATCCAGGTATTGAAGTCAAGCAGTCTCTTCCTCCACTGTGATGGAGGTATATTGTCAATTGTGAACAATTGTGTTCCTGAGGGTGGAGGAGTGATAATTTCTTGTGAATTCAGGGTACTCTTTGTTCTTCTCTTTTAGTGTCTATTGATGTGACCATCAGTATTCGTGAAATATCAGCATATTCTTCTTCACTTTGAGTTTCTTCTTCTGAAGACATGGTTGAGATAATCATAGCCTCTGTTTCTAGGGGAGAGGTGCTTGAGAATTCTATCAACGTTTTCTTGGTTGATGGCTCTGCTTCCTTTTCAGCTACATTTGAAGGTCCTACAACCTCCTTTCTTCTTTGGCTATCTTTTTGCCTTAATTCTCCGAAGAATGTTATTTTTTGTGGTTTTGCATGAGGAAGTAGAAGAGGGGGTGGTTCATATGAATGTGTGGGTTTAGTTCCTGGAAAAGACTCTGGAGTAGGTGTGGAATAGGGCATTTCTTCCCTTACTATTTTTGGTTGGAGGTTTTCAATATGTTTTTGGAGTTCTTCAAACTAATGGTGTAACCTCTATAACTCTCTTTCTTTCTAATCAAACACCTTGTCATAAACGCTATTTCCTGGAAGTTTTCTAACTTCCACTTCAAGGATCTCAATCCTGGATTTGGTTTCTTTATAACACTTTTGCATCTTTTTTTATAACACTTTGATCTTTTGATCTACTGCTTTTGTGAAGTGCTTTAACTTGTTATCAATCTTTTGCAATAGGTTATTTTGAGCCAGAGAGTTTTCAGTTTGCCAGTCCAATACTTCCTCAGCCTGAGAGACTGCTTTAAGCTTTTCGTCAGGTTGAACCTCTATCTGTTGGATGAAAGGTTTGGTTTGAATTTTGGTAACAGGGTTACTTTTTCTTTCAAGTGAGGGAAATTGGGTATCATATGAAGAAGAGGCTGTGAAAAATATCATGCATGGTATTTCTATGGGTTGGATGGTTTGAATCTGGGTTTTGCAGAGAAGGAGTTTGAGACATTTGAAGATGGTGAAGGTCAAGTTATTAAATCTGAGTCATTTGGAGGAGGAGGATATTTTTCTTTCCTCAGAATTCTGAGAGCCTCTTTGTACGAAGGTAAGGGTTCCTCCTTTTTCCTTATCCCGATCTAAGGACCATGTTCTAGTTTTGGTCTCCTAGAAAGAGATAAAGGCCTGCACGACTTTCTTGATCTCCTTTGTGTCCTAGATATTCTCCATCCTAATTCTTCTTCTTCATCGCTTCCTTCTTCTCCGCAGCTACAATCTGAGTCAAACATTTTGGGTGCCACGTCCCAAGGAAAATAACCATTCATTTTGTCTGAGTAAATAAGTGGCCCATCATTGTTCACAGCATGGATTAGTATGTTTGTCTCAGCTTCTCCAAGGGTAATCATCATGGTATGGAAAACAGGTTGATTATTTCCATGTGATGATAACTCTCCTTTGGGTTTGAAGATTGATTTTACAACATCATCTACAGATTTCCTAAAAGAGAATTCTGTTGAGATGATTGACTTGTGGCTTTGTTTATGGTTTTCATATCCTGTTATCCACTCTAGGGGTGTGAGTTTTTGTAGTTCTTCTTTTGGCAATTGCTTGGGAGCTTGGATAATGGATGGAATTTGGTCTGCAGTATTGGCGATTACCATCATCGTGTGCTCATCATATTGTTTTTTAGAAGGAAGATGAAAGCAGTGATCTTGCAACCTGTAGATGAGCTGATGGGAAAGTGATGCTGATAGTGCTAGCATATCTTACTCTGCTCCAGTTATCTGGACCTAGACTTTGAACCTTGTGGGTAAGGAACATTAAAGTTAGGGAACATAGTTAATACAACATTGCTTGCGTTTGGTGTTGTTATAACAGTTCCTATAATTGCATGTTCATACTAGATGAAAGTGGAGCCTAGAAGGGTAACCTTGGCAGTAATAAGGAGTGCCCCATGAAGTGAGAGTACAAGTCGTGAGGCTCCAAGATGGAGGCCGACATAGCCTTCTTTCTGCCATAGCTTGATAAGAGAGGGACTGATTTCTAAATCTATATATTGTTCCACTTGAGTGGCTGTTAGGGTACATTGATCTAGCTTAGTGGTCTGGACATATTCTTTTACTCCCAGTCGGGGAGTATAAATGAGTTTTTTTCATGGCCAGATGAAGTTGGACTTTTTTCATCTGAAAACATTATATGGGCTTAATAGAGGAGGAAGTGTAGATTCTATTTGTGCTTTTGGAGGGACATAGGAGTATTATACAATACTATCTAGTTTAGAGGCTAAAGTTTTCTTACAAGATTCAGGAAGGTCAGGGATCGAGAGTTTTGAGGACAGGGAGATGGGAGCGAGTTGTTGTGAGGGGGTTTCCATATGGTGATTGTTCTTCCTTACTCACTGTCCTCTTTATATCTATCATACACCCTTGTTGTAGAGAAGTTGAAAGATTAGTGAGACTGCGTTCAAGCTTTCATACCAAGCGTATTGGGAGCCTATTTACCATAAAAATATAATCTTCATCTTTTTTTTAAAATATTTTCTATTAAGTAAGTGAAAATAATAAAAATTATAAAATCTTAATTTTTATTTTCTGTTTTTATTTTTTTCATAAAATATTAAAAAAATTAAAATAAAACTTTATTAATTCAACTACTTTTTCTATTTTTTTATAAATTTTTTAAAATAAAAAACACGTAAAATAAAAATAAAAATCTAATAGATTATTGATAATCAGTCTAAATATCCCCCTCCCGACGTTTTTACTCTTTTGCCCCTCATAAAAAATCTAATTCCCAAATTACCCCCTTTCAAAACATAATACGCAACTACCCCTCTTTTGGCTGACGTGGACGCCGCGAGACGCATGGACGTCCACGTCAGATTCGCCAACGCGGTTGGCGAATTCAGTTAAATTGCATTACACTAAATTCGCCAACGCGGTTGGCGAATTTAGAACAAACTCTTGCTACTGAATTCGTCAACCGCGTTGGCGAATTCAGTGTAATCCTCGCGGCTCACCCCTTCCCCCATTCTCCCACACTCCTCTCATTTCTTAAAATTCACCTTATTGTATGTTTTATTAGTTTTGTTTATGATTTCCTGTTAGCAAGTTGGATTACGGTATTGACATTTTTGCTGTAGTGTAAAATTATTGCATGGTGGCCTTTATTGTTCATGTGTTAGTGTTGTTCGACACCCGGTATTGATAATGTTGGCCTACTGAGTCATTCGTTTAGGGTTTCAGTCAATTAGCGCTAAGAAGAAAAATAAATTTCATCTAGCGACCACTCCACATCAGCCCGATCACCTTCACAAGGTTACATTGGCTGATCGGTCTGAACAGTACTGGCCAGATGTGCATCGGCAGTACATCGACTATTGGGATAATCGGGCCTCACGGATTGCCACCCAGACACCGTTGCCCGAGCCTCTGACCGAACGCTCGCAGTACATGCAATGGTACAAGAGGATCACGAGACGGTGGATCGGCCGCGCTTCCGCGCCAATAGGAGCTGTGGTAAGTTATATATCAATAATTGTGTTTATTTTACCTACTTATTTCAATCCGACATGGATAATTAATTGTGTTTAACTTTGTCCAGGGTGACATTGCGTAGCAGCAGTTGGCCTGGACTGTGACCCTCAGTCAACTTCATTTAGCATGGACAAGCTTCGAGCATCAGCAGAGGCTATCCTCTCAGCCATACAGGAGTATGACCGGATTGGGTTGGAGCAGTTAGCTCCGGCTTCTGCGACTTCCATTCCCCCACCGGCAGAGCCCGATGAGCAGGCTGATCAGAGGCCACTCCGCAGAAGAAGGCGTGGATTAGCTGATGGCCGCAGACGGGTATAGAGTACTGAGCCCGGAGAGTCCAGTCAGAATGAGTCTACCGCAGCCCCTACAGCACCACCTGCAGTGCCACCACCACCATCATACCCTTACCCATCCGCGTCAGCATATCCTTACCCACCCCCACCATCATACCCTTACCCACACCATCGTCATACCCTGACACCCCCATCATCGCATTAGTCTTACTATTTTTGTGTGCTTTATTTGAAAACGTATGTAACGATATTTTGAGCTACGTCTATTACCTTTAGTGACTCGCTAGATGAAATTTATTTTTCTTCTTAGCGCTAATTGATTGAAACCCTAAACGAATGACTCAGTAGGCCAACATTATCAATACCGGGTGTCGAACAACACTAACACATGAACAATAAAGGCCACCATGCAATAATTTTACACTACAGCAAAAATGTCAATACCGTAATCCAACTTGCTAACAGGAAATCATAAACAAAACTAATAAAACATACAATAAGGTGAATTTTAAGAAATGAGAGGAGTGTGGGAGAATGGGGGAAGGGGTGAGCCGCGAGGATTACACTGAATTCGCCAACGCGGTTGGCGAATTCAGTAGCAAGCGTTTGTTCTAAATTCGCCAACCGCGTTGGCGAATTCAGTGTAATGCAATTTAACTGAATTCGCCAACCGCGTTGGCGAATCTGACGTGGACGTCCACGCGTCTCGCGGCGTCCACGTCAGCCAAAAGAGGGGTAGTTGCGTATTATGTTTTGAAAGGGAGATAATTTGGGAATTAGTTTTTTTATGAGGGGCAAAAGAGTAAAAACATCCCCCCTCCCCCCCACACAAACATATATATATTAAACTATATATTATTGTTACGAAAACAAAAAGTAAATATATTATTGTTCGACCAAATAAAAAGTAAGTATCACTGAAAGCATTATGTACGGACTAGTCCTTAGGCCATGGCTTTTAGATGGACCCACATAGACAAGTTGAGAAAACCCCTCCATTGCCAATGGTTTTTCTGCCCTCCATTGTCTGAATCAAATTAGTGTGCATTAACTATTTCAGTATTTCGTCCTTTAAGTATGCCTTTTTTTTAAAAAAAGAAAAAATAGTAATTAAGATAAATTACATTAACTTTTTCTAAGTTTATGAAAATTACGCTCTCCCCTCCTGAATTTTGAAATTTTTTTTAAGTTGTCTATTCGATATTTAAGACCCATGACTAATTCGGGTCAACTCGGATCACGCACTTGGCTATAGTGAGCGGGGATAACTACGTATACAAAGTCTCAAATTCGAGACATTGCTTAAGCGATACTAAGTCACTTGGACTAACTCTCGTTGGTTCCTGAATTTTGAAATTAGACATGCTTTCAACACACTAATATATGTAATAATAAGAGTGTGTTTGGTTGAGCAGAAATTGAGTGAAAAAAAGCAGGAGAAAAAGGAAATTGAAAAGCAGGAAAGTAGTTTTCTGGTTGTGAAAGGAAGATGGGAGGAAATATTTTTATAATGACATAAAGGTATATTGTCATTTATCATCACTTTTTTTCACTCATTTTCTTTCATTCTCGTTGTAACTCACACCATATGTCTTGGTGTGGGTTGTGGGACATTATTTATTAGCATGGTGTAGCGAGTCCCATACAATCTACAACGGCCACCGATAAATTAAAATCAAACTCAAGATATTTTTGGTTGTGGTTGTTTGATCCTGCTAAAATTTTCTTTTCTTCCTTTCTTTTATCTTTCATTTTCTCTCTATCATTCAAACAAAGCATTTCTTTTAACGCCTGAATAAACAAAATAAACAACCACAACCTTAAGAACATGAAGCCTCTAAAATTATTAACAAATTAGAATCTGAATTAGTTAATGAATAAAAAAATTCTAACCACTCGTTATGATAATATTAATATATGTGATGGAATTAGGAGGTGTGACATAGTGGTATCTCACATTGTCCCTTAGTTATATTAGTGTGGGTTTGATCCTCATCTATGAAAATGGAAAAACATTTTCTCTATCACTTAGTGTGAGCTCTATTACTGTGAGAAAATTGTCACTGTTATTGGATCACTTAACACGAGTTCAATTAATACGATGGAATTGTCATTGCTGCCTCCGTGCACCAAAAAAGTATATGTGATGGTCTTGTCAAATTATTGGTTTTGCATCGAACGAAACCCTCTTACCTTGAAGCTGGCATGTGAGGGCACATAGAATAGCTATAAGCTATTAAAGCTCAGAAGCATACTAAATTTCTATAGAGAATTGTTCTAATTAAGTACGCTTTAATTTGTTGGTATATGTTCCAAGTCTATTGATTGTATTTTGTTCTTTTTACTTTGGTAAACTTTATATGATGATATTGAACTGTGGCTCCTCTCTCCCTCTCACGGAATCTCCTTTGAGCTTATTTTTGTAACTATATTTAATTAAAAAAGGTAAAAATGCTAAGCTGTTATAATTTAGTATGTTACGATGACGTGGATTCCTCTGGTCCTCCCAATTTAGTGGTAATAGAGAAATTTAGAAATAGAGAGAGACCAATGATTTTGTGTTTCTGCTCACATTTTGGGTGCAATCATTTTGTGGTTTACAGTGCATAATTCCCATGGATTCATCTGCCTCCACTTCAGTCACTCGCATATTCTAGAGAAAGGTTTGAGATTTTTTTTATTTAATTTTTTTTT
>QANU01021212.1:586428-629244 GCA_003254905.1 Nissolia schottii
ATATATATATATATATATATATATATATATATATATATATAACACTCTTCTGCACTTCTCCATCTCTAATTTTGTTTTGGAGAAAATGAAGTTACTTTATTGAAGGATATATATGTCAATTACCAAAGTTTATAAGTTACAGTAGTGACTTACAATTAATTAGGGGACGTTTGTTTAAGTTTTACAAGCATTATTTTTAGGTTATATTTTTTAATTCCTTTTAGAAAACATTCTTATTAATTTTATAAAAACTAATTTTTATGTTATAATCTGTAAAAATAATTTTTATTCATATTTTTAAATTAAAAATGTTTAAAGGCCACTGATTCTTTTTGAATTCAATGTCTACGAGCTAAATCTTTTATTCTTACCAGATAAACTTATCCATGTTTATCGGAGATGACTTGTATAGAAACCTTGAGAGAAGGAAGTTGATGAGTAAATTTAAATAAAAGTACAAATATTTATAGTTGAAATTTAATGTACACAAGTTATGGAAGTACTAATCTATATATAATTTACACAAGTATAAAAGTGATATATATAAATCTTTTTGGTAAGGTCATGTACAAAGCCACTGTCGGCTTGACGATACTTTTTAGGCTGCTAAATATAGAATGACGTGTACGTCAGAACTCTATCAAATGTCATATTAAATAATAATTAAGCTATAGCATGAGATATATCAAGCAGTGCTCACATCAATTATATTATCTTGTTCTCAGCTTTCATTGGCTTCGCCCTCCATACACTGCTGACTTTTAATTGGTCCCTGTTCAAAACTTATTTGGACATACCTTTGAGCTATTTCGCAGGGTTATGAATCGTTTGCTTCAAGTTTTTCAAAGAAAAAAAGTTATTTTTAATTGAAATATATTTAGTATAAAAAAACTCTTTAAATAACTGAATAA
The DNA here is from genome assembly GCA_003254905.1 of Nissolia schottii. Lineage (NCBI taxonomy): Eukaryota > Viridiplantae > Streptophyta > Magnoliopsida > Fabales > Fabaceae > Nissolia > Nissolia schottii. Next base: position 587,340 of record QANU01021212.1, read on the forward strand.
ATTTTTGTAAGAGACGGCAACACCAAATTAAGAGAAAAAAACCCTTTACAAACTAGAAAGAACAATACTTTAGAAAGTTCAAAAACATTGTATTACTAATGAGACCAATTAAATTAACAAACAACACTTTCAATATTAGAATGTAAAGTACAGAGAAGTGCTATATTAATTTAAAATGTGAGTATAAACGTAACCATCATATATATGCCTAATATTTCAATATTTTAAGTCAAAATATGACATTCATGAATTTAACTGATAAATCATGGGTCTTCACACTTGCTTTCACTGTTTTCAGAATTTCTTTCACAAACTTTTGAAAACATAAAACATAGTTTGGGACGGTGTGCAATTTTAGCAAACTTCAATAGTAGTTTGTACAATTTATCCACTTATTCATATTGAACAAAACTAGAAGGGTTAAGGCCCAACTTTATTCCGAGACTTTACAAGTGCACCCAATTTAGTCCTTGGACAAAAAAAAAAGACTCGTTAGTCCCTGAACTTGACAATTGATAGACCATTAGTCCCTTTGTCAATGAACTTTACAAAGCATGCCTTAATTAATCCTTGAACTTTAGAAGATATGTCTAAGTAATCCCTGATAATTATTAAGTTCAATGACTACTTAAGACATGTTTTGTAAATTTCAGGGACTAAGGCTGCATTTGGTTACTGAGACAGGACTAAAATACAAAGACACGAGGACATAAACATAAAAACAAGACTAAAAGTCAGTCTTGCATTATATTTAGTGATGGTATACCAGATACAATTCTTGTTTGATTTTGTGGTACAAAACATAAAAAAAATGAAAAATGACCAAAAAAAATAATAATTTATTCCTTCCTTCCTCCTTCCTCTTGAAATTCCATCACTATCTACCCTCTTGTTATGAGTGCGGTTGGTGGTGGTGGGTCTACTGGTGTTAGCCACGTTGGTGACAGAAGTGGTGGTGCCTGCGGTTGGAGGTGGTGCGTCTGCTAGTGGTGATGGCCACGTTGGTGGCAGAGGTGGTGGTGCTTGCGGTTGGTGGTGGTGGTGGGTCTGCTAGTAGTAGTGGTGATTGCAGTTGTGAATGGGTAAACTTGTTGAAAAAAATAAACAATAAGAAAGTATGTCATGGATAAAATTGGAAACTAAAATTTCATAAAATCTTAGTCTTTGTCTTTGTGTCTCAAGTAAATTGGAAGTACAGAAAATACATAAATTTTTTGTCATGAGACACAAATTTTTGTTTGTGTCTCAGTAAACAAACATGATTTTTGTCCTTGTGTCCCTGTATTTCTGTATGTCTCACTAAACAAATATTGCCTAAGGGACTAACAGGTTTAGCAATTGTCAAGTTTAGAGACTAAAGCGTCTTTTTTTTTTTTGTTTAGTAATTAAGTTGGGCACGTGTGTAAAATCTAAGAATGAAGTAGTGTATTAACCCAAATTAAAATAATTGTTAGACAGAATAAAATAATACATATGACCCACTTATAAACTACCTAATTTACAGATCCATAAGCACGATACACAATCCTAGTAAAAATTCTGGCTCTACAATATTTTTCATTTCAGATTTATATTTGTTTTATGCTGCTTCTTTCATAGTGTGCATGCGATTAAGTAGATTCTTAGTTATCCATGCCGATCGAAGATTATGCAGATAACGCTTGCTTCCTTTAATGAAGCGCAGCCGCAACATCCCAGCTTAACGATTGCCACCAAAGTTATTTAACTATGCATTATTTTTTTTAAAAAGAAAGGTCTAATGTTTTGTGTTTCAACAAGAAAATGATAAGTAGAAGCAAGAAAATGGCTTTTCCCATCAAATTAAAAACATGGAACACGGAAATGAATTGGATTCCTGTTGTGGAACCCACTGCCATCATCAACTACATCGATGTAATCTTTTTTGTGGCAATTTTCATTTGTATTTGTGCCGAATGTATTTTCTGATACATGTTTTTTTTATGTTAGAAATTATACTCGCAATTTTAGGCCTGGTAAAGCCTACCTTAAAATAACGGTTGTATAATTTGAATTATTGACGTTAGGTAAAGTTTATATCTACGGTTACAATTCATTTTTCATTATGAAAAACGTTAGATGGTCACAATCGAAAACTACCATTGTAAAATATATATATATATATATATATATATATATATANAGCAACTTTACAATTTATTGCATATGGGTCACATTCAACATTCTTTAAGAAATTGAGTTTTTTTCCAACTTGTCTCTACTGGTTAAAAAATCAAGGGAAAAAATTGAATTTTTTTTTTTAATTTAAACGATGCTACTTGGCTCAGAATTTCATTTTGCTGAATACAGCTGGCACACATGTGATAAATGTTGAGTACTGACTAGATAAAAATTATGGGTAATTAAAAAAATAATAAAATAATGTTATTTATATATCTCAAATTTTTAGACACATAATAACCAGTCCACAAAAATATGGGGTCTGATGGAGAGAGAAGAAATGAGAAAAACAAATCATGACGATTTCAATAATTTGTTAAGAAATTTAAGGGGTATAAATAACATTTTTCTAAAATAATATGTACAATATTGATCATATATTTTGTCACATAAATTTGACAACAAATTTTTGGTAATTTTTTTTATTAAAAAATATTTTGATTTTAAATTTAAAGAATGAAATATATTAAATTTTTTAAATTTTATATTCTTAATTTTTTAATGTATTTAGAAAACTTGTCAAGAAAACACTAAATAGTTGAAGGCGACATAATGCATCTTTTAGGAATGCTTATGCTGCAGAGGAAGAACCTACCTATTTGCATTTTATAGCTATTTGGAATGAACCAATGAAAGCAAAACCTAGAGCTGGTCCAATTGAATTGTTTTTTTTTTCCTTTTCAAAAGCAGCCATTAATTATGAGTGCCACCCAGCCACTTGTTCATAAAATGGTTGGCTTAGCTTTGCTGTCAATCTAACTAGTGTTAATTAGGGTATCCTTCATATGTAATCAAGCTAGCATCAACGCATTAGAAATTATTGTGCGTTTATCTAATGTCATGTTAAATGTTAAGAATAATATTATATCTAGAATATATTAGATTGATTTAAAATAAATTAGAGATATGATAATATTTTTAACATTGAAGGATGTGTTACTTACAATTAAATAAAGTCTATTTATAGGTTAGGAGCATAATAAAAAATACAAAAACAGAATCAATTTAAATATTAAACTAAATCAGTCTAAATCAATCAAAGATATAATACTAATATTATTTTATTCTAATAGATATTCTAACACTAAATATATTTTTTTACGATTGTTAGTTTAATTTGGTCAACATCTTAAGTAAAATTTGATGAGCTTGACATTCCGGCTCATGATGTCTGAAATGGATGCAACTCCTTATGCTAGATGCGGTTTTGAGAAATTATGAGAAAATAAAGTTGTGTCCTTGCTAACACCTAAAGCTTCTGACCTAACCGTAAATACTTGATCCAATAAGTGATACTAGAGTAAGGTCACGAGTTTAAATCGATCCCCTGACCAACACAATGACAGATTGTTAGTTTAATTTAGTCAGCATCATCTTTAAGATTTGATAAGATTAACATTTCAACCTATAGCATATAGCACCTTTAGTCTAATCATAAGCTTTTGATCTAATAATCTCATACAAAATAATGTTTAATGTCATATTGGTGATCAAGAACACATTCCACATAACGTTTTATGATCACATATCAATTTATCGCAACCCCATTGACCATTTCAACTTGGCTAGTATTATAGTGGGGGCCCACTGTACCCGTGTGGCACATAACTAATCTAATTGGTTGAGACGACGACTATGACAGATGATGAGATGAAGCCATTGTGGGGAAGGTAAGGAGATAAGAATATAAGAAAAGAGGGGTGATTGTGATTGTGATTGTGATTGTGATTGTGGCTGTGTCATGGTTTAACTAAAAATGTTGCAAATTGCACTGTGTCCCATGGTTTTGTGAATTATATACCCAATGCCCTTGATATTTATTAATTGAGTTAATGACCAAGTTATTTCTTGATAAATGTCTCGGTGACTAATTGGGCCATTGAAAAAACTAAACTGTTAATTTAATCTCTACAATTTTTTTAGTCAATTTAATTTTTCCGTCTAATATTTTCAGAAATTAATGTGGGTGATGAAATTTTTTTTTTAAAGATTAAGTTAGCTCCAAATCTTTTTTAAGAACTAAAGTAACAGTTTAATTTTTAAAAAAAAAACTAAGTTAGACACCAACACATCTTTTAGTAACCAATTCGGGCATTAAATCTTATTAATTTTGTCAACTACAAATCTTTGAATTTTCCCTGATTTAGTTAGATCGACGGATTTCATCACATGGGGTCTCATTGTGTTTGACTTGATCAATTGGAATCTCTCTTATTGACTATATCTCACAACAGAACAATTTTTTTTTTCAGTTAAATTTTGGGAGTTTTACTTTTGAATTTTATTTCAAAAGCACATGGACAAGTTGAAGGCTTTTTTGGGGAATAATTTTATTATCTATGGAATTTCCAAACAAACTTTCAAAGACATGCAGCCTTGCTTATAAGATGCGTAGGTAGGTGTCTTTTCAAGAATGCACAAATAAACAAACTACCACTTAACCAAAGTATTAGCTCTCCCAACTAAAATATTTTTATTATACAGAAAAGTATATAATTCTACATGGCAAAAGTCTCCATAATGTTGTGAGTTTTCAGGGTTACGATTATCGATCTAAAATAAAGTCAAATTCATCAGAGTGCAAAAAGTAAGGAAGTGTTGGTCTTTTGGATCATAAATTGCATTATAGGAAAATCTTCTAAATAATTTAAGGATAAACACCCCCTTACTTTTGGAAAACTACGATTTTAGACAGTTACAAATATTGTCCCTGAAAAATCAACGATTACGGTTGATAATCAAGGATCTCGTATCCCACAAAATTATGAGTTTAATGATAATTTACGACCCCTCTTTCAATGAAATTCGTTTGTCACATTAACACTTAACTAGTGGTAATGTGAGGGATTACAGCCTTAAATTTTAGGAACAAAAGAAAAATCTTATATTTGAGTGACTTAATAACAAACTTAAACTCTTGTAAATTTTGAATATAAGAAAAGGAGGAATTAAAAAGCACATACTCGAACATAGATATCAGCACGGGAACAAGTCAATTTAAAAATTTTACAGGATATGGATATGACATATATATATATATATATATATATATATATATATATATATACAAAATTCAAGACTTATAATAACATATGATATTTTAATTAGTTCTAAATTATCAATTTTAATACTTTCTAAATCTTTTTCAAAATATATGTAACATTTTAAATAGTTTCATGTGTAAATACTTATTAATTTTTCAAGAGTTTATATTATTATAAATTATTTAATATTTAAAATATTTTTTCTTGGACACACTCAAAAAACTTTTAAATATAACCCGAACATGTATGAACATGACAAATTATGAACTCTTTATTTAGACATTTTGAAACACATAGAACACTAGTATCAAATGAGTGTACTCCTCAAATATCAGTGTTCACGATGTATCAGATATGCAGTCATAATAGTATTATGAAGTGTCTATAACTCCAAGAGAAGAAATAATAATTAAGCAAAAATAGAGTTAACCGTAGACCCTGAGATTATGTTGCCGACATGGCACGCATAAACGTGTTGAATTCAAAGGCAAATAAAAGTTGGACAAGTGGGAGAGGGAGGTACTAACTAAGCTAGGCCACCATTGCATTGGTCCCATTGATTTTTGTTTTGTTATTGCCACAGGCTTTACTTGTAGGTCTTTGCCATATTTCAGAAGCAATTTTACTGTTTGAACACACATTTATATTTTGTTATTTTTTTTTATAATACATTATAATGTTCACTTTGATATATTATAAGAAGAATAATAAGATATAAACATATTTTTATGCGTTTAATGAGCATTTTCCTTGTCGGATAAGTCTTCCTCCTTAAATTTTTAATCAAACCTTTGCCTGGTTGTCATCTGACACCTCATATTCTTCTTCAACTTGCCAACGTATAGTACTACAAATTGCACAAATAATTGATGATTCCATAGGATATTTCTAGCATATTGATTTAATTTATGTGTATGGAACCATTTTTAATTTGTTGAGTTTTAGGAGACTTTTTGAAGAGCATTGATATCGAGGTCAACCAAGTCAACAGAGCATAGTGTATACGCACCACATTACTTTCAATAATTGTTTGCTACAATGCCACAACATAATTTCGTATTGCTGCTGAATTGTAAGCAAAGGCAAATCTTGCTATATATCACCCTAAACCCATGAAAAAAAAAAATTCTCTCCATTATTTTTTATATATCACTTTAGACAAATATACAAATATTGAATAACTCAAAATCAAGTATAATTTATGAAGAATTTTACTAAATTAAATTTATTTAATTTTTAATCTCTTATTACTATTATGTATATTCTTTTAAGGAAATTTAACTAGGGACATAATAGAAAATTTAATAATAAATTTTGCATAAAAAAATAAAAGTGACATATGTTTTGGACTAAATAAATTTGTGTAAGTTTCAAACGAAAATGAATTTCATAATTTTAATTTTAGCGTTAAAAAATTGTTTATATTTTGAACAATATTTATTTATGTTAGTCTATAAAACTATATTTAATTTAAATGCATTACCATAATATTAGAGGATTTAACTCGGGTATGGTTGAATTGAAGGGACTCATCCTCCCATTAAACAAATGTCATAAGTTTGATTCTTGACTTTGGGTATAAAGCATATTTAAATCCTTAGACCAACTATCTCACTCTTAGAGATGCTTACAAATCAGTGAGAGATTGGTCATTGGACCTGCATCGGTGAATACCTAATCATGTAAAAAATATATATTAGAGGATTTTCTCTAAAAAAAATTCAGTTATGGAGTTTTTTTTTTAAAAAAAAAAGTCAGCCAATCTTGATGGCTTTTTTTTTTATTGTTAAACAAGATTAATAAATTGGATGTTGTATTTCTTTACATGGAGTGGTTTATAACCAGGGATGATTGTTGGGTTTCATCAGAACATAGGGATACTTGTCTTGGTCGAATGAATGAAAATATGGGCTATAATTAATCTTTACCGGAAAGAAAGGACAAAATCAAAGCCATGTGTACCACGTAACTTATAATTAAATTAGTCAGACTAAATGTACCCAAAAAAAAATAGTTAAGTAAATAGTTGAGATATTTTCAAAGACTGCCTAAGCAACTAGGCCATCAGTACTCTTCACCGTCAAGAAAACTAGGTCACCGATTGCCTAATCACAAATTAATTAACTTTAGCAATTAGTACCCGATTACTAGTTAGGCTGATTTAGGAGGAAGACTTGTTCAACAATATTGTTTTTAAAATAAGATTTTAGGTTTGAATCTTGTAGTTTTATTTCTTAGTTGGGCCGATTCCGATCCAGCTAAATCAGGTAGATTTCAATAAATTTTACATACGGGTGATTTCAATAGAAAAAAAATGAAAGAAGATGAAGACAACTTAATTACACTATTTGGTTTAGACATGGATTGAGTATTTTTTTTATTCTTCAGCCAATATTGGTTACCCTACTTACTAGAATTCGAGATATGAAAATAGGGAATTTGTAAAGCTCAATATGAACCCAACCAAACAAGGGCTTATGGTTTGGACAACGTACATTTGCATTTTGCATTTCCACCTAACACCAATTATTTTATTAGTTCAACATTTTTATTGGGTTTGCACAATTATGCCAGCGCATTGCACAGACTTAACATATTATAAAAGCCTAACATATAACATATTACATGTGTACTCCTAATAAATAATAGCAATATTGTGTTCCAAATCGTGTTTGATAAAACAATGTGTTCAAAATACGAACAAGAAAGCGAAATTAATTCATGTTTTAGTGGCACACTTCTTGATACACATTATTATTATTATTATTATATATAGTGTAGTAGTAGTAATTAAGTTATACACTTATTGAGTTAATTTGAATTCGTGTTTTCAGTCAAAGCATGCATGGCTGGAAGAGGAAATGTACTACTTCAGACTCGTGTGTACATACGTATCAGTATATGTACATTAATTTTAATGTAGATATTAAATTTTTTTCTCTCACAAATATTATATAGTTCACATATTATATAAGATGAGTATAAATTTTATAAAATGTGAAAGAAAAAAGATTTAATATCTTATTTGCATTGGTTGTTAAAGTCAATTTCCACATACACTCAGCTTAAAGTGTGGGTTCTGATTCATCACTTTGGCTTGGTCAAAGTCAAAACTTTAAGTTGTTCAGATGCCTCTTTTTGCAACATTGCCAATTGTATTGCCAAATCTGACCCATCATACGACTGACTATATATGTGCATACCTTCGAATAAGGAGGCAGTTGAAAGGTTAAAAAGATGACTGGCGCATGAAATAATTGACTTTACTATACTTTATGTGGAACAACAACAACTAGTGCAGCAACCTTTTTTTCTTCAATACGTGATGTGTGGAAACATCGACTTTAGAAGTAAATTTAATGTCACTTGAATCACAACTCTTAAATGAATATTAGAAAAATTTTAGGGATTTATTTCAGTTGCAGGTTTAGCACTGAAAAAATTAAATGGTAAGTAACTTAACATTGCCATCAGGCATCCAAGATTGAAAATTTTGAAGGGATTGTAGCACTATGAATTCCATAAATTCATTGACACTCTCGTTTGCGAACATGGGTCCCAAATATAGGAGGAAAAAAAAGTGCGAACTAGAATAATAATGTGGCCTATGTTTGCCGTATTAACGATAAATACCAACAACATAACTCAATTAATATCTCTCTTGATCATAAATGATTACAATATTAACGATGTTTGACTTTCAATAACAGCTAAAAAAGTGTTGTACTAGACGAAAAGCGTTGTTGAGTCTATGGCAACGTTTTCTGGCCTTGACTGGATGTTGCATTCGCTCTCGTTGCATATTTTATATACAAAATTTTATTGTACAATTTAGCGTTGCGATAGGATTTCAACAAAAAAATGTTGTGGTTGCTTGTGGCAACACTATCGAGCGTTGTCTTTATGCACTTCTATGACAACGCCCTCTGTTCGTTGTATATGTGCATACCTACAACAATGCATGAAACGTTGCATAATATAGATACTATAGGCAACGCTTCTCAAGCGTAGTTGGATCAAACCGATTAATTAGACCAAACTCTGAATCCCAATCTAGTCAGATTGGACGTGTGGACATACAATCAAACTAGCATTAAATTGCATGAGTCAGACGGTTCACGAGTCTTATGGTGCAAATTAATACACACTTTTCAATTTTATCAAATATATAGAGGAGTTGAACTCGTAACCATGGGGTAGAGGAAGCTTATGCTAGACTATTTATTATAATGTTAAACTATCAATTATTTATTTGTATTATATTTTATTTATATTTTAATATATTTTAATATATTTATGTAATTATATCTACTTCAGCATATGACACAATGACCTATTGATCCTTGGTTGAGTCGATCACCACGTCGAGTTTAATAACTACGATTATAAGTAGGGTAGAGTGGGGGGATTATTGATTTTCAGGTTCAATAATATTTAATATAAAATTAAGTGGTAACTAAAACTTTAGTAAGTATACTAATATTCCAAATGTTTTTAATATTTGTGCTTTATTGATGTATTAATTTTAGGCAACGCTAAGTTGTGTCTTTATGTTTAAGACAACGTTTTTTAAACATTGTAATTTATAAATAAAGAGAGTAGTGATAAAACATTACATAAAGTTAAACATACAATGCTTACTAAACCGTGTATAAGGTGGTATTGCCAAAACTTACATTTAAAGACAACATTAACAAAAACGTTACATAAATTGTAATAGACAACATTTTCTAAACCTTGCCAAAATGTATAACTAAAGGCAACATTAGAAATAACATTGCATAAAGCTAAACATGCAACACTTTTTGTGTCGTTGCCAAAAGTCTTATGTCGCCGCTAAAACGCCTTATGGCAACGACAAAAATGTCATTGCATGACGCTGCCTTAAGCCCCGTTGTGAAAAGTCAAGCAGCGACATACAAAGTCGCCGCTAAAGCATAACATTTCTCAGCAACATTTGTCGCTAGCTACTATAGACAATGTTTTGGCAGCAACCTTAAGTCGTTGCCAAAATGCTTTAGAAAAGATTAAAAGTCGCTACCAAAATATTGTGGAGCTTTAGTAGCGATTAAAAGTTGTAGACATAGCTCAAGTTATCACAGTGACAATTGTTGCTGTTAAAACATGACATTTGCCTAGCGACATATGTTGGTGCTTTTGCATCTAGGGGAGTGGTGCATAATTATCATTTTGTCACCCTTTTAATTTTTTGAGTCAAAGTCACTAATGAATTTTCAAAATCACAGTGAAAGTGCACACATGCACTTGGAACAATGGGTCATTCACCAATGGAAAAATTCACAACAACACTCTTTCAAGTTATAAGTTAAACTTTAGCTTCCAATCTTTTGTATTTCTCAATGTGTGACTTTCCAATTACACATATAATTTTTCTAACAAACAAATGTCAAATATATGAGATAAATGTTCTCACAGCCATTACCACGAATTGCTACCATTATGACACTACATTACAAAGTTTAGCCCACCCACAACACATAAATCCTCTTAACACTCACTTAAACAAAAAGTACATCAACTACACATTTATCTTTCCTCTTGAGCGTATGATTCATATCGAATATTTGTCCCCAACCACAACAATCATAGCTGCATCAATGGCCACTATTGCCAACCTCTAATGGCACCCTTAAATTGCCCCTTGATATGTCTCTAACAATACACCATGCATCATACGGCCAAACTATAGCAGCCAACAAACACAACACCATAGATATTTACATTTAATGTTACAACTTCAATTATTAAAAAGAGACACATAAAATATGTTATATGTTCTAACACACACACATATTAGTTTACATGAACTTTTATCGCTAATTTCATTAATCCTATTAAAATTGTATTGAGAATTTGATTTTATCCAACAACCAAGACACACATTTGAACTTTGGTAGAGGGACTTGAACTAATTTATAAGAAATTAAAACTCTTTTGAATGTGAAGTAATAACACTATAAGTGAAAAATAGTGCAGTAAGAAGAACTATATAATTTTATATTATTTAATCAATTTTATATTATTCAAGCATTTCAACCAATGATCCATTAATTAAATGAGTTTTTGAGGCTCAACGGATTTAATTTCTACTCATTTGAAACAATGGTTTGATGATCTTGACTACTAAAGAATATTGTTGTCAAGTGTTAAAAAAAATTGATCATTCTCTCTAACTAAAAATGCAGTTGTTCTTCTTAATAATTTAAAAATTGCTGGTCCTTTTTCTTAATTAACCTTCCTTAGTGGTCCTTGTCAATAATTTTCCCTTAATTATTTATCACTTTAGCCAAAATATTTTGGTTTAAATTATTTATCATTCTCACTTTTTAAAGTAAAATATATTGTTAAGTTTTCAATTATGCCCTTAATATTAAAATCTTTAAATACTTCCATCTTCATTAATGATGGGTAGTTTTATTAAAAAAGTAAATAAGCATAATTCAATAAAACTAATCTCAATACCCGTACATTTAACAAAATTAGTAACACAAAATTAGGAACGGATGTATAAACAATTCATCTAACTTGGATTAGTTAGGATTAATTAGGAGTAATCTATAATTAATATATATATATATATATATGTATATATATATATATATATATATATATTACAAAACCGTCCTACAAGAAATTTTAATCCACATGTCAATACCGCAATAATTTTACAATAAATACTAACAATTATCAACAATTATAAATTCCCCTATAAAAAAATTATAAATTCTCATATATTCTATAATTTGATTTTATTTTGGTTAAATTATCATAACTTCAAAGAAAAAATGTAAGTGATATCATTGGTATTTTAAGTAATAATACTTTCATTGAAGCAAATATTGAAATAGTAAATTTTCATTAACACTACTTATGATAAGTGCTACAGGACTAAATAATCATAACACGTTTTAGCTATGATGTGAATTATTTTTTAAAACACTAGGTATTAAAAAAAACTAGAATTGAAACATATTTTATTAATGTGTGAAATTGTATTAAAATACTAACTTCAAGTATATATGTATATTTACTTTCGTAATGTACATTAATGCTACTCTAAATAAAATTCTTATGGCCTGCTTGACACACGGTATGAAAGGTAGGATTAAATAAGCTAATACAATACTAATGAAGTTATCAATTTTTTGGTGCGTTCATTGTATTGTATAAGTCTATCTTTCACGCTCTCTTTTTACGTCAAAATTATGGAATTAATCTAATTTAAAAGAGACAGGGTTCGGCTTGGTTTACTTAAAACCTAATTTAAAATTTAGTTATATTATTTTTTTTATTAAAAAAGAATTTAAAATAAAAATAAATTTTAAATAATTAATAAAAATAATAAATAAATAAGTAATAAAAATTAAATTAATATTAAATTAATTAACTAACTAATTAAATTAAATTATGAAATTTATTAATAAATATAAATTTTAGAAAATAAATTTTAATATAATAAATTTTTTCTATAATATAAAAAATATTTATTATTAAAATATATAAACAAATACTTAATAATATTTAATATACATATAATTCTACCTAATAAAGTAAAAAAATTAATATAATGATTCATAATATTAAATTTAATTTATATATTATTATTTTTAATTAAATTTAAAACTAAAATTAATTAATCAAGAATTTTTTAAATTTTTTAATTATAATTTTATATAGTAAAAAATGATTAATTTTGATAATACATATATTTATTATTGGCAAATATTTAAATGATAATATTTATTTAAAATTTATATTTAAGTAGTGAATAATTTTTTTATTTTATAATTTTTTATTGTTCATCAAATATAATTTTTATAATTAAAAATTATTATGTAAAGTGAGGAAAAAGTTGTATATAATATAATACAATATCTTATACAATGTCATGTGAAACACTATATATTATTAAAAATTGATCAAACCTTATATTATCAAGCCTTATCCTATTGCGTGTACAAAATGGACCCTGGTATAGACATGTTAAAACTCAAAAGGAGGGGCTTTGTTACCTACGATGTTCTACCCCATTCAAGCAAGACTGTCTCTCGTGAGAGAATACTAGTGATTCATATAAAGAAAAGAATTCTTATGTATTATCAATTAATTTAATATTACTCAATATGCTTAATTTTAGTAACATGATTGGTTCATAATCTTAATTTTTATCATTTTAATAATTAAAATTATTTATTTATTCTTCCCCTCACAATTGATTTATAAAATAAACTTTTGTATTTTAATATTAAAATTCTTCATTCTTTTCCGTGCGTTACACGGATTTAAAAAAAAAACACTAGTATGATGAAATAATAAATTACCCATGACTATCAGAATTAATACTAAATAAATACAATGGCCCATTAGGTTACTGGAAGGGCCCAATGGTGGGGGGGGGGGTAAGACCTCTTTTCTCTCCTAAAAAAGACATGATTTTTATTTCTTTAGACGATTTTTTAAGAGAGATTTTTAACTAGGTTTGACTTCTAACATGTCTTGTTGTTACGGTGGCTTAGGGGGGTAGTTTTGTCCTAGATGTTGGTTGTGGTTGTCGTGTAGTTCAGGAAGTGTGTTTGCAAGTGATGTTGTGATTGTCGAAAAGTGATGTAGTTGTTGTGTTAGTTGTCAGGATTGGGCTCTTTTAAAGTGCAGTTTACAATTTAATACATACATCTTAATCGTTAAAATCTAATCAACAGTTATGATAAATGCACATAATTATTTTTAAATAATTTCTATTAAAAAAAATTGTCACTACTATTTGATAACCAATCACTAGTGTTTATGTACGCATTGTAACCTCTAAAGTGCAACTTGCCATTTTCTTGTTGTCATGGTTGAAAATTGTTCTCTTATGGCATCTTTGTTACTTCTTTGTCTATTTAGATGTGTTAATAAAGCTTGTTTATGTATAACAAAAAAAGTTTGAGAATATGAGGCATAAGGAACAAGATAGATATATTCTTGGGTAAAATGTGTTTTTAGTTCTTATAAAATTAAAAATTTTGCTTTTAGTCCCCGAAAAGTTTTTTGTTGAGAATTACTCCCTGGAAATTTGTTTGGTTAGGTTTTAGTCTCTGCCATTAGAATGAGACATTAAGTGCTGACAGGACCATTAAATGTGACATGTGGCACTATTAAATGTGTTATGTGACACGTCACATGTGGAATACATCAGGCCCCACCCTCGCACTTCTTAACCAATTTGTTCCACCACGATACCCATTCCACTATGAGAATGCGCCACCACAACACCACAACGAGGAATCGTAAACCACACACTACCCCAGCTACTGGCAGAGCCTAATCACCAATGGAATGTGCACAAGAACCACCCACCACCGCCATAATCGCACCACCATCGCATCATAGTGTGCACAAACTTTTAACATCTTAGTGAACAAATAAGTATAACATACGTGCTCAAATATATGAAACAACTAACACAAACTAGTATGTGAACAAAACAGATGAAGGCGTAGTGCACAAACTATTATCATCTATTGCATAAACATGTACAACATACATTCACAAACGTATCACATAATTAACACAAACTAGTATATGAGCAAAACAGATGAAGAAGTAGTCACAAACTTTTACCATCTATTGCCCAAACATTTACAACATATGTACACAAACATATCACACAATTAACACAAACTATTTTTAAGGAAAAAAAGGAAGGAGACGTGCACAAACATATGAAACAATTAAAACAAACTAGCATGTGAGCAAAACAGATGAAGGAGTAATGCACATACTTTTACCATCTTATTGCACAAACATGTACAACATACGTGCACAAACATATCACACAATTAACACACTAGTATGTGAGTAAAACATATGAAGGAGTAGTGCACAAACTTTTACCATCTTATTGCACAAACATGGATAACATACGTGCACAAACATATTACACAATTAATACAAACTAATATTTAAGGGGAAACAAAGGAAGGAGGTGTGCATAAACTTTTAACATCTTAGTGAATAAACATGATGTTGGATCTCAAATGATAAAGAAAAAAAAGCTGAACAAAATAAATAATGTTGCGTGATGATAAATTTACAAAAAGTGAATAATGATGATGAGAATGACGATCACGAAAATGAAGGAATCAATATATGGTGAAGAATCAATGAAGATTATGTGAGAGCTTGTTCAGTTACGTTGAAGTTATATGATACCAAATTGCGTGAGTGAGTGCGGATGCCATTTTTTTGTTTTTGGCAGCAAATACAGATTACAATAAATGAATGAGCATATGATTCTCTTAGTGACAATCATATTATTTGGTGTACACCAATCATTATTGCCGTTATTATTATAAGAATGTGAATGTGAAACGCTTGGAATTTAGTTTAACCCTAATTTTTTTAAAAAAATTAATATGGATAAGTATTAGTATAATGACAAATATTTTATTGCTAGTTTTTTCCAAGCTCATATGTCAGCTAATTGTGGCAGTAACAATATTGGGTAATTAGTCTGTTTATCTTAATCTGTCTGCCTTAAGGATGCATTTAGTATGTAAAGTTACAATTAATCCTAAAAAACGTTGATGAGAAATGTATTCAGCGGAACAAAAACAAAAACGAAAAACGAAAAACGCAAAAACGAAAAACAAAAAACAAAACACAAAAAGAAACAAAAAACAAAAGCTACCCTATATATATATATATATATAGAGAGAGAGAGAGAGAGAGAGAGAGAATAATTAACACAACAACAATAATAATAAAAATGAACACCCACAAAATGAAAGGCAAAAGAATACGTGTCTTTTCAATTTCTCTCATATTGTTGATCGGTGTTATCATTGGCGGTGGTGTTTGTTACCCATAAGAAAAAGAACCACAACGATGGTGAAGTAGTAGCTAGGAGCCACAACAAAGTGGTGCAGGCATTGTGCCAAAACCTTTGCTACAATGTCCTGAACCCAGTCCTTGAACGTGACCACCGATAGGCTCCTCAAAGTGGAGCACAATAATAGCATCAGCCCCCGCGTGGGGGTTGAGATGGCCCTCAGGGACTGCAATAGATGTTACCCTGCCACCTCTATGCAGGATTCAGGAGTCTGGTTTTCCAACCACTAAGTTACAAGTTAGTTAGCTCACTATGCTTTGACTGATTTCAGGCTTTCTTTAAACCGCATTCCGCCACTCTAATCTTTAAATAATGGCACCCATGCCCAGTTAACGCTTCTTTTTCTTGTCACCTAAGTCTCTCTCCACAGCTTATCATTTCATATGCACTCTTTTCGCCCTGTTCATTAGTGGCAGCAGATAAGAGGAGTAGGATCGGGAATCATTTGTAACCATTTTTTTATGCGATGCATGACACCTGTAATTTGGTTTTACTGCCTTTCTTTGAAAGTTTCGAATAATATTATTTGCACATAGATTATGAATGTCAAGAATAAACATCTAAGAGACACAATGCATTTGATGATGATACATGGCCCCAAGACTGTGTCGCGCCCTCTTTTGGATGCCCACTCTAGATGTCCATAATTTATGTACAAATAACACTACTCTTTATCCTAACTCTCCTAGCATATGGGGGTGATTAGAAGGATTATCACACCCCCTTGTAGTCCTTTTGGACCCTTGTAATCATTCTTCAGATTCCATCTCGCTATACAATAAAATTACTGAAGAAGGCGCTGCAGATTGAGATAAATTGCAGAATAACAGAGCAATTGCCAGGAATTCTAGAGTGTAGTTTAATCTTTTATGTAGGGGAAAAGTACGGAATTTTCACTATTCTGCTTTACTTGGTATAAGTGTAGGAAAAAGCTTTGATAATACATGGTAGTCGTACAATAGAGCTCAGACTCACTCACTGACGTTTGGAAACATAAATCAGTATACAGTGTTAAGAATCAAGCAGAATTGATGTAACGAGTAAAACTGGACACTATCTCGTGGCTCAAACTTTGTACACTGATGATTGGTTGGTCTTGACGTATTTATTATCAAAAGGAGCAGATTGTTGTGGTTGTTGATATTACGGGCGATATGCCTTTGTAACTTTATATGATGGTTCAGGAAACAATGTGTCACAGTGCATGGTAAGGGGTAGCTTGCAGAATCCTTGGTGTGACAAAAAGTTGTGGGAGAAAACCAAACCCCAGAAGCCATTTTTTTTCCTCCTAAAGTGGCATTGCTAACACATCATGGCCAAGCATGAATGGGTGCTGCAAGCCTGTAAAATTCAATTAGTTTCTCTAAGCAGTAACGGTGTATGTTTAGCTGAAAACTATGAAAATTCAATCTTCCATTTCCATTAAGAAACAGTTATTGTGGAGTAAAAGGTGAAGGTAATCCCTTGGCGTGTTGACTTTCCAGCTCAAGAAGCATCAACGATTTCTGCCTCTGATATCGGTTTCTCTTGGCAGCTAATGCTGCAGAAGAAGTCATAAAACAGTCAACAATTAAGGCAGGATCTAAGCATTAAAATATCCATCTATTAAACTTTCATCTCAAAAGAAAAAAATAACCATAACCAAACATCTCTTCTTGTCATTTGGTGGAATTTAAACCACTCAAATTAAACATTTTCCGTGAAAGCCAGTTTGAGATGTAAAAGGGAAGTTATACATAGAACAATATGATGGTTAAACAATGATATGGTACATGATTCCAATTTTTGCTCCAAGTTTACTATGTCAATGTGAATGGCAGGGGCAGTTAGATATAAAATAGAAATTACACTTACACATTAATTCATGTGGCAGACCAAAGTCATAATCATTCCTTTTCCTCCTGATGTAGACATATACCAGTAGCAGTACCACAGAGAACACAAAAAGACATGACAAGCTTATTGCAATTTTACCCCGAGTAGATAATCGGCCATGCTCCCAAAACATAGGACATGAAGGCAGAGATGGTGCACCGCACAAACCTTTGTTGCCAGAGAGACTGAATGAAATCAAATTGAATATGAAAAGATTATTTCTTATGGGTTTATACAATTACAATTTCACTGCAACTTTGATAAATGCACAGTACCACACAATCCTTTGGAGATATATTTCTTTTGAAACTATTACAAACATAGCAAGTTAGATAACAACTAATGTGGATTAACTCAGATAGAATATCTTATCTAGAGGATCAATGCAAAACTGACAGGTTTTTGTGGGTTATAATCAACTTATGCCACTTTATAAGTATATTTTTCAGTAAAACAAACAAAGGCAGTTGCACATACTGAGGTTGAAGTAGTTTAGTTATTCCTATTGAGAGCAGATCAAAGTGTAGATTTTGTTAATCATGAAATTTTCTTCAGCCTACAAGAATTACCCAACTTGGATAGCCATAAACAGCAAAGAGTAGAAGGACCTTTTTGTAAGAACAGGTATTTTAGCTGAATGTAGCATTCAATGCTGATGATGGATGACAGTTGACGCAACTAGCCTAGATGGGACTAGTGTGGCAGTTTGATTTAGACTCGAACTGAGTTAGAGAGCCAGACAGACAGGCCCAATCATAAGCCAAACGAAGAGTATCGAATACAAAATGCCATGTTATCCAACATTCAATATTTCAATCTAAACACAACATTATGTAGAACCAGATAGAGCAGAACTAGGAGATTAAAGTGACATACTCAATAGCTCCACCATGCACACCAACAGAATAAAGTTGATCTGGTACTTCTCCTTCCAATAAATTATTATTCAATAGCCTGGCATGATAAAATGGATTAGAAAAATAAACTGAAATAGCTTGCCTGGAGAAAAGAAGGGATGCCCATTAAAGACTAGAGGTCAGGTTCTATCTTACAAGTGCGTAACAGAACAAGGATAACAGAACCATTCTTTTTCATAAGACTATGTAAAGGACAGCGACATTAAATATTGCAGTGGATACTTACACAAGCTGCAAACTTGAAGATACTAAACTATCAGGTATGGAGCCCATTAACTGATTGTTGGATAAATCCCTGCAGCAGACATTACAACAGAAAATAAATAGAAAATCAAATAAATAACAAAGTTATATTTTCTTTATGGTAAGACTAGTAGGTGTCCGCGCACCAATTTGGTGTGGAACAGGAACTAATCCCCACTTCGACTTGGCCCTGGCCACAAGGTTCTTCTGATGGGGGTTTTGAACCCTTAGATGATATTACAAGCGGTTTCAAGAGTTTACAGTATTCATTTTAAAATTAAATACATGAAATATCATACAAAATAGGCCTTTGTAAAAATATTGGACACCAATGTCCAACTAATTAAGGAAAAAAGCTCCACTGAGTTGAGTTCTGTAAAGCATTTGGATAACATAGAACAAAAGTAAATGGAATAACTGTAACTAACAGAGATAATATCTGATCTTACAGTTGTATCAGGGATTTTTGGCCTAGTCCAGAAGGTATTTCTCCCCCCAGTGAATTAGAACTCAAGTTCCTGTAAAATTAAAGAGAAGTTACCATTTGTTACTGAACCTTAAAAAAATGGATAGAAAGAGAAGTTACCAATTACAAAATTGTTGCCAACATGCATAGAGAGAGTAACACCTAATAATGAATGATGAATG
Source organism: Nissolia schottii (assembly GCA_003254905.1). Classification (NCBI taxonomy): domain Eukaryota; kingdom Viridiplantae; phylum Streptophyta; class Magnoliopsida; order Fabales; family Fabaceae; genus Nissolia; species Nissolia schottii. The sequence goes on from QANU01021212.1 coordinate 607,160, forward strand.
TGGATATAAGATTCAGCCTTGCACTAGGACATGTAAGGAATTCAAATGACGATACTAAAGACCCCCAAAGTAACAAAAGGTTAAGTAAGGACCATTGGAATCTTTGCATGGACTACAGCATTCATTCATTAGGTAGAATGCATAATAGCTGCTGTTGTGGATCATGATTCTATCAATATGGTTTAGCAGATCAGAACATAAATGCTGTACCGCAATAAAAGAAAAGATTGGTTATAAGTACCATAGCCGTTCATTTTCAAAATTGATATTCACTTTGTTCTAAATTTAAGGGACAAGCATGAGGGGGAGAATTTACAGATCTAAGTCAATTCACTTATTTCTTATTGCAGCTTAATAGAATATGACCTTTGAAACATCTAATCGGCATGAGGTGCAAGATTTCTAGCATATGCAAAGTGTAAATATTTGGCAGCTGATACTTACAGGCTTACCAAGTCTGACAAAAGACTAATCTGGTCACTTATGTACCCTTTCAAGCCTTGACTGCCAAGATCTCTGAAATACGAAAAAATATATAAAAATCAAAACTTCGGGAGAGGAAAGTAAATGAAAGAAGAACAACTATTGTCTGAATAAGAAACTGCATGTAATTTCAACCTTTTAATTTTCTTCCGTGTCTTAGCTTCAGTAATTTAAATTTGCCACTGTGGAGCAGGAATTGAATCATGTTCAACTGTCTACTCATGATTTTGGCAGGAGTGAATATTGATAGGCCCAAAAGCCATTTGGCAGAACAAATGATATACAAGGAAAATGCTGTGTGTTCACCCAAGATATCAGTAGTAGTTAAGACTAACCCACCGTCTGTGTATTTAGCACACGAACTGATCAACCATACACATGAATTGCCAAAGTCAATTATTAAGAGATATTTATAGTAAGACTCCTTATATACTTTGCACCAGTTTCTTCAATAAAACCCATTGAAAGTGTGGTTATATAACTTCGTAGAAGTGGAGTAACACTTATTTTATTCATCAGAGGGCAGAACAACTTAATCAGGTGGAAAATGCAATAGCACAAAAAAAAGATTAGAAACTTTTCTCATGAAATGTTATGGCAACAAGATATGCATGCTTTGGATTCACCCCATCAATTGGGTATTTGGCATATGCTATAAGCACATTATATGAGATCGAATGCATAACTTAGGGTGCTTACATTTGACTTATGACGAGAGCAGTTTTATCCTTATTCATACGGCAGGTGACTCCCTCCCAAGCGTCCCAAGTAGTAGGAGCACAAGGATCACCATTCCAACCCATTCTACCCGGAACGCGAAGCGAATCCTTCAATGCCTTCATTGCACTCACTACAAAAACAAGCTCCAATCATGTCAAGTCAGTCACTCACCCACAAAATTCTAGTCTGGTTCCTCTCCAGTCTAAAACAAATTACCCACCTAAACAATCGCCAACAAACTAAGTACATTTTAATTAATTCATAAACAAACATCAGAAATTCTTGCTTAGTCACAGTTCACAACATCACCTCTTAAGCCCCCAAATCATTATTTAACACCTGTAAAAGCATTTCTAATGACAGGCACGCTTCTATTATGGTCCCCCACACCCTCACACATATCAAATACTGATGATCATTTACATGCTTACCCCGATAATTACTCAACAATTACACCCATTTCCTAATTCACACAAAACAAAGACACAGATATCATTATGATTTCCCAATTTTTGCATGAACCAAACCAATGAATTAACCAAAAAAGTCTGCAAAGAATTTCCAGGGAAACACTACACACCTTGTTGAGGGAGAGTGGCAGGGTCATTGGGGACCAAAGCGTAATTCTCAAAGCCACAGATGAGAGGGGCACCAACAGCGGCTACGAGCCTCACGGTCAACACACTGTCACTCAGGTTCTTCACCGTGTAATGCCAATCGAACGCAGCGAAACCTCCAACCTCCTTGTATATATCCACCCTGCTCACGTTCTTCTCATTGATGAACACATCGAAAACCCTCTCCCCTGCTTTCCTCACGCTCGAATCGATCTCCGCGAAATGCAGCCACACCATATAGTCCATCTTCGCGTCCACACCCAATTCGTACTCCAGAACCCCGTCTACCGTCACCGCCGACTGGTACAGCTTCATCGGGAAGTAGTTAGGGCTCCGATCCGCGCCGCTCACGGCGTTCTCCGTGAAAACCACGCGCGCGTCGGTAGATTCCTCCGGCACAGTGCGGAAGTCGGAGTCCTTCTGCCACGACCGGCCGAATCGGTCATCGTCGGCGGTGAATCCCGGCCCCCAGTGTTCCTCGGGGCCGCAGGAGACGCGGCCGTAGTTGACGAGCGCGACGGATTTTCCGGTGGCAGCGGCGTCGTAGGAGGCCGGATGGACCTGGAAGAGCTCGACGGAGGAGATGACCGGAGCGTCAGTGGCGAAGCCGTAGAAGCAAAGGTCCGTCGTGGCGGAGGAATCATTGCCGGTGTTGACGAAGGCGAGGAGGTCGGAGTAGGCGCCGCTGTTGGCGGAAGTTTCGGGCCAGGGAGAGCGCCAGCTGAAGAGGACGGTGGAGGAGAGGGCGACGTCGAAGGAAGGAGGGCGGGACTTGGCGTCGTAGTTGTCGTAGAGGGTGAAGGTGCGGAGGAGGTAGCGGGCGGAGGGGAGGTCAGGGAAGGAGTAGCAGTTCTTCTTGCCATAGGAGGAAGGGGGGAAGGAGCGGAGGGTTTTCTCAGAGGGGAGGTGGAAGCGGAGGGGCTCGGAGACGATGGCGGGGGAGCCGCCGGTGAAGAAGCGGTCGGAGAGCCAGGTGGTGTTGAAGGGGTCAGTGGCGTTGGTGGAGGAGCCGCAGTTGATGTGGATGGAGTAGTTACCTGTGTTGAAGAGAGTGTTAGTGTGCGAGTGAATGAGAATGGAAGAGAGGTTGTTAGTTGCTTACCGTATGGTGGTGATGGAGGAGGCGTGGAAGTGGCAATGGCGGTGATGCACAAGAAGGAGAAAATGAAGGAGGGTAGAAGAGTCATTGTAGTGGTGGTGGCGATTGGAGTGAGAGTGAAGACATGAATGAATAATGAAGGAAGGAGAGGTATGAGCGTGGAATGTGGACTGTGGTGTAAGAGAGACACAAGGGAGGGATGGCGAGATTAGCGGCAAGACCAGCTAGCAGGGTCGTTAAAGGGGAAAGTGGCAGTTGATTTCTTTTCTTTTTCTTTTCTTTTTTTATTAACGATGCAGTCAGGTCTAACAACAATATATGAGTATTCTATACTACCAGGACTTGCATCACATACGGTCTGACCGTCTTATTGAAATCACACACTTGTGCTCAACTGCTCATTAACACATATTCATGACACAACCTATACGCATCACAGTGGGCATGGATATTTATTATGCTCCTACACACGAACAAGTTTAAATGGATCTCGATAATCGCCAAGCTGCTTGTCCCCACAGCACCATGTTTATGGATAAATATCATTATGCGTGGTTAGGTTAACTTATTCAACAGCTTTTGTCATATCCATAAACATGCCTCGTTTATGTATACAAAACATTTTTCTTTTTGCATATCTATCTTTTTATCTTCTATTATTTAGCTAATCACATCATCGATACAACTCAGAAAAAAAAAAAAAAAGAATAAAAAAGTTTGCTCCAGCAACTACTATATTGTAACTATAATCACAAGCACAATTAAATGCAGGAAATTATCATCATCCTAATCTTAGAACCGAAATTAGGGTTCTTCTCTATTCTTGTGTGCAATAGTAGCAAATTTATTACTCTCGACTTGAAATGTAATACACCAAAACCAATGATATTCAAATTAAATTGAGCTTAAATCCATAACACACTTTACCTTTTATGCAAATTTGGACAATGATCAGCTTTTGTAATTTTTCCCTCTATTAAAATAGCGTAAAAATGGAGTATTGTCATTTAGTGAGTACCATATATATGTGTATGAATTCATTTCCCAAATTTGCCAAAATTCACTCATCAACAACAAAATGTCAAAAGTAGGCATGCTCCCTGTGGAACATGCATGCTTGACTTTTTCGTCTTCTTTCTTTTGTTTTATTAATCAATCATAAAAGTATTTACTTAGACAGTAGTAGTAAGTAGTAACTACTACTAACTACCCCGTTTGAATCGTAACCGAAGAATAACTAACCACCCACCACAATTCATATTCATTGGGAAATTTAACTAAAGTATTCCATAACTTAGGGAGTTGAAGTGAAATCATCCTTTATGTTATAGTACATTATTATTCTATAATTACATGAATTACATATATAACTCAAAAGCTTTATGTATTATTTGTGGGGCATCCCACAATGAATGGGTTCCAAAGTGCACCGGCACTAACAAGGACAGGCAAATGGATTGGCAAAGTGATCGTGAGCATCCAAGGTGAGCTCATATGATGAAGAAAAATACTGTATTTTTTTTTAATTCTTAAAACAGCAAACTATATGCAATGGTATGAAAAAATATGGAATATTTATTTAGTAAAATGTAAACTAGAGGATGCAAATTCGCTTTGAAATATGCAAAAACCTCTCTGTACATTTTCAACAACAAAAAAGGTAATAAAGATGTTTAAAAAAATTGTTATAAGGCCTTAATTAATTTGGTCTTGTGCCATTTTTGTTCTGAGTGGATCCGTAGTGGCTTTTGATTTTGTGAAACCTTAACTCTGATTTGCTGTCACAACAAAGGAATTTGCATAGACGTGGTACCCATGTAAACCAACCTCCAACGCTGACTAGTTAATGATATATTATATGAGTATTATAATATTTATCTTGATTGTTCGTGTTAACAGATATGTGCAGAAAAAATTAAATCTTTTAGTAATAGTTATTTGAATTTATTAATTTATGAGTAATTTCTTTACGTAAGTTATTAGTAATTTAAACTTAAGTATACTAGTATAGAGCCCATGCTAAGCATGGGATATATTTTCTCTTCATTTGTAATAACAAAAAATTATGAATATGAGACCCAGTTTTCTTTTAATTTACAAGTAATGTCACATTTTCTTTTAATTCATGTTTAATGTCACATTGTATTAATTTTCATGCAACGCTACATTTTTTTCAATTATCGCAATAAGTCATGTTTCCTTATAATTCTCACGTAATGACACGTTTCCTTCGAATTACCCAATTTCCTTCAAATTCATGTCCAATCCCACGTTTCCTTCCTATTCCCATGTAATAACACGTTTCTTTCCAATTCCGGTGAAATGCTACATTTCATTGCATTTCTCGTGTAATGCTGCATTTTCATGTTATTCGAAAGCAATGTCACATTTCCTTTCAATTATCGCAAGATGCCACGTTTCCTCCACATTCATATGCAATGTGTTTCCTTCTAATTTACACACAATGTCACATTTCCTTCTAGTTCTTGCAAGATGTCATGTTTCTTTCCAATTTATGCGAGATATCACATTTCCTTCTATGTTTTGTACAATGATACATTTCTTGCAATTATCATACAAGGTCATATTTTCTTGCAACTCAAGTGCAATGCCACATTTCATTCCAATTACCTCGAGAAGCCATGTTTTCTTCAAATTTCAACGCAATGTCACATTTCCTTCTAATTTTCGTGTAATACTACATTTCTTTGTGATTTTCATGCAATGTCATTTTCCTTCCAATTTGAGTGCAATGCAATGTTTCATTTCAGCTACTGTGAGAAGCCATGATTCCTTCAAATATTTTTACTATGACATGTTTCTTTTTAATGCTTGCAACACCGTGCTTTCGTCTAATATTACATTTCCTTGCAATTTAAGTGCAAATTCACGATTTCTTCCAATTCCAAAAAAAAAAAGTCACATTTTTTTAAGTTCTTCTGCAGTGCCATGTTTCCCCTAATTCCCATGATTACTTAGCTAATAATATACAATATTGTATTAGCATATTATTAATGAGAGGTTAAATTTAGCCACATCGATCATCAATAATAATCCTTAAAAAAAATACAAAGTAAATAAGGATGATGTTTAATTTATTACTTAGCTAGTATTATAAAAAATTATATAAGAAAAAACTAAATTGGAATTCTATAAACGGCAAAAAAACAACAACAATAATAATAATGTTCGATTAATAAGAAAAAAAATTAGAACTAACAAAGAATTTTAAGTGCAAATTTATTCGCTCCATCCCTTGATATTAATCCTTTAAAATCTTTAAAAAGGAATTGAGGATGTCATTAAATATTCTCAATTTTACAAAAAGCTAAATTTATTTTAGTAAATTATCCTTAATACAATTATTTCTCTTCACAAATTACTCGTATCTCCGCTAGTTATGTTCACTACATCTCTCTATTAAATCAAAGGTAAAATTAAAATAAAATAAACAATTTTACATTGAAATGCTAAAGTGACTACTAATATAAAATAAATTGATTTTTTTAAAAGGATACTATTAATAAATGAAGAGAGCAATTTAAAGGTGATATATTTTAGGATTAATTAAGTTTTTTGTCCCTATAATTTGGGAAAGTTTGGTTTTGGTCCCTCTATGGAGATTTTAGTCCCTGTAAAATTTGGCAATTTGATTTTGGTCCCTGTTAACGTTTGGGACCTGACGGTGATGACGTGTCCGTTAGTCCCACGGACGTGGCGTGCCACGTGGCATAACCTGGTTCACCCATCAGCCCATAACCCGGTTTAGGCCCGACTCGATTTTTTTTTTAAAAAAAATATTTCCTAATCCTCCTCCCACCCTCACCCTCTCCCCAATCCGACCCACCCACTACCACTGTCCTCCTCCCACCCTCACCCTCACCCTCTCTGTCTTCCTCATCCTCCTCCCACCCACCCACTACCATCGCCTCCTCAACTTCCTCAAGACCCACCTCTCCCCTCCATCCGCTGCCCTCTTTCTTCTTGCGCGACCAAGATCCGCCTGCGCCTCCAATATCCGCCTACGCGACCCAGATCCGCCTGCACCTCCAAAATCTGCTCGCGTCGGTGCTCCCCTCGCGACCCCGATCTCGCGCAACCTTCCAGATCTGCTCTCCTCGCGACCCAGATCTCGCGTGGCCTGTACGAGCTCCCTGCCGCCGCCTGCCACTAGCACGTCCGCCAGCATGTCCGCCGCCTGTCGCTAGCACGTTCTTCCTTGAGTTTAATTTTGCTTTTCATTTTGAAGTTCAAGGTTGTTTGGTTCATGGTGTTGTTGTCTGGTTTTTGATGTTTTGTTGTTAAATTTGGATTTGGTTGGTGCGAGTGGAGTGGCAGAGCGACAGAGTTAAGGGACAAGGGGGGCCAAGGCGGCGCCGCCGTCGGAGGGAGGAGGAGGAGGCGGCGAAGATGGCTGATGGTGGAGAAGGAATCAGAGGGAGGGAGAGAGAGGAGGAATGTGTGGGGAAGATTGGGGAAAAGGGATTTTTTTTTTTATTTTTAAATTACTTCCGCTCGGATCTAAATTTCGGGTGGGATCATGGGTAAAAAAATTTAAACCCGGATTATGCTGATGTAGCACGCTACGTCCGCGGAGCTAACGGGGCGTCATCACCATCAGGTCCCAAATGTTAACAGGGACCAAAATCAAATTGCCAAATTTTACAGGGACTAAAATCTCCATAGAGGGACCAAAACCAAACTTTTTCAAATTACAAGGACAAAAAACTTAATTAACCCTATATTTTAATTGACATGTTTATTGTAAATAACTTAGTCATGATTTACACTATATACAATATGCTAAGAATTTAGTATGGTAATATTAATCACGATTTCTTAGCTAATTATTTATCATGTTGTATTGACATATAGTCAATGAAATGTTAAATATAGTCCCATTGTTCATTAACAATAATCCTTTAAGAAATATACGACGTAAGTAGTAATTACTCATATATAATTGCTTATACTTGATCTCTTAGAGGGGAAATGTTATTAAATGGTATAACATACATTTTGATTAAGGAAATACCAATAAGTGAAAAAAAATTTACTATATAAAAAAAAATTAATAGAAGTAAGGAAAAAAAGAAAAGAGCCGTGGAAAATCATTAACAAAATATTTATTTATTGAAGACAACATGTTAAAGTTTTTTATTTTAATAATCAAGTTATAAGGATAATAGTTCAATCACTATTCATTGCATTAATTGCTCATGACTTGCACTACACAATTTCACATGAATAGTTCTCTTAAGAAGGTTTAAATATAGAAGCATTTTTGCTTGTGCGCCCATGGTAGGTATTAGATGATTGGGAGATGAAATGGATGAATAAGATTGCTCTATGTACGCAGTTGGACGGTTGAGATTAAGAAAGATAACATGAATAGTTTGTTTTAGAAACTTACAATTATAGATTGTAGATTGTTGTGATAATCTGGTTATTAAACCTTCCTTCAAAGACTCATCAAAGTTTATGTTGAATTACTAAAATTTTTGTGGGTCTAGTTGAAATTTAACTTCAGTTCGATCAAATGAAAGTAACATTATTTTTTCCATCTACCAATAAAAAGAAATTAATGTAATATTTTCCTGTATGATATACTTTTAAGGTTAACACTTGTGTTAATCAAATTCTTCTCCCCCCCAACCAGTTTTAATGAGAAGATATATTTCTCTGCACAGGAACTCCTGTATAATCATTATTAGTAATCACATAATATTCACATATTTCATACAATTATTCACAAATTTCAATTGAAAGAGGTCAAAATTAAGGAAATGGTTTTGCAATAACAAATAAGCGAGTGCAGTAAGCCACACTACAAATATGATGAAGAGTTATTGTTGTCTATAAACCTCAGCATTTTGCCCCAATCAAGGTCGCCCAACTTGTTATAATTTGTATACTATGATGAGCGAACGTGACATCAAAGTGGTCGTAGTATAGTGGTGAGTAGTTCGGCCTGTCACGCGGGTGATCCGCGTTCGATCCCTGGCAACGGTGCTTTTCTATGTTTTTGGCATATTTTCTTCCATCCACGCAACACCTGCTAATATGCGCTGCTTCGGTTAGTCTTTTAAGGCCTTTGGCCTTGCTTGTTCTTGTTTGCACTTTCTAACAAGTATGATAAACATTTATACTCCACTTCATTTTTGCCAATAAATTTAAAGCTATATATTGAGTTAAACCTCGTTTAGCTCATCCAATTTTCAGCGCGGCATTATTTATGGGGGTACAATTCAAATGTTAACTAATGATCTACATGTGCACACATTTTCGTATATACATAGGCCAACATGTTTAAATATAAATTCAAATTAAACTAGATTTTCGACGCATTAAATAGCGAAAAGTAATTGTCACATTCTTTCTTCATTTCTTTACTCACATTCTAAGCGAACTCATTCTCTACCATGCATAAACATTTTAAAACATGTACAAATTTTTCAACAACTAGAAATAAAAATATGACGGAAACGTAAACCAAAACGAAAATAAATAAGAAGAACATTTGTATTCACATGTAAAATTTTTTGAATAAGAATGCACAAAAAAATTTATAAGCATGCACAAAAGTTTGTGCATACTTGTTCAAAAAATTTTGAACAAGTATGCACAAACTTTTGAAAAGTAAAAAAACAATGAATATGATATAAATGAAAATGAAAAATATTTGATTTATAAAGAATAAGATGGAAAAGAACAAAATGATGAGAAATTGGGAAAGAAGAGAGAGAAAAAAAAGTAGAAGAGGTGCATATTAGGGAGAGTGTATTGTCATTTTGTAGACTCGATTTAAAAAATAAATGTTCAGAAGGAGTTGAAAGTGATGTAACTCGATTTTGTAGATTATGCGTGTCGTCTGGTCTCTAACACTCGAGTCTACAAAATGACATACAAAAATGATTCTAAGACTAATTACATTCATAAAAAAAACAACTTAAATTAAAATTATAAAATTTATATCCATAAATTAATCGATTAACTATTCTATCTTAACAATTTATCTAAAAAGTTTACATATACCTTATCAGTTTATAATAACTCTATAAATCTAATATTTAAGTTTAATAAAATACTCATTTAATAATAACATTATTATAAATATAATTTTTTTACAATATATTAAAAAAAGGAAAAATCAATTTTTTTAAAAAAAATAGAAGTAAATTTAAATCGATTTCTATTATAAATAAATAAAGAAATTTTGATAACGTAGGAGTCGATTTAAATTGACTCTGATGGTAAACAAAAACAATTTATTTTGAAAATAAATTTAAGGATGATACATTTTGGTAAGTGTTATTTTTGTTTATTTTAAAAGGGGAAAAAACCCTACAAATTCGTTTTGTAACATGCAAAAATCTCTCCGCACATTTTCAAGAAAAAGTAATTAAGATGATTAAAGAAAATATGTTACGAAGCTGGGAAACGTTGGGAAAGTTCCCAGCTGGGACAAGGCTTTAATTTGGTATTGTGCTATTTTTGTTCCGAGTGGATTTTCTTTTCATGAACATCCAAATAGATTAATACTTTCACGTGTTTAAAAAAAAGAAGATTAACATTATAATAGCTTTGGAGAGGGCTTCTTGGCCATCGTCTAGTCCACTCAAAGCAAGAAGCAGAGCACAGAAGGTTTGGAGGTAATAAATAATGCAAAAAGAAGGCAAAAAGCGCCGTTGCCGGGGATCGAACCCGGGTCACCCGCGTGACAGGCGGGAATACTCACCACTATACTACAACGACATTGATATTAAATTTAGCCGTCATATTTTACAATACTAATACAATTTACTTGTGAATCTCAGAAATTGTGGCTCGGCCTTGAACACAAAAGCGAGGAGCGAAATGCTGCCTCCAGCTTGCTTTGGATCTCTGTGTTGGGCAATTAAGAGGCCCATTCCATATTTTGGGGTTTTTTTTAAAAAAAAAACAAATAATCAGCTAGCCCATGTTGTGCCCGTTGTGGACTTAGAGAGAGAGAGGGACAGAGAGAGAACTCCTCTTCATATTTGAGGTAATTATGATTTGGATTTAGATTTTGAGGATGGAGAATTTTGAATATTTAGATTTGGATTTTAAGGAAAGTTAGAATTTTGTACGTGGTTGAGAAAATGCTTGAAGTTAAATTGATTTGGATGCATTTTGGTTAAAGAGGAGAATGGTAAAATTTGTGTAGAAATAATTTTAGAAAGTGTTAAAAAAGATTGAAAATTGTTCTTAAATAAAAGTGAGGCAAAGTTGATATTTATAGTGTAAAAATTAGGATAAATAGGCTGTTATCTTGTATAGTTGGAGTTGCTCTTATCTACACTTGCTTATTGTTGATGCAAAATCATTTTCTAAAATTTGACCCGTTGAATAGAAATTTCTACGTAATATAGTTGTATGCTTGCATTAGATACATAAGGATCATGTGATTACTGATATACAAGGGTAATTATTGAAGACCACTCACGGGGACGAAGAGCATAGCTAGCAAGCATCAATTGAACCAAGGTTCTGACCACGTAATTAATTATTGTGTTCTTCGGCATTACTACAATAAACGAGCCATCTCAGGTCGAATTCTCGGGAGATTTAATGCAAAAGCATCTCCATACCAAAAAATGAAAAATAAACAGACAGGAATGAAATTTCTCATGGTCCATTTCTTGTCTTGTGTTACTTAGATCTAAAAGTTAGCGAAAAAGGTCGTTGTAGTATAGTGGTGAGTATTCCCGCCTGTCACGCGGGTGACCCGGGTTCGATCCCCGGCAACGGCGCTTTTTTATTTTTAAAATTCCTTTTTGCATAATTTCTTAACTCCAGGCAACCCTTGCAATGCGATGGTTTCTTTTAGGCGTATTTGTTCCATGATTTTTATTAGTTATTCGTCGTTTCATTCTGTGGAAAAAGATTTGGGATTAGGGTTTATAGCCAAGAAGCCCTCTTTCCAAAAGGAATTACAAAATATTCAATTTGTTTTGTTTTGTTTTTTTTTAATTTCGATTTTGATTGCTTATATGTGTTTATGGCTTCATGTAGGTAGGAACCCTAGCTAGCTGTCTTGGAGCACAATTTGGGAGTTGGATTAATCTATTCAAGGTATCTTATTTGACATTAGCAACACATGTAACCAAAAGATTTCAAAAGCTGAAACTCAAGCGAAGCTCTGTTACATGTGCACAACTAATTTTTGGTCAGTGGTCACTAATGGAAGCTGCTCATTTTGTTTTTATTTATTTAATTGTTCAAATAATTTTTCATGAGGCTGAGTCTTGCCGCAACTGAGAGAGTAAGACCGTATTAAGTGCATAATTCATTTTTTTTTTCCAATCCTCAAAAGTGCCTTTCTACTCATAAGGGTAAGATGGCGTGTATCAAACCTCCTCAGATCCCACTAGGTGAGAGCCTTGTGTTTTGAGCTGCCAAAATTGCTTAAAATTTCCCATAAAGTGGATGTCATAATATACTAACTTGGTTTTGTCTTAGATNACATTTTATTTTTTGTGTTATAAAACTTCAGAACACTGTAATTTCACAGCAACGTCACCAAATAAAAAACTCTCCATGGAATTCATCAAAAAATGACGAAAAATTGGCACAGATTCTTGTATTATCATTTTCGATCACTAAGTAAATGAGATTACGATTGTATACGCTTTGATTGTGGAATTGCACTTGCGACTTTGATTTCCATAGAGGATTGTGGTTTCCATGGAGCTCGCGTTTTGGTTCAGAGGAGGACAGAGGATGTCGATGACGACGACGACAACGGCGACGACGACGACGACGATGAGAGGTTGAAGATGATGGGTGAAAACGACGACGCGAACGAGTTCGGGATTGGGCGCGCGTTGTGTATAGTTATACGCTATACGTATAATTATCATTAATTGTGCATAAAAACGTATAAAAGACTAGTGTATATACGGGTGTATGGTTTATGGGTGTACATGGAGCATTTCTGATATTAAAATGTAATAAACATTGCATACGTGTAATTATTTGATTGGTTAAGAGCAAAAGAAATTGGTCCCTTTGCTTGCGACGCGTCTCACTTCAGAGTCCCTCTTTACAATTGCAACAGTGAGTCCTTGTCCCTTATGGCAGTAGGCTGTTATCTTGCATGGTTGGAGTTGCTCTTATCTACACTTGCTTATTTGTTGATGCAAAATCATTTTCTAAAATTTGACCCGTTGAATAGAAATTTCTACGTAATATAGTTGTATGCGTGCATTAGATACATAAGGATCATGTGATTACTGATATACAAGGGTAATTATTGAAGACCACTCACGGGGACGAAGAGCATAGGCTAGCAAGCATCAATTGAACCAAGGTTCTGACCACGTAATTAATTATTGTGTTCTTCGGCATTACTACAATAAACGAGCCATCTCAGGTCGAATTCTCGGGAGATTTAATGCAAAAGCATCTCCATACCAAAAAATGAAAAATAAACAGACAGGAATGAAATCTCTCATGGTCCATTTCTTGTCTTGTGTTACTTAGATCTAAAAGTTGGCGAAAAGGGTCGTTGTAGTATAGTGGTGAGTGTTCCCGCCTGTCACGCGGGTGACCCGGGTTCGATCCCCGGCAACGGCGCTTTTTTATTTTTAAAATTCCTTTTTGCATAATTTCTTAACTCCAGGCAACCCTTGCAATGCGATGGTTTCTTTTAGGCGTATTTGTTCCACGATTTTTATTAGTTATTCGTCGTTTCATTCTGTGGAAAAAGATTTGGGATTAGGGTTTATAGCCAAGAAGCCCTCTTTCCAAAAGGAATTACAAAATATTCAATTTGTTTTGTTTTGTTTTTTTTTAATTTCGATTTTGATTGCTTATATGTGTTTATGGCTTCATGTAGGTAGGAACCCTAGCTAGCTGTCTTGGAGCACAATTTGGGAGTTGGATTAATCTATTCAAGGTATCTTATTTGACATTAGCAACACATGTAACCAAAAGATTTCAAAAGCTGAAACTCAAGCGAAGCTCTGTTACATGTGCACAACTAATTTTTGGTCAGTGGTCACTAATGGAAGCTGCTCATTTTGTTTTTATTTATTTAATTGTTCAAATAATTTTTCATGAGGCTGAGTCTTGCCGCAACTGAGAGAGTAAGACCGTATTAAGTGCATAATTCATTTTTTTTTTCCAATCCTCAAAAGTGCCTTTCTACTCATAAGGGTAAGATGGCGTGTATCAAACCTCCTCAGATCCCACTAGGTGAGAGCCTTGTGTTTTGAGCTGCCAAAATTGCTTAAAATTTCCCATAAAGTGGATGTCATAATATACTAACTTGGTTTTGTCTTAGATTTGACACATGATATCTGTAGCTTTCAATCATAGCATATTCAGGAGAAGGATTTGGGCATNATCCCACTAGGTGAGAGTCTTGTGTACTGAGCTGCCAAAATTGCTTAAAATTTCCCATAAAGTGGATGTCATAATATACTAACTTGGTTTTGTCTTAGATTTGACACATGATATCTGTAGCTTTCAATCATAGCATATTCAGGAGAAGGATTTGGGCATCAGCATGCATTGTTATCATGTTGGTAAATGATGGTTGGAGTATTCTTTGATTGAAACCAGCCACTGATAAAAAGCACTGCCGTGTATTATGCTTAAAGCATAAGTTAGGTAGATGAACACTATTTTTATTTTTGTGAAATAGGATTGTTTTTTCTTTTGAGAAAATGAATCAGTCACATCATATTGCGATAAACTGTATAAAAGTGAAATGAACACTAGTGAAGGCCTTATTTAAAATTTGTAGATGAACTCTACTTATGCAGAATTTCTGATTCTGACAAATACTTGTCATGATATTGTTCATTTTGTTGCTCCATTTAGCAAGGGAGGAGCAAGTGGTAGTGAGTATTGAAATGGGGAATGTTCATACTAGGAAACTAACTGATTTATTTGGCAATTTTGAGTATAAACTAAATTGAAATGCTTCCCATGTAGCCAATTATTTGTAAATGGAATTAATTCTATATCTACAAGGCCCAGATTCCATATTATGCCTAAAAGTACAGAACAATTTATCTATGCCCAGACACCATATGAACATTTTTCTGCTCTTAAAGGTCACAAGTAAAGTGTGAAGCAGAATACCAGAGATCATTCATCTGACTAGAGTTAGTATATTGTTATGGTTTTGATTGGCTAGATATTATTTCAATGCTTAAATCACCTTTTTAATATCACTGCAAAGTGCAAACTGTATTAAATTTGAGCACTCCAGCTCTGACATTTGCAGGTGTTGATTAGTTAGACTGACAAAAAGTAGAATAAGAATTGCATATATTCTCACTCATTGCTAGCTATAATCATCATCAATTTCCTGTAACTTCCAATAAAGCAAGAGTATTCGCTTTTTTTAGACCAATCATCAATGTGGTTCTTTGATAAACCGAAGAAACAAACACAGTTTGTGTTGTATACATATATATTGTCACAGAGTCCACGACTTTGTTAGATACCTGACATGGCATCTAACACTAGACAATTCACTTTGTGTATGATCCTTCCTTCTGAGATATACTGCACCAGAGCAAGCAAACTCCATCTGCACCCTCAGAGCCAGTTGCGTATGCACTTTCCCTAGGTTAAGCATTTCTAATGAACCATCTATGGTTAGCTAGATGTAGCCTCAATTCTATTATAATGATGTTGCCTTTAGTTGCTGATAATGGTTTTTCATTTTTCAAACAGATGAGTTTACCTTTCAGATTCCACAACTATACTGCTTTTTTCAATCTCTCTTAAACTGGTGTGTGTCAAGTAGTTAATACTATGTTTCATTCTCCTCATCAAAACTAATCAGTCTGTTTCTGTATTAATTTTCATGTGAACATCACATGATGTAACAATATAGGCCATCTCAGAAACAAGACAGGATATATAAGTCTTATCCTTAATGAATCTATCAATATATTTACACTGGTATATTGATTTTTTATTCTACTAAGAACTTTATGCTAGCAGAATATTTTACACATTTCTGGACCAAAATTTTATTCTAATGTAACATTTAAGCAAAAAGCAACTAGCTAATCCTATCTACAATATGACTGATCAATTTGAAGTTTCAAAGTGCACATATTTTGTGCCATTTTCTTTTAGGCTTCCCCTAGATTAAGCACTGATAATATAGCCTCATCAAATTCAACCATCATTTAAGATGTGACTATGACTTGGCTTCATGGAGAGAAAGAGTATATAGAGCCTTGATGAGACCCTGAACATAGGCTTTGAACTTTTTGAGACTTAGATACTGTGGTCATAGTGGGAATAGGATGGGATCTTCTGACACCAATAGCTTGGTACAAAAGCAAATACCAAAGGCTGATTGCAAAAGCAGCAGTAACAACACAATCCCTATACTTTGACAGCTTGTTGGCGTTATACTCTTTAATGCAAAAGCTGAGGCTGCAGTCTCTTGCAACTCAGCTCATTTTTGGCTAATGGCAAAAAGTCACTGAATCTCAGCTTCGAGGAACTGAGAGTATTAATATCTTGAATTAATTCTGAAATCACTTTTTTCTGCAACATTTATCATCAAGACCATATTCTTTTTTCTTTCTTCTTTTCATTTTATAGAAGATCGGACCCCCAAGAAGGCTAGTGCACAGAGAAATGCTCTAGCTGCTGCTCTTGGACTTCAGAGAAAAAAATTATAAGAACCTTGAATTAGTTATGGATGAGCTCCTCAACAAACACAGGAAAAGCCTTTTGAGTTTTGATTAGATAGAACAAAGTTAAAAGTGAAAAGGAAATAAATAAATAAATAAACTAATTAGGGTCTGATGGAGATGTAACTGGAATCTTTTGACCACACGTGTAAACTTACTTGATGTAAGATATTTTGGAATTGTTGAGTGACAGGAATCTTGATAGTAACATAACATTATCTTAGGATGGCACTTTCCTTGATGCTGCTTCAATCTTTTGATCTTATGATAAATCAAAACTACTCAATGTTGCCCTTAGACTTTGGAGTGCATGAAAAGACCTTGCAACTTCTCACTTTTGATTTATTCTATTTTGTTATTTCGTTTCTTTGGGTGAAGGACATTAACTTGAAGAGATTTTCAATGGATGTAGATATATTTGACTTGAAGATAAGATCCTACTCTGGATCTGCAAAGGTTGAGTACTTTCATGATTATGACTGAAGATTGAAGAATAGGTACAAACAATTTATGGCTAAGTCTTAGTACTATTAAGTACTATTAAACTCAATTTATTCTCTCCACGTACTCTTTATCCTCAAATCACTGGATAATAAATTAGGTTACATAATTGCATCCAAACTTTTTCTGAATGGTTGAGATTACTCACTAATCACTGAATGTGAGACAATAATTATTCAAAATGACCCCAAAGCAAAACCTTGCTAAAACAATTTAAACAGACTAGATTATTATTAGTGTAACTAGCATAACATTGTGAGTTGTCACTAGCAGTCTCATTCAGTTTGTATCAATCCTCATGAATTAGCTATGGCATCGATTTCAAAGTTGCATGTACATTGCTATCTATCACCTGCATTAAGCAATAATTGTTAATAGACTAATAGAGTCATTAGACCTGTCATTACTACATAACCAGCTGGGAAACATGCTGGTTTACTAAGTAAATTAGCACTTAGGAGTAGGCAATATAGACACTCGCTTTATTAGTATTGAATTCTTACATTTTCAAAGCTGTACATATTGCTTAATTTGTAAGCCACAAACTACAGAAGCTTCATGCTAAGTGATCGGTTTATGTTTGTGTTTCATGTGTTCATTCTGTATTCTGCTTTTCAGTATTTTGTGAAGTTAATTATGAAATGTTTTTTGTTCCTGTATCCATTAGTTCCTTCACAAAATATTAAATAGAAAATGAAAATATAAACCCCCAGGTTCTCATTTGTTACATGCCGGTAAGAGAGGACAGCTGAAATTGTTTCTTCCACATGAAAATTCTTTGCACTGACAGTGTAATGTTTTTGTACACTATTTAAAAAGTCATACATATGAAATAATTTGATTGTATGATGATACAAAAAACTTTATAGACAATGAAACTCATTCTTTAAAACTAAAATCCTTCACAAATGGTGGCTATTTGAGTGTTTCAAAAGCTCTCTCTATATTGGTATTTGGGATGAGAGTGAAAAAGAACATGTGGTAAGTTTGTTTCTTAAGAAACAAGCATCAAGAAGAGTAATTGAGATGGGGTTAGTGGCTTAAGGGCTTGGAGTACACATATAATAATTAAATTAGAACAATATATATATATATGTGTGTGTGTGTGTGTGTGTGTTGATTATACTGTAGGCAATGGGTGTTGTGAATCACGAGAACTTCACGTGCAACCCTGACCTCCTTGTTTAGTACAACCGACCCATTTTATTTTATTTATCTTTCAAAGACATAACAAGACCATAAATTTAGACTTAAAGTTAAATAAAAGTTTAGATGAATTCGACATTAATTATAAAATTAGTGTCAAAACATGTTTTTAGGTTCTTCAAATGTTTACAAAAGTATTTACAAATCATTCGTAAAAGTGATCCTCACATCAACATCGATTGAATTCACATTCTCATGAGATATGGGGCTTTCAACCATCTTTGGCGGTGAGGCTTCAAGATATACCATGGTTGGACCAATTTGATCACATTTCATTTCAGATCATTAGTATTACCTCCTATGTCTCTAGTGTTCCTAAGTTCCCATTGTTTCACTTTGTCCACACATTCTATTAACAAAGAAGTCTCCACCGATATCTCAAATCAAATGTATATCACCATGAATATGATTTGAAAAATTGTTGATAATTTTATGTTAGGACTACATAAGGGCATTTAAATGTTGACAATCATCAGCTTTCAGCCTATGAAGTTAGGTTGGTTTTATGATTGATGTTTTATCTAACAATTGTCATTGTTCGTTTGTTGTGATTGTATTTCCATTTTCAAGTATATAAGGCTACATTCAATGGTTGCTATAATATCCCAGCGAACTCACCACAAATTTGTTTTAAATTTCTTCCTAATAGTATTTAAGCTAAGTGATTTTCTCTTGATTTTTACTAATTTTGTGTAGAGAGATATTTACTTAAATTGCAGAGTTTGTTTCCATTTAAAAAATCCACCCTTAGACAAAGCAAATTTGAATAACGACATGAAAATATAACTCTCTAAGACAGGACCAAGCCCAATTTTTTGTGAAGTGTTGAAGGAGATTTTTGCAATTTTAGGATAAAGAAAAATTGTGCCATATCTATAAGATTCAAAAAGAAAGAAATAAAGAATACTTTATCCTAAATTTTTTTTAAAAAGACTAAATTGAAATATGAAACAAAATATAGGCAAAAAAGCGCCTAATTCGATTTTGGGTGCTTGAAATTGCATGAAGAGTGAGGAGAAGATAGGATTAGAAAATAGTAATAAGATTATTATTATTATTATTATTATAGCAAACCGTTGGAAAAAAGTTGGCATCGTAAGTAACTAGGGAAGAGCACGAGGTGTAGCTAGCAGATGCTCACGGTGCCCTTTAGCTCTAAGGATGATTAATCTATCATTAGTTTAATTAATCACTTAATTAGCTGGCCTTATAATCACTTTTTAAATATAAAAAAAAAAAAACTTTATGTCCCTTCTAATGGAATCTTAGTCAAAAGCTTGAAACACACGTCCTTGGCTACTTTTCTCTTTGGCCTTTATGATGTTGCATAAGGGAAACAAAAATAAATAAATAAAATTTAACTTGCCCCTTTTGATACATTACATTAGCAAAATGCTTCCATGCTTATGCAAAAGCCACTTTAGCTTTGTTTTTAATATATCAAATTTGGGGCAAAGAGATACTTACCGATATTTTATTTGGATTTCCGCACTTTTTTTTAAAAGAAATTTCCACTTATACCAAATTGGATTTCTTGTTAGGACAAACAAAAATACGGTGTGAAGGGTCAGAAAAAAATATTCTCGGCCCTATTGTCATGTGTAAAGAATCTTGTGTGGTTTCAAAGCCATGGCTCATGCAAATATCTCTTCACTGCTTCTATATTCTTGCTGTCTCCTCCTAAAAGCTGTCAGAACTCAGAATTACCCTGTAACATATTCTGATTTTCAGTTCATTTTTGGTATCCATTATGCAGCTTTTGCCTACACATTCTTAAACTAATCTCAGTAAAATCTTCCTAGTTATAGTATAATTCCAAAGAAATCATATATATATATATATATATAAAACTAGAATCAAATAAGAATGGGAATAAATTTTGATGAATATTTTATTATATCATCTAACTAGTACACTTTTTAATTATCATTATTATTTTGGTCACAAGCAAGTTTCAATTTTCAAATCATCCCTCAAAACCTGTCATTCAGCTGAATTATTGAAAATTTCTAGTACACCTTTCTATTCATCAAGCCAATGTCAAGTTTTCATGGTGATGGATTTAGGCTCACCAAATTATATGTCCTTTGTTTTCTATATGAGTGATCAACCAAGAAAGATTTGCAATAATTTATGAACTCTGCACTGTTGGATAAGATTTAAGAACAATTTTAACCAAGGGAATTGGAAACCTTAGAAGTTGATAGCTGGGGCCCATAGTGTGTGAACCTTTTTCCAAATAGAGCCAATGTAAGTGACCAGTTAGAGAGAGTCCATTATGGATCTTAATACCCTTTTCTAATGGTTGTTATTGTGAATTCTTATGTATGATTCAACAAAACAAAACCAACCCCCCTATCTATCCATCAGTCTTTTCCCTGATTATGGGGATCCAAAAGAAGATAGGGGGCAGAAACAACAAAATAAGAAGCATTATAAAGAAAAAAGAAATAAAGGAAAAGGGTTTTTGTCTTCATGGGCAACCATAGACTCACCTATCATGCACAAATCATGGGTAGTTTAATGGTTGATACGGTGCATGAAACTCTTATCCGGTGGGATCATGAAAAAGCATATTCATGCAATTTTATTAGGAATGAATCATCTCTGGTCATGTTTAATCATGTTATAAGAGGAAAAAATATAAATATTTGAATTAAATTCTACCAATTTTAAGAGGGTTTAACTAGTTCAAAATGTCTGTGTCTTTTTATTTTATAGCATGACCAAACATAACCATATTTAATATGAGAGGATCCATTAATAGTAAGATGAGACCAACTAGTTGGTTCAAGCGATTTGACACTTATTTCTTTAAGTAATTAAAAACACAAATTCAAATCTTGTGAATGGAAAAACACATGCTTTGAGAGTTTTACTTTCATTGTGAATCGATCAAACTCAAGCAAAATTAGATGAAATTCAATAAACTTAATATACTGGTGATTTTTATAAAAGAATAATAGCAAGATTAGAGTTTTTTTTCTATAATTTATATTTTAGCAGTGATATTGGACATTAGAGGTGCCCAAACACCTTATACACATTGTATATTACGAGAAAAAAACAAAATTATTGTATTTGGTAAAATAAAAACTTTAACGTGAACAGTATCAACATATGTTTGTATGGTATCAATGCATGTTAAGTAATATATTAACAAAATCATTTTCTAGTCTTCTGAACGCATTCTCTCTCCATCAAATTACACTCTCTCCATCATGTTATACTAATTCTCTATCAGAGCAAACTCTCTCTCTCCCATCTGCTCTCAATCCCTCACTCTTGTCTGAAGTCCACACACCACGTCAGTATCAACATAATAGCAATATGTATCAATATAACAAAAATAAGTATTAATATATTATAAAAGTATCAACTTGTATTTTATGGTTTCTTCTAAATGTTATTATCGTAGTGTTTAGAGTGTTTGTGTATTTGGGTGTGAAAATATTACTTCTCTTTAAATATACAAAGCATGTGGCATTGTATGGTTTTAAATTGTAAAGCTGATTACACATAAATTTAAATTACAGATGATATCACACCGTAATTACAATGTAATTCCAAATCATAAAAATCACTTGTAACATAACCGCAACACAGCCACGTCAAGCTAGCATAGTTGTAATGTGCATGGGTATAGCCACAATCCTTGCGATCACAACCACAATTAAAAACCATGTCCACCTTCTTAATTGTTATAAAATATGAAAAAAGGGTGAATTCTACCCCAAATAGTTTTTAAATGGGAGGGGGGGGGGG